>MNCI01001510.1:6212-20920 GCA_015680685.1 Gnetum montanum
TGGCTAATTTAGGCTCTTTACATTAAAATGCAAGAAAAGTTAGAAACTCTCAAGTAATAAATATTATTTTTATTTCTATATCCATGGAGCATATGAGATTTTGGGCTAAAATTTTAAGGATACACGTCAAGAAAAATTTCTAATAAAATATTTAAAAATTATCCAAAATTCAAAAATACCACAAAAAGTTTAAAAAACCAGACATTTTATATTTAATCGGGGAATCTCTAAAGGATATTGTTGGTGATCATTTGCAACTAGATTGCCAATGTCTCCAAATAGGGTTTAGGTGCTTACTGGTCTCTAGCAACACCAAGGCCTTGATACCTCCAAATAGACTTAGTAGTTATAAAACAAACTAATTGTGAGCATTTGTTTGTTGTTGCAAATGTTGAAATGGTTGGGTTATGTATAAAACTATAATTAGCTATCACAAAAGAGATTCAACTAACTCTGTCAAATACTATGAGTTGTTGAAGATTTCTATTTTATTCAATCACTTAGTTTATACTATCCCTATAGTATGTTATGTGTAACCAATAGAATTTTGCAAGAACATTTGAGAAAAATTCTATGAAGCTACTCCTAATTTTCCCTAGAGAAAAATTTCACAGGAAAACTAGAAATAGAGAGAGATTTAATGGACCTAGAAAGAGAAAAGAAAAGAAAGCAGATTTGTATGAAATCTCAAATATTTAAGCAAGATAAATTAACATGAGAAAACACTTCACAATAAATCTATTCCTAATTTAATAACTATGAATTGTCCAAGCCTTCTAAGCTTAAGAAGTAATTTCATAAAGAAAATTGTATTATACTACCAAACATTACAGTGTAAACAACAAATTAGGAGTTTGTATTTTGGCTAGGTAATAGTTGTCAAAGATTGCATTCAAGAGAGCCTTAAAAAATTTGACAATTTTAGGATTGAAATACCAAGGTAATACACTTTAAAATAATAAATTTATTTTAGTCATCATAAAATACTACAGATTTTTGTAGGTTCTCTATGCTCAAAATAAGCAATTTTGTTAAGACATTACTATTAAATTACTCTTGAGGCTTTTCAACAACATAAGATCTTCTATGAAAAATGTTAATAGGAGTCTAATATTTCATAAAAATAGAGCTATAAAAGCAACTTAGAATAGATTCCAAGATTAAGCTCCAAGCATGATACTATCTAGACCATTAGCTAACTAACTAAAACAAAATGGAAAAGAATGAACTCATAGGATTAAAACAAAGTTGCTGAGTTGATGTTTTTAGTAAGCCATCTTACAAATAATATTTAATTGTATTTTTCTAAATTCTTCCCTCCTTCCTTCTACCTTTCAATATCCTTTTATAGTGACCTTAGGCTAGTTAGAATAATCATGAGGGGTTAATGGTATTACAAATGTCTAGGAAAAATTTATGATAACTTGAGAAATATAAGCTATGTTTGGCAAGTGTCCTACCCAATAATATCTTTTCCATCTTTAAAGAAATTTTTTTTTCTTTATATTCATTTAGTTGTAAAATATTGTTAAATTTCATATTATACCTTCATGAATATATTAATATTATAGTTTATCTAATGATAAAGGAAGCCTCCTTGAAAAATAATAACATTTGGCTTCTGTCACATTCATAATGAGTGTCCGTTGCATTTTAAATTTTTTCTTTTTACATATTCCATCTTTTTCTTCTTGCGAATTTGGCTCCCTGTAGGTGTTAATGTTTTGTGTGTATAGTTGAAATATTTTGTTGTCCTCATGAGTAGAAACCCTTCACCTACTTCATGATCTGCTGTGTTGCTGCCATTGGCCGTCCATTCCTTTCACATGGAACCTCCACTGCTTGTCATTGTCAACAAATATCTCTAGATCTAGCTAAGCTATTATTCTAGTTGCAATTTCCAAAGGCATGTTGCCCAAGAAAATATGAACTAAGGCTCTAGTTTCATAAGAATCCCTGTCTTTGATGCTACTCGTGCTCCATGAAAGAGAAAGAATGCCAACAATGGTGTTGGTGCAATGGCTAGGATGTCAAAAATGACCATCATTATAGTGGGTTGTGGCATTTAAAAAGATTTATAGTTCCACTGCAGTCACCACAATTATATCCTTTTTGCTTGTTTCCACATGAGTCTTCTCCACTAAAGGAAAACGTGTTCAAGTTTACCATTAGGTGTTGAATGGTTTAGAGACAAGTTGCAATTCTAGAATCCCACACCTAAGCGAAGTTCACTTTTTTTTCTTATGACATGATCATGAGGTAAGGCCTCCATGATGATTCCATTAGGGTTTCTATGTTGCATTTTTCTATGTTTTTCTTTCTAGAATATTATTGGAATTTTTCTAATGCATAGTAGGCCTATCAAAATTTTGATAAAATTTTACTTATCAAATAGTCTAATTGTTAATTCAATTGATTCATTTTTGATGAAACTGCTGATGAGCATTTTTGAAACTTTTGCTCTACTCTTTTTTGGGGATTTTATTGTTGAAACATATTCGATTATTCTCTACCTTAATACTATGCATTATTTTGACCATTAGAAAGAACTATACTTTTAGGGATTGAATTTTGAACAGAATTATGATGTGATAGCTTAATTATGAAATCAATTTAATGTAAACACTACATTAAGGTGTACCTTGATTTATTTCAAAACTTCTAGTTACTCAACACATAAAGATGCAAATCTTACAGGCCATTGAATCATTGTCAACCTTTGAAACTATATACTAGCAAATTCTCATGAGTTTTACCATATAAATTATTTTCTTTTATCAAAAGGAAATATTCTTAGATTTTTTTTATTTAAGTAGTATCAACCATTGCTTCCTCTGTGCCCTCTTTGTTTTTTGTTTTCACTAATTTTTCCAGTATCAAATCACAACATTTACAATACAAGCATTTTCCACTTACATTTATCTTCATACTATCTTGTAGATATAATCACAAATAATGTTCACTCCTTTTGCACCTATTGCTATGCTTCTTATGGAACTTTATCTATATATGTTTTCTTAATTATTTCTCCATACAATGGCATAAAGGTAACAACATTTCTTTCCCTCTTTTCTTAAAATTCTTCAGAAGTTAAGATGTTTAAGTAATCCATCAATGCACATCAACTAAATCATCACCTAAACAAGACTTTATTGAACATTTCCATAATATAAATCTTTTTTGAGGAAAAATTCCATCAAACATAAGGTTTGAAGAAATAAAAACCTTGTTTCTAATAAAACTTATGAAATGATACAAATTCAATATCATACAAACTATTTTGTGGGTGGGAAAAGAATAGTTAGAGTAATGTTTTTAGGGATTATCATATAATGAACCCTTTCATATGTGATTTTAGTTGTAATAAATGCTCTTCTTTCCTCTTCTTGCCTTATTGAAGCCTCAACTTGATCTTCACTTTTGTTTCCAATAACTATCTTTGTTTCCTTTGCATGCAACTTCCCTACTACTGGTTTTTAAGGTTCTTTCCAAATAGTTGCTTCAGTGTCTTAAGATATAAAAGCCTCTACCCAAGAATCATCTTTACTAGACTCTGCTTGATATTTACCTTGGTTTGTGCATATATGCAAGCTAACCCAAACATTGGAATATATAGAAAGTTCACCAATGAGAAATTTGAACTCATCTAAGAGCCAAAGTAAGAAAGGGATTTCACTAGATGCTCCATGAGCAATTGCCTTAGAATAGGCTCTTAAGGCATGCTCTAGAAAACATCCCATAACATATGGGGTAAAAGGACTTCTCATTGCCCTATCTCTAAGAATCATGTTTCTACCTTATAGTTTAACACTTGCTTTTTCACCTTAAGCCTTGAATTGAGAAATTATGCTTTTCGAGGTAATACACATCTCCTTATATAGTGTAAGCTAAATTTGAAATTCCCACCAATTTTACTAACCAACTTTGGCAATTAGCCAAAAATTATTTAATTTTCATGATTATATGGTTGGCTAATTTAAATTCCACTATTTGATTTTTGAAATTAAATTACCACTATGTAGTTATCTAACCATCACTCCCACTTACAAGTAATGATTACTTGAAATAATCTAAATTTAATTTTTAAAACTAACACTTTGAATTAAATATTTTTTAAAACTAGTGCTCTATTATATACATGTTTTATAATATTATATAGACTTACTTAAGCATATGTATAAGATATATATGTTATGGCTATATATTATTTATTACTTATGTTACTACTAATCATAAAAAAATGTTTATTGCTTACTACTATGTATACTTAATACTATTATAGTTACATACACATATATATATTACTATATACATATATTTATTAATTCATATAGATTTAAGTTGTGCGCAATTGTTCAAAATAATGTTTTTATATGCAAAACATTATACAGAAAATATAATTCTATCCCATTTAGCATCAATAATCTGTAAGTATCTTTTGATAATTGATTCTTGATCTAAAATAGACTAGTCCATATTATTAAAAACTTATTTGGCTTCTTCATATTCCATAATAATATAAGATTACCAACTTTAAAAATTCTCTTCAAAGCCTTTCTATTGAATCACCTTTTGACTTGAGAATCATTCTTTAGTAAATTATCTTTAGCTTTATCCATTTTGGCTTCTTTTTTTATGAGCAAAGTCATGAAACTTATATCTTTATCAGTTTTCGTACTATACTTTTACACAAAATCTGAGGCTAAACTTATAATCTTGTTTGTAATTCTGGTCGGCAAATGATAGACTAAGTTATAAATTGACATTCCAATAGCCTTCTTAAATCCAAGAAGACTAGTCTATAATGTAAATTACAAATAATCAATCCAATTTTCTAGAGTTCCATCCATCGATTTATTAATGTAGTAAATAAGCCTTTTATTTATATATTCAGCTAAACCATTTCCTTTAGGATAGTAATTTGGAGAAGAAAATTGGAAGATGGATTTTTCTAATGCCCATGTTATAAATTCCTCACATTGAAAAGTTGGTCCATTATTAGATACCAACACTTTAGGTAGGCCAAAATGACTTAGAATCTTCTCTTCCAAGAATTTAATCACATCTGATGTTGAACTTTTCCTTAGAGCATTTTCTTTAGACAATTTGGTAAAGAAGTTGGAAGTTATAAGAATAAACTTATGTCCTACTCTAGAAGTAGTAATTGTACCAATAAAATCTAAGCCCCATTGCTGAAATGGTCTATGTGCAATTGTTGATTTTAAAGGAGCTTTAGCCTTTTTGATCTTTGATCCATGAATTTGACATTTGTAACATCTTTGAATTTTCAAACTAATATTTTGATACATACTAGGCCAATAAAACCATAACAAAGTATATGTTGTATTGTAGACTTAGGAGATTCATAGAACAAATTAGAGTGATCATGAAATTGTTCTAAGATTAGACCAGTTTGATCATTGTGAACACATTTTAATAAGGTCCCATTAAAATTCCTTTTGTATAAGATTCCATCTTTAACTAAAAATTTATTTACCATTTTGAAGAAAGCTCTTTTTTGACTTGCAGTTAATTGTTTTGGAACCTTTCATGTGTCAAGGAATTCTAGAATCTCATCATACCAATTTCCCTCATGAGTTTTAAGCACACATACTTCATCTTCTTTAGCCATTAACCTGGCTAATCCCTTTCTTTTAATGGTTTTGCATATTTCCACTAAAAACCTAAAACCTTGAAGTTTTATGAGCCATTTTCCTCTCTTCAATCCAATTTTATTTTGAGATGAGAATTTTTTAGTTGTAGACTCTATTAACATAATATAAACTAATGAGCTTTCCAAGTAATATTTGAAATGTTGAAGTGTCTTAATAACCATGAATACCTATTTTTCTAATTTTGAATAACTTAGCTTTGAAATTTTCAATTAATAACCAAAAAATCCACTTAGTTCATCTTGACCTTTATCTGTTTGAGTTAAAGAGGTAGCGAATGAATCATTTAAAGAAAAAGCATATAACCAAAAGTCTTCTTTCAATTTTGGCTTTTCCAAGTATGGAGCTTCTTGAATGGCTTTTTAAATTTCCACTAAGGCTCTCTTTGATTTTGGTGTTTTCTCTACTAAAACAATGTTCTTTAGCATATGCATCAGAGGTTTAGTAATTTCAATGAATCCAAGGATAAAATTCTTAATGAAATTTATCTTTCCAAAGAAAAATCTAAGAGACTTCTTACTTGTAGGATGCTCGATATTCTGCACTAGTCAAATTTGGGAGTTATTTATAGAAATTCCTTGATAGATTACATGACCTAGTAAACTTTTATATTTATTCCAAAAGATACATTTCTTAGAATTTAATGAATTACCGTACTCATGACATCTATCAAAAACTTGTTGAAGGTGACCAATATGATCTTCCTTCATTTTTTAAAAAGACGATGATATCAGCTAAATAAATAACAAAAAATTCCCCTATCAAATATTTAAAGGCTAAATCCATTTATTTTTGATAAGTAGCTCCAACATTTGATAATCTAAATAACATTATTTGGTAAGTGAAAGTTCCCCATTTGGTGATAAATGTTGTTTTATATTTGTCACCATTATCTATCATGATCTGATTATAGCTTGAAAAACCATCTAGAAAAGAATATATTTGACAACTTGATACTTTGATCAACATTTTATTAATTCTAGGAATTGGGTATTTACCTTTTCTAAAGGCTTTATTCAAATTTCTAAAATCCACACAAAGTATAATGTCACCATTCTTTTTCCTTACTAGAATAAGGTTTAGAAGCCATTTCAAATATCAGACGGGATATATGATTTGGGCTTGTGATAATTTCTTAATCTCAACTTCCATGGCCAGTTCAAATGATGGATTGAACTCCCTTTATTTTTTTTAATTGTCTTACAACCATTTATCAAATGAATTTCATGTGTCATCACATCTAAGCTAAAACTTTTAAGATCATCATAAGACCAAGATAAATTTTACAAATTATTTTTCAGAAGTAATAACAAATTTTACTTGAAAACTGAATATTTTTCCTTTGTGAAGTTTGACATCCTTGGTATTTTAGTAGATCCAATATTTACTACTTCAAAATCATGATCATCTGAATTTTGTATATCTTTTCCAGTAAGCAAATTTTTGCTAAACTCATGTTCATAATCAATCATCATTTTGGAAGTAGAATTTATCTTAAACCTTGATGCTATTTTAGTTATGATTTAACTTTTGAATTTTTTCTTATTCCTTAAGAATCTAAGTAATTTATTTTCATCTTCAAATACTTGTAAATGCTTGATGTATCTGGTACTGATGGATGATGTTCATTCTCAATCGTTAAACCTTCATAACTTTCCATCCCTTTTACATCTAATGATGAAGTTGCTTTCACTAAGTCATCTACTATATAATTATCTTCTCTACCTATATTTTTTATATGGTAGTGATGAAATTAATCTAGCATTTTGCAAACAAGCTATTTATATGGTTGCAAGAATGAACTTTTTACTACATAATTACCTTTAATCTATTCACAAAATAATCTTGAGTCTTCTTTTATGGTGATTACTTTAATTCCATCTTTCAATGTTGTTTTAATTCCAATACTCAAAGCTTCATATTTAGCCTTGTTATTAGTACAATGGAAAGATAGATGAATAACCTTGAAAATTTTTGGGAAATCATCCTTTACTAAAACTATCCCAGATCTTGCACCTTTGGAGTTACAAGAACCATCAAAGTATAATTCCCATTTTCTCTTATTTTGATATTTCTCTTTTTCCAAATTATCAACTTCTTAAAGTGTGCAAATTCTAGTTTGAAAAGCCCTTGTTTCAATAACTTTGTTCTTTCCATTTGAAGTAATATTTTCACTCATCAAAGGCTCACTGTATATGTATATTTGATTTGGCTCTCCTTTCCAAGGTATCCACCTATGAGAATAATTTGTTGATATGTAACCAGAGAAAAGACTATGTGAATCTGGTATGTTTGCCATTTGAATAGTTTCTCTACTTTTGATACAGGGTTCAAAAGCAATTTCTAGTAGAATATTGGGTAATTGATCCATAATATAGACTTTACTTTTAGCCACTTGGATAATATTTTTATTGTATATTTTAGGAGTCAAACTAGGATTTTTGCATATTGATAATAACATGATAGTAGAGGTAGCTCTAGAATCAACCAAACAATTGCATAAATACTTATCCTTTAACTTCATTGTCAAAAGAAAAAAAAAGGAGCCTCTTTATTAGGAGTATAATCATATCTTGTTTTTATTTTTATTTTTTATTTTGTCTTATGATTGTTAGACACATAGCTTAACTCTAAATCTTCAACTCTCATTTTACTTTTAATAAACTCTAAATATTTTCTCTCCTGATATCAAATCTATAACAATTGATATATGCTAAAATTTACCCTAAATTATTTTAGATCTACAATTAAATCATATTCTCCATCTACATGAAAGCTTGTTTTCTTCATCCATTTATTAAAAGATTGATTTTGAGTAGTTTTCTCTACTTGATCTTCTTTACTCTTATTTATCTCTTTTCTACTTGGTTCAGAAACCTTTCTCTTAGTAGATGGATCAAAAATGACATTTGGAGGCCTGGAAGTAGTTAATCTTTCTTTTGATTGAAGATTATGTCCATTTTCCTCATTATTATTACACTCTTCATCTAATGATATATCTTCTTTAGAACTTGCTAGAGAGGAAGTATCACTGGATCCATTATTAGAAGATTTACTTGCATAATGAACACTAGATAACTCATTATCTAATTCAATATCAAGAAATCCAAACAAAATAAGATCATTTTCACTCTCTTCTTCTACTAACATAGTATCTTGATGCTTATACTTTCTATTTTTCTTTTGCTCCTTAATTTTAACTTTTTCCAAGGCCTTTTCTAGTTTCACTACTTTGTTAAATAAATATTTAATCAATTGTCCCTTTTCAAAATCTTTGTTTTCTAAGTATTGCTCCATCTTAATATAGGATGGACCTAGTAATGCTTTATGTTGAGAAAAATCCTGCATAGGAATCATCATTTTCTCTTCTCTTTTTTGAGTTGTGATAATCTCTTCATTGTTCAAGTTCAGTTGTTTTTCTAATTGTATAGCTTCACTAAAGTAGTCATTCAATGTTATCAAGTTTGAAGTTCTCCTTAACCAAATTAAAATGTTGGGATTCACAACCTTAAGATAAGTATTGCTAAGCATTTCATTTGATGGTCTATATTATCTTTGAAAGAGCCCACAAATTCTTTGAAACTTAATGTGAAATCTCTAATTGACTCTTTAACTCCTTATTTAGCTTGTACTAACCCATAGTACAATTGTTATTGATCCAATTGATTGCTCAACTAGGCCAAGAAAAGATTTTCCATATCATTTCAACTTGTGATATTGTTATTTAGCAACTTTGAATACCAAATCTAAGCCATATCCTTTAAATTTACTACAAACAATCTACAAGCTTGATCATGATGTTGAACATTAGCATGAGCTAAAGCTAACTCAAATAAGTGAATGTACTCTTCAACCAAGCACGCTTTTCTAGGAATAAAAGGCTCAATAAAATATTTATAATCTACCTTAGGAATATCATTGTAGTTTTCAAATCCTAATGGTTTAACTCTTTGCCAAGGATTTGCCATTCTATTAGAATTCGTTTTGATTATTAAACTCTTATATTTCTTTGATCTTCTCTTATAGACTAGTAAACTAGATAGAAGGGGTGATTTCTTTATTCTTCTAGCATTTAATCCACTACTTGTTCCAAACTCAAGAACCTTCTTCTATTATTCTTCAGATGAATAATTAGTCTTATAACCAAGAATTTTTTTGGACCCTTTGAAATCTTCCAAACTATCAATCTATTCAGTCATTAACTTCAAAATAGTAGGTAATTTCTTAAACCCTCATAGTAACAAAGAATTGTTAGTGTGTTAGGACAATCAGGCTTATGAAGTTAGAGAAAAAATTTTCAAGCCCTCCTAGTGCCAAAAGAATTATTGGTAATTGTTTGGGACCAAACTATAATGTCACCAAATAGGGTTTAGGTAATTATTGGTCTCTAAAACCAACAAGGGCCAAATACCTCGAAATAGACTCAATAGTTATAAAATGAACTAATCATGAGTATGTGTTTGTTGTTGTAAATGTTAAAATGGTTGGGTTGTGTATAAAACTATAATTGACTATTACAAAAGAGATTCAACTAACGCTATCAAATATTATGAGTTATTGAATATTTCTATTTTGTTCAATCACTTAGTCTATATGGTCCCTACAGTGCGTTACTTGTAACAAATAAAATTTTGCAAAAACATTTAGGCACAATTTTGCAAATCTACTCCTAATTTTTCTTAGAGAAAAATTTCATAAGAAAATAAGAAATAGAGTAAGATTCAATGAACTCAGAAAGAGAAAAGAAAAAAAAGTAGATTTGCATGAAATCTCAAATATTTAAGTAAGATAAATTAACACAAGAAAACACTTTGTAATAAATTTATTCCTAATTCAATAATTATGAATTATATAAACCTTTTGAGCTCAAAAAGAAATTTCATGAAGACAATCTTATTATACTATCAAAAATTATTGCATAAATGACAAAGTATGAGTCTTTATTTTGGCCATTTAATAATTGTTGAAGATTGCATTCAACAAAGCCTTCAAAAAATCTTACAATTTTAGGATTGAAATGCCAAGGAAATACACTTTAAAACAATGAAGCTATTTCAATCGTCTCAAAGTGCCAAATATTTTCCTAGGTTCTTTATGCTCAAAATAGGAAATTTTGCTAATATATTACTATTAAATTTCTCTTGAGGCTTTTCAACAACATAAACTCTTATAGGAAAAATCTTAATAGGAGTCTAATACTACACAAAAATATAGCTATAAAAGCAACATAGAATAAATCCCAATATTAAATGCCAAGCATGATACTATCTAAACCATTAGTTAAGTAACTAAGATAAAATGGGATAGAATGAACTCACAAGATTAAAACAAAGTAGCCGAGTTGATGTTTTTAGCAAGCCATCTTACAAATAATCTTCAGTTGTATTTTTCCAAATTCTACATCCCTTCTTTCTACCTTTGAAGATTCTTTTATAGTGAGCTTAGGGTAGTTATAATAATCTTGAGGTATTAAGGGTATTACAAATATCTAGGAAAAAGTTATGATAACTTGAGAAATATAAGCTATGTTAGGAAAGTGTCCTACTCAATAATCTCTTTTTCTTCTTTAAAGGAAACCCCCTTGAAAAATAATAATAGTTGGCTTATGCTACATTCCTAATGAGTGTTTCGTGCATTTAAAAAATTTTGTTTCAAATCCTATCTTTTTTATTCTTGTGAATTTGGCTCATTATAGGTGTTGATTTTTGGTGCATACACTTGGAAAATTATGTTGTATTCATGAGTAAAAACCCTTCTCATGCTCCATGATTTGCTATGTTGCTACCTAGGACTACCCATTCCTTTTGCATGCAACCTTTGCTACTCACTTTTGTTGATGGATTTCTTCAGATTTGGCTTGGTTGTTATTCTATTTGTAGCTATTGGATATGTGTTGCCTATGAAAGTATGACCTAAGGCTATGGTTTTATAGCAACCCTTATCTCTGATGCTGCTTCTGCTCCACAAGAGAGGAAGAATGTTGATGGTGGTGTTGGTGCAATGGCTAGGTCATTAGAAATTACCATCATTATGATATGTCGATGGTGCTTAGAAGGATTTTAGTTTTGATGTAGTTGCCACAATTGTGTTCATCACACTTGTTGCCACATGAGTCTTCTCTAGCAAAGGCATGCTTTAAATTTACCATTAGGTGCTGAATGGAATAGAGACAAGTTGCAGTTGGAGAATCCCACACCTAAGCCAAGTTTCCTTTCTTTTTGCTTATGATGTGCCAGTGAGGCAAGGCCTCCGTGATGATGCTATTAGGGTTTTTCTTTTGCCTTTTTCTATGTTTTTCTTTGTAGAATATTACTAGAATTTTTGCAACACATAACTAGGCTATCTAGCTTTTGATGAAATTTTACTTGTGAAAGTATAACTATTAATTTAATTCATTCAATTTTGATGAAGCTATCACTGAGAATTTCTAAAACTTTTGCTATGCTCTTTATGGGGATTTTATTGTTGAAACATATTTGATTAATCTTTGCCTCAATACTATACATTATTTTGACCATTAGCTAGAATAATACTTTCAGTGATTAAATTTGGAACAAAATTATGATGTGCTAGCTTAATAATGATAAAGGTAAATACTAGATTAGTGTGTACCCTAATTTATTTTAAAACTTCTAGTTAACACGTAAAGATGAAAATTTTACAAGCCAATGAATCACTGTCAGCCTTTGACACAAAATACCAGCAAATTCTCATGTGTTTTACCATATAAATTATTTTCTTTGATCAAAAGGAAGTATGCTTAAATATTTTCTATTTAAGAAGTATCTACCGTTGCTTCTTCAGTGCCTTGTTTGTCTTTTTTCACTAATTTTGCTAGTATTAAATCATAATGTTTATGATGCAAGCATTTTCTAGTTACATTTACATTTATCATCATACTATCTTGTACATATAATCAAAAATAATGTTTCACTCCTTTTGTGCATATTGTTATGCCTCTTATGGAACTTTATCTATATATATTTTCTTAATTTCTGCTCCATAGAATGACATAAAGGTTACAATAGATACATTTTGGTTTCTCCTCACTATTTAAATAAATGAGTAGCAATAATCTTACTATTAACATTGGATCATCTTAAGTTAGCAAAGTGGGTCCCTAATTGTTAGGTCTTAGTAATAGGCTGACTAGTACCTCCTTAATGGCCATGGAACATACCTCAAAAAGATAGTTCTTGACTATGTGATGAGTGGCGAGGTACCCCTACACTCAACCATACGAAAAAAGCGTAGCACGCATGATCCAGTCAAAATCTGTAGACTAAATGCCTAAATGCCCGATGGAACACTTGGGGTTAATCATACATTGTCTTCCCAAACTTACTTGTTGTTGTCATGGTGTATGGTTAAGTAAGTCTAAGGTATATGATTTTTTTGGTCTTTTCTGGTTTTATCTCCTTTGCTATGAGGTGAAGGGTTGAGAAAATAACTAACTCTAACTAAGGACCTAAGTCTAAATTAACTAGCGTCAACATCCATTCCCACTTACCATACACACCCTGAACTATGCAACTATGTCTACCAAATGCTAATCATTACTAGGATCACCACACGTAATGCATGTGCTCGAAGTGGTCATACTGAGGCACCTAACTAGCCTAAGTGTGATGAGCAGCTGATTCCTTGACTAGCCATACACATTCGTAGATGCTCATAATCAAGTCATACTCATCTCGCATTCTAGGAGACAAGGGTGAGAGAATCTAATCACAATGAATAACTGATTCATTAGTTAACCGTACACATTCGTCAATGCTTGTAACCAAGTTGTACTCATGCTGCACTAATGCAGGTAATAAATAACATGTAGGAAATAACATATAATAAACCTATTCCATGCACTTCAAGGTTTATCCACAAAGCTCATCTTTATTGCCATACACAACTTGCGTTCAGGTACAAAGCTGCTTGAATAAAGATCCATTCACTTGGGGACTCCTACTGCGGGCACATGGAAAATATTCTATCTCTAGAGTCATCAAACTGCCAGAGCTTCGCTACTTCTAGCCTAGGATGGGAAATGAGGGGAGTGCCGCCTCTTATTTATAGATTTGGCAATGGATCGTGATATTGTGTATGCGATATCACAGGGGACGACGAGATATTGCGGTGCATGCGATATCACATCTCATCATACCCCCATGATTGAATGAAAACTCATCCTTGAGTTCCTTACAATAATATCAGGTAGGTATGGAATTATTGAGGGGAATGGAACTAATGGGATGACATGTGAACAGATCATTATTACAAGACTTAACAAAATTGGTGTTCATGACAACAAGGGTGAACACCTTATTACAATGACATCAGACATTAGTTGGCAACTGAGAAAGAAAGAGAGAAAGAAGTGTTGCTGCTGCCAACGCCAAGATTGTGCCTTCGTTGTCCATTCGTAAGCATGCCATCGATCTTGTTCCTTGCATAGCTACTTCAGCACTACTCCATTCCAAGTGTTTTCTCTAGATCCCATCCGTTGTTTGCATGTCTACCATCTGCACACACAACACAATCATATATTAGCAAGGTTAATTGAATCATCATGTAATTGATACCTTGCTTCAGTGTAAACTCATTGGCTAGGTTGTGGTATGGCTGATATGGATCTAGGAATATGTTACTTATGACTACCAAAGGTGTAGGGGTTAGGAAGAAAATCAAAAATTTTGGAGCTTGGAGAAAATCGAAAAAATCAGGCCCCTTACCCCCATGACTAATCGCGAACCTCTGGTAGCGTTAGAATGGGAAAAAAAGGAGTAAGCAAGATAGAGAAAAAGGGACAACTATGACATTGATGAAATGGATGTCAAGATGGAAATGAACAAAATAAAATTAATTGCAAAATGTTAAGGGAAATAATTTAACTAAGGTTCCAAATAGGAATGCCAGTGGGTCCTCCCCAAAGCAGGCTCATACCCTTAATGCCCTGAAAACCCCACATTCAAAGAGTCTATAGGCCCTGGGAATGTCATATGGAACAAGATTTAAAGTCTTAACCACAAGAATTTACCAAAA
>MNCI01001519.1:2493-45124 GCA_015680685.1 Gnetum montanum
AAAAAAATCACATACCTCAGACTTGCTTAACCATACACCGTGACACTTACAAGCAAGCCTGGGAAGACAACGAACGATTAACCCCAAGTGTTTCTTGTGGCGTTAAGGCATTTAGTCTGCGGAGTTCGACCGGATCACGCGTGTATGCTCGTATTCATATGGTTTAGTGTAGGGGTACCTCGCCACTCATCAATTATGTTGGTTCTAGTTCGATCATCTGTGTGCATCAAGGATAGTGACATGTTGTCTCAGAGTCATATCATGATGTAGATAGAAAGCTAACACATGGCACCCATAACTAGAGGGATATTGATGTTTTCTTATTTAAATACCGAATAATTCATCTCATATCATGGGGTGTTTAAAATTGATAAAATTGCTTGAACATAAGGCTAAATGTTTATTAGAATGGTGATAGATTTAAGGAGCTCTTCCAAAATCAAGTAATACTCTTTAGAGATTGAGATAAGATCAAATAAGAAATTATTTGTCCTCTTTAACTCATTGCTATAGTGATTTAGGGTAAAGCCAATTTTATAATATTGAAATCTTTAGGAGGAGGGAGCACCAGAGGAATAGTTGCCAATGAAAGAGTTTAAATAGGTTCTAGAGTATTTGTGGGAGCTGACATCTTCTTTTTCTACTATTGGGAAGGTTACTTATTGATCTAGATCCTCTTCTTCTCTTTATCATCTCATAGTGCTTCCATTTAAGCTTTGGTGAGGATCCTAATGGGGGTGTAGGAAGCAATGGTGGTTCTTATAACTTATGTGGATAAAATGGGTGAGATGATTAAGGAACATCATAGGATAATATAGGAGATTAATCAATAAGCTTAGATGGTATTGGCAAATATAACTAGTTCCTTGAAGAAGATGGAGAATAGTTAAATAAGAGGTTTGAACACGTAGGAGCTTCATCGTAATGGGATATTATATTAAGGACAAATAAAGTTTTTTAAACACTCAAGGATGATGATATATTGACATTATCTAAATGAAGGTTGATAATGAAAGGATTTTTGGGTTTTGTTGGATGGATAACTGGTTCAAAACTACTTTGAGAGAGAAATGGAGTTTTTGGATAGTTACCTTTAAGCTTCATGCAAAAAGCAGAGATCCTTCTTGAATGACTATTCAATGGATCCTAGAAGATCTACATGTTTTGGTTGCTAGGTTACACCAATATGTTCAAAATAAATTTTTCTTTTTTTTACTAGTTCTTAGGAATAATATTTGAGAGTGTTGCAGCCATTAGTTTTGTATAGTAGCCTCATGATAATAACAAAACTTATTAAAATTATACCACTTTAGGAGAGGTGGGTCTCCTTTTACCTACTAGAAATGATTAGTGGCCACACTTGCAGTTTCATGAATCAAGCCCTTATATGTTCTAAGATATATTTTAGAGTAATGTGTCCCTCCATTAGTAACCTATTATACAAATATTTGTAGGTCATATAAAACTTATGATATTTTGACCTATCTTTAGGTGGTCTTCTCTATTCACCTACATTTTATGAATTTTTTCCATTATTTTAGGGCTTGAAATTTGTGCTTTCATTCCCACTATTATTTGATGATGAACCTGATGAGATTTATGGTATATCCACTTCAGCGTTTTCTACATTAGTTAGAGACTTGTGTACATTCTATGGCTTTTCAGCACTTAAGGTCATCTTTAGTAATCTAGATTCAACATCCAACATCATCTAAAGCATGGTTTTTGGGTTTCTATCTCCAACTTGCTACAAATGACATTTCACATCATCAATAGCATCATTTTATCTCTTCTTCTAGTTTTGATTTTTGATGTCAACTTTAATGTTGATTTTGTCTCCAAATTTTAACATCCAGCATTAGATCTACTTTTGATGTTCAATATCAAGTCCACCTTTTGCATCACACTAGCTCTTTAACATCCAACTTCAATCCTACATTCAATGTGTAACATTAGCTTTTACATTTATATGTCAATTCTCCACTCCAAAAGCTTTTATAATCTTCTAAAATATTTTTTGGACTCCACTACATCTTTTCTATGCAATATACAAGGCATTTTAGGCCTATAAATAGGAGGATATCCCTAAATGAGAAGCAGTTGTTTGATAGGATTATTTAAAATCTATGACCATCTATCATTTTTTTTTACTTCATTGAGCTCTTAAAGATTTGCTTAGTACTTATAGCTATCTTTTCTACTCAATGCAATTAACATTATTTACGATTGATAATTTGGAAATCTCTCTCCAAAGATACTACCTCTCTGCATAATAGCTGACCTTTTTTTCTTTTTTTCTATTTTCTTGTTAATGCATTCTATTCCTTTCGTGTTGTCCTCTTGACACAAGAAGAAATTGTTTAAACTCAAGTTAATGCATTGAATTTTAACATTGGCCAGCACCTAAATATCATCCCTAATGGCTAGATATTTTAGTAGCTTTGTCCTCTCAAACTAATCCAGCCCAATAGGATGGTTGGAATTAGGTAGGAAAAGTCCCAAGCCATTGTCAACTTCATACATAGTCTTTCTTTGTAGTTTATTTTTAGACAATGTGATGTTAAGTTGCTATCTATCACATGTAATCTTCTAGCCATATTTGATCATGGATGCCATGAATACCTGAGCTTTTTGCATCTTCATTAGTTTAGAGGCCTAGAAACTATGAGATGAATCAAATTCTTGGCTAGTTTCAAAAAGTGTTTCCTGCACATACTTGAAAAAAAAGGATCAAGTACAAATGACAAAATGAGTATTATATCAAATAATAAAGAAAATGTTGAAAAGGAAATATGGGCTTCTAGGGAATGGGTTTAAATACTAAAAAACTTATTGGCCCTTTTCTAGGGCCAAAAATATTCCTACAAAACTATTCTTTCATAATCCTACAAGAACACCTTCACAAATTAGATGTTAAATATCTAATCTATTATCATAAATAATCTTTAAATTAAGATAACCCTTGATATATCAACAATCATGAAATAAAGGGATACAAACCTCCAATCAAATATGGACTTCACGTACTAACCACTATTAGAATCGATAGGAATGCAGTTAAACTTAATGCTAGATCTAATGAAATATAAGTGATGTATGAAAAAGTATAAGTAATATAAATTAGCAAAAGGCTTAAAAATAAATAAGAGCATGAGAAATTAGTTTGTGAAAAAAGATTTTAAATTCCATTCTTAGTAAATGAAAATGTTCAATTAAATAAAGAGACAAAGGTTACCTCCTAGAAAGGGCCAAATGCTACAATAGTATGAAACACAAACTATAGAATAAACTTAACAAACTACACTTATTTTTAAGTAAATAATAGGTTTGAATGATGAACTTTAACCTCTTGTGGATGCAGATATGGATGGAGGATCTATTGGTGTTGTTTCAAGCTATTTCGAGGTTAAAATAGGGTCATTCCTATGAATTGTCCCATAATTGATTCTAGTACTATAGTAGGTGACACTAACTCTAGCCTTGGTGATACAAACACTATTCTAATGACGTTAGCATTGGTGTCAATGTGTCTGCATGTTTTTCCAATGACACAGGTGCCAATATGGACTCACAAATTACATGTTATGCTAAAGTGACCATGGACCGCATAGGTGATGTAGTTGATGCAAGTACTTGCACTTTGGATCTCTCAAAATTCAGACAATGCTTTTGGATCTTAAGAAATTAGCCTAGAATTCATATTTGAATCTGGTATTTATAAGGTTAGCATTTCCAAAGCTCATCTGAGGTTAAGTGCAACTAACTTAGAGTTTGTTTTTGAAAACTTAAAATTTGTGTTGGTTGATGATGTTAATGATGCCAAATGTTGATGTAGTCACACTGATGCTAGCATAAGCATCACCTACATCAATACCAACACATGCACTATCTTCCAAACTCGCATTCTAGGTTTCCAAAAATCATTTTCAAAACTTGAATAGATGTTGAACATGCTATAAGAATGTCAAATGGACAATGGGGATCTCATAGTGCTTTAAAGTATTTCTAAGAGACGAGCTTGATCTTTTTTTGTACAAGCAACATTGACTAGCATCAACATCACCTAGTGTCACTTTAGTGTAGGATGTAGTTTTAAACTTCCAAATTACCCATGAATCTACTAACATTAATGTTCAATGCCTCAAGAATGATGTAAGCTAGTCACTAGGGATCTATGAGGGCCCAAACTATTTTTGAAAGACAAGTTTTTTATGCATGTTGCAAGGTTGATGATAATAGGTAACACTCTCTTGGAAAACTTAGATAAAATGTGTTGTTTCATGTCTCATAAAGCTACTAAAATTACCTAAACTAATGTTTGTTATCTTGGGACTAATGTAGATTGGTTGTTAGCTAATTGATGGAGGCAAGACAAGGGCTAGGAGACAAGTTTTGATTTAATGATTAAATGGTGACATTGGAAGGTAAAGTTGACACTGGTGTTAGTGTTACATAGATAACACTTGTTATTTTCATGTTCTTGAAAGTTTTGGAAGCGTCAAAACTAATGCTTCTATGATAGATCATAATTGGGAACATCTTTCAAGGATCTATGGGAGTTCAAAACATAACTTATGATGATAATTTTTGGGACATTTTGATAGCCTAAGGGGATGTAACAATGTTGAGATCACACTTGTTGGAGTTCTAGAAATACCAAAAAAATGGATACAGTAACTTCCTTTTAATGAAGGAGCATGGGCTACTTATTCATCTAGATTTTGTACTACTTGAAATTGAACTAAAATCATTGTAGTTTTCTATCTTCATATCCATGATTGATGGATTCCATAAAAGGAGGCTTCTAGCCTATATGGTGTGAATAGACAAACGAGAAAAAATTTTGAAAAATTAATTTCTATTCTTAAGAATTTATTTAAAGACAACAACCATTTACATTAAGTTTTTCCATACATTTTTTGGAAGGATTGTGGATCAATTTTTCCTTTTAACTCTCAAGTTGCATATAAGATTATTACTAAGAATGATTTTATTCATAACAAATTCAATAAGGGTTGGAACTAGAAAATACAATTATCACTATAGTTTTGGATGAGAAAAATTGAATATATTTAAAAAGTTTCTACCTTTTCAAAACTTCATATTTTTTATGGTGTCTTATACATAAAGGTCTTTTTATTGGTACTTGTCTTTAACACATGAGAATTGTTTTTCCTTAATGTCATCTTTGTGGAACTGGAAACTCATTTTCATATATCTTTTTAAAGCTCCAATTGAATAGCATGTTTGGAAATCGAATTTTAGAATTTGCAATAACTTTCAACCAAACATCAATAATAACATTCTTTGTGATCAACTTCATTTGTCTATGTAACATTTCATTTCCATATGTCATGGCAAACATTAAATATATAAAACATTATACATTATGCATATGAATGCAATGAAAAAAATGCAAAAGGAAATAAAAAGGAACTTTATCAATGTAGAAATCATGTATGTATTTCAATCATACTTTGAGAGTTCATTGGGGTTATCTTTCTTTAACAGCTATCCTGTAGAGGTAATCCAACACTATCACCATGGTTAGGCCTATATCTAGCCAGAAGGGATAGCTAGTCACCTTCTTATCCTACTTTACCTAGTACCTATTACTTACTATAATTAGCTTCATAACTCCATACTAATATGACCTTTAATTACTAGATATAAATAAGTAAAGTCCAATCTGAAAAGGCCATTTCAAGAGATGTCCATTATTACAATGTATTCTTTTGGGTGTTATTACAACAATTACATCATTTTTACAAAGTGACACCATTATGATTACAAAATGGCTCCATTTAGGAATGGAGACATTACAAACTATCCCCCTTAGCTTTCATTCATCCTTGAATGAATCTACATTAAGGATGTTTCTTCATGCTCCAATATTCCAATACTTTTTCTTCTTTTAAAATAGGATTGAATATTTTAAGTTTTCTCACTTATTCTATAAATGAAATATATGTGATAAAAAATATTTTGAAAAATAGATCTTATCTTACCAACAATTTACCTTGATCTCTAGGTAATACTAAGCAATGAATTAAAGGTCTACCAACTACAAATTACCAATACTAACCAAAGTACACTATGTATGTCTTGTATCTCTAGTTACCTAGGTGAAGGTAGGATATTCTCCACTTGTATTACCATAAAATATTTTAGTTACCTAATTTAGAGATTTAAATTAAATAAATAAATAGGAATAAGAAAAGAAGAAATAGAAGCAAGGTTAAGAAGCTTCTTGATTTTCATCAGCCTCTCAGATCAAGGGATGTAATCATAAATTTATCATAATAACTATATGGTTGAAGGGTCTTATTCAAGATGGACTTCAAGAGCTTGATAATTGATGAGCGGCGAGGTACCCCTACGCCCAACCATACGAATACAAGTGTTCACATGTGATTAGGTCGAAGTTCGAGGATTAAGTGCTTATGCGCCTATGCAAAACAAGGATGAGTTATGCAGTCATTGTCTTCCCAAGCTTGCTTGTAAGGCACAATTGTATGATTAAGTAAACTTAAGGTGTATGATTCAAAGTATGTGCAATGAAAAGATTTAATTAACTAATGGGTTTTGTAACTCTAATGTGAATCAAATCCTAACACCAGCATCCGTTCCCACTCTTCAAACACATCCTGAACTAGTGTAACACTACTGGGATTACCAAACGCTAGTCATTACTGGGTTACCAAGTGTTTCACGTATGCTCGAAGTGGTCCTGCTGAATGTGCTAATTCATTGATAATTCATAATTAATAATTTTATGAAAATAACATTAATTAACTACTAAAAGCATCAAATAATAGTAAACAACATTAAATACAATAATTAAGCTATTCTGAATGTTGCAAGGTTTATCGCAAAGTTCTTCTTTATTTCTGAACACAAGGTGTGCTCAAGTACACAATGCTCGAATAAAGATTCGTTCACTCTATGACTCCTACTATGGGCACTTAGAAATAATTCTAACTCTGGAATAGAAAAATTGCAAGAGTTCGACTAAGGGAATAAAAAACTACTCTCAAACCAAGCACCCTTGTCCCTTATTTATAGCCAACAAGATAGGTTCTGACATCGTGTGTCCAATATCGCTTGGCCCATCCGATATTGCATATCAGATATCGAGGGTCTGATATCAGGGGTGCAATATCAGGCCACTAATTTGGTGACTCATCATACCCCCATGACTGAATGAAAAATTTTCTTTGATTTCCTTACAAAATATTGGGGAGGTATGAAATTATTGTCTGAATGACATTAATGGTGACATGGAATGACAGACTCAAAGTACTTAGTGAATAGATCGACAACTATATTATAGCATTGGTGTTCATAACCATTGTGGTGAACACTGTACATAGATAACATCCAAACTATCATTTGACAACTTGAAGAGAGAGAGAGAAAAGAAAATGAGGCACATTACTACCAATTATCAAAAATGTGCACACCATTGTTCGTCCATGACCATATGACTAAGCGTGTTCCCTACATCAATGCTCTAACTCCAGTCCATCCTAAGTGCTTCCTCTTATCCCAGTCCATTGTTCATGTGATCATGATCTGCACACACAACACAGTCATGAATTAGCAAGGATAGATAAGATATAATGCAGCTGATACCTTACCTCGATATGAAACACATTGGCTAGGTTGTGGGTATTGGCAGATATTGGGTTAGAGGTTTGTAAGTGATAACTACCCAAGGTGTAGGGGTGAGATAAGTAATGGAATGGAAAAATTTGCGATAGGCCCCCATGACTAAGAGTGAACCTCCAGTAGCAATAGGATGGAAAATGAAAAAAAAAGGAAGGTAAGAGGAATAACAATGGTGAAGCCAATAAATAGAAAAAAAATTTCATGGATGGGTTGAAACGAGAAATAGTTGACTGCAAGAAATGTTTNGCCAATAAATAGAAAACAAATTTCATGGATGGGTTGAAACGAGAAATAGTTGACTGCAAGAAATGTTTAAGGGAAAAGAACTTAACAATTGCACAAAAAAGAAATGCTAGTGGATCCTCCCCAAAGCAGGCTCATGCCCTTTATGCCTTGACAAACCCACAAACCAAAGAGTCTGGAGGCTCTAGGAATGACATATGGAGATAATAGTTAAGAATATACTCATAAGAATTTACCAAAGAATAACAATGCATCAACCAAGATATAGACTAATCATAAAACTGGCAATGAGGTAGAATATGGAAAGCAAGATGGAAGAGAAGAGAGAATGGAATGGAATCTCAAAATCAAGGTTGTGTAAAGTTTCTTGTGTATTATATGGTTAAGGCGACTTAATAAAATTCAATCCAAATCTAGATTAAAACTAACCACATCCAGTGACCTCGCATCAACACACTTGACCAAGGCATCCTCCTGAAGCAACAAGAATACTTTCATAGAGCAACCACCATTTCAAAAAGAGAAGAATAGAGGAGCAGGAAGTGACAAAGGGCCTTAGTTAGAGAGAACCTTCAGGCATGGGTAACATGTCTTTCCAGTGCCATAACTAATGCTTGTAGCCCATGTTCCTTTATTGTGTCTAAGGGGTGTGCTTTGAATTCCCATCAATTTGGTTGTTTTGTTTTATTTTGTTTCTTTTAAGTGAGAACCACACAATGCAAATACTTATTTGATTTATTCAACTTCCTAATATTAGTCAACAATGGAATGACAGAAATCCTATGAAAAACATCCAAGAACCAAGAGAATAGCTAGCAAAAATGCATCAAATCTCCTTGAAGTCGCATCCTTGTCAATCCATTTGAATCTTTCCTTGGTTTGAAGAATACTAAGCCACAATTTCATTAATAGGTTTGATTAGAAAAAGGGATAGTACATTTCCAAAACAAAGGGAGATCATAGTGTTGAATGGATGAATGGATGACATGGACTCATTGCCTATTTTATCAAAAGAAACCATATCTTAGCATCAACATTAAAAGTCAAAGGTAAAAACCAAACATTAGCAATCAACACTATTATAGTACAATCCACCATCATAAACAATTATTATGTGACACGTGAAAATAAATCAAGCTAAAGGTGACAAGAAAATGTTAACGATGGTGTAAAACAAAAACAAGTAAAGATGAAAAATGTGTAAAACAAAAAATCCAAAAGAAATTGAAGGCTCAGAATAATTAGCATTGAGGGCCATCTCCCCCATGACTGGGTTGGAAGGAGGAGATCTAAAATAATGAGTAGGGTTGTTCATCATCAGAGGTAGTGTTAGTACTGGCCATTTTGGTCTCATGGAAAGGTTTGGTTTACTAGATGTTGACCAATAATTTCTTATTCAGGCTTTCAGGTTTATAGATCATAATGGCCCCTGAAGGAAAAGTTTCATGAATGATATAAGGTCCTTCCCACAACATTTGAAATTTAGTTCGTCATGGGACATGTGCAGGATTCCAATAAAGAACCCTATCTCTTGGTTGGTATTTGACTTTTCTAATTCTTAGGTCATGACATCATTTGTTGAAGGCCTTTGTGCAACTCGTTGGATGATAGGGCAGCTAATCGATTTTCATCTAGAAAATTAAGATTCATTAATCTTTCTTTTTGTGCTAGACTGAGGTCAAGGTTAAGGTCACATGCTGTAGATAGTGTACAGAGCTTAGCTTGGATAAGAAGTGTTGAAAGTTTACTGTACACTAACTCATAGGGAGAATAGCCTATAGGGAGTTTTCATGGGGAGTGGTAGGCCCAAAGAGCATCGTTCAATTTGGTGCTCCATTCTTGCCTATGTTTGCTAATGGTTCGTGTCAAAATTTTTGTGATTTCCCTATTAGTGACATTGGGTTAACCATTCACTTGAGGATGATATGATGTAGTCAATTTATGCTCAACTCTTAAGCGTTGCATCAACCTTTGAAAAGTTACACATGTAAAATGTGTACCATTATCAAAAATAAGTGCACAAGGCACACCAAACCTATTTATGATTTATTGTTAAACAAATCATGCAGTGGTAGATGATGTACAGTCGATAATGGTGACTGCTTCTACCCATTTTTGTAAAATAGTTAATAGCAATAATAATGTATGCTTTTCCATTGGACATCGATGTAATAGGCCCCATAAAATCAATACCCCATATGTCGAAGGGTTCATTAAGGAAGCGATCAGAAATTGGGTATTCATCCTCTTTGTTGTCCCATTGCAACTGAGATAAATGATCGACAACAACATACTCAGTGTCCTTATGATCCACTATCGTGAGATCAAACTCTTGCAAGATCATAAGCCATGGTATGATGCGAGGGCTCACCATTGGTTTATTCATAAGGAACCGAGTCGCACTATGATCTGTGTGTACAAATACCTTATAGCCTAATACATAGTGCCAAAATTTCTCCAATGAAAATAGAATGACCATTAACTCTTTTTTTGTTGTGGTATAGTTGAGTTGTGTACCAGCAATACTTTGACTTGCACAATGAATGTAGTAGAGATGTTTATGCTCATCTAACTATGTAAGTACAACTCCCAAAGCAAAATTGGACGCATCAGTCATTATATGGAATGGTCTGGACCAGTCAGGAGCTTGTAGGATGGGTGTTTCTAGGAGGTTCTACTTTAAGGTTTGGAAGGCTAACTCACATTCCTTGGTCCATTCAAAAGATACGTCCTTTTTCATTAATTCTATCAATGCTTTTGCAATCATCGAAAAGTTCTCGATGAACCGTCTATAATATATAGTATGTCCAAGGAATGATCGGACATCTTTTACAGTTTCAAGTTGATGAGTGATTACTTGGATAACTTTAATTTTTTCAAGATCTACCTCTATCCCTATTTGTGAAATTTTATGCCCTAATACAATGCCCTCTTAGACCATTAAGTGGCTTTTCTGCCAATTGAGCCTTAGGTTGGTTTCAACACATCGTTTCAGTACTTGCTCTAATTGGTCTAATGCTTGTTCAAAGTTCGCTCCATACGTGGAGAAATCATTCATAACAACCTCCATACCATTTCCTATTTGTTGCTGAAAGATACTAAGAACCAAACATTGAAACATTGTTGGAGCATTACACAAGCCAAATGGCATCTGCCTATATGCAAATGTCCCCCAAGGACTCATGAATGTAGTTTTGGCTTGGTCTTCTAGTTCTATTTGCATTTGATTGTACCCACTGTAACCATCTAGAAAACTATAGTAACAATGTCCTACAATGGTATCCAAGACTTGGTCAACGAATGGCAATGAGAAATGATCTTTAAATGTTACCATATTCATTATCCTAAAGTCTATACACACCCTCCATTTACCACCTTTTTTAGGCACAATGACTAATGGACTAACCCATTCATTGTCAGTAATGGGTAGATGAACCTGGCCTTCAAAAGTTATTCAATTTCTTAATTAACTACTTGCTTAAGCTTTGGCTTCATAGAGGGGTCAGTGTAAATTCTATGTTGGCATATCCTAGGGTCTATTCCGGTTAATTTTAGATATGACCAAGCAAAGGCTTTTGACCATTTTTTTACCATCTTTAGCAGTCTTTCTTTTTGTTGAGGAGTGAGCTTAGCATTAATGATTACTGGTTTTCCATTCTTGAGAAATGCAAATTCCATACCGATGGGCAAAGATTTTAATTCAAGAGGCTCTTGCTTAAACTCGTCAGGGATTTACAACTTCCCCTAGTTGATATTTCCAACGTTAGTACTTAGAAGTTGGCAATGGACTTGCTCTAATGCATCTATGCTATCGATATAGCCATAAGTCAAGCTCTCAGTTGGTTTCATGCATAAAGTTGAATTGGTCTCCAAGTCAACTATCAGCCACTGGGTGCCTTCCTATCTTGTGGCTACTACATACAGGCATCTTTGTATGTCAGTTACTTGTGCACACTAGTTGCATGCAGGAAATGTTAAGCATTGTACAAACTAGGACTTCTACATGTAGTTGCACCCTGTCACTGTATGCGATGCATGGAACTTTCTTCTTCTTGATCTTTCCAAACACATTTTCTTTTAATATCTCTAGGAAAAGATCATGTATTCCTAGGCACGCATCAATCGTACTTAGCCATGCTCTTTCCATTATGATTGGAGAGTTCCCTTTATAGTTGTTGACTTAGATCACTAGGAAATCGGCTGGATAGGGCTACCCACAAACAGTGGTGATAATGTCCTCCACTAGTCCCAATGGAATAGTGATGGACTGGTTAGCCAACTCTAAACGGATGTTACTCTTCTTTAGCAGAGTCAAATTCTAGGCTTTATACATTTCGTAGGAGATCAAATTAACACCAGAACCTAAATCTAAAAGAGCTTTACAAGGCTTATTTCTAGCAATTTGCAAATAAAAAAGAGAACTTCCAAGATCAGAGAATTTCCTAGGAAGATGGCAAGCTTTAATCTAATCAATGATGGTGTGGGTTAACATAACAGTGTGCATTAAGTGTGATTTTTGGTTTGAAGGAAGCTCTGAAGATTCAGATGATGATGAGGTGGTTGGATAATTAGCCGCTTGTGGTTATAAGAGCTTGGTTGGACTATTGGTTCTAAAGAAAGGTCTCATCTTTGATTGATTATTTAAACCAACAGTAGGTTTAGGATTGATAGCCATTATAGTGTTATGTTGCTACGGTTGGATAGGAAGATCACCCTACATAGTTGGAGTAGGTGGTAATAGAGCTGAGGGTGGAAGAGATGTAGATAGATGAGAAGGATAGTACGTATGTGGAGCATCACCCTGAGAAGAAGAAGTTCTATAGTACTTGGGGACTTGGTAGTGAGGCTGAAGAGCAACATGACTAGTAGAGTCATATGGAGAGATTGGCTACTGAATGTAGTACCCGTATGGGTCTGGTTGATGGTAAGGGTATTATTGATGTGGTGGTAGCATTCCACATGATTGTGGGTGTTGCCACCGTTGATACTATTCATTTAGTTGTGGTGGAGCTCCACTCAAATAATATGTCAAGGGTTGGTGGAACTGCCTTGGGTTACCTTGAGGATAAGGTAACCGTTTGGGTGTTTGTCATCTATTTAATCACGAATTTAGTGCATACATCCCAGACTCTTACAGGTGTGACACCAGTGGGAAACATCCCTTAGAATGATCATATTGGCAAATCTCACATCTGCCATCATTGTCTATGTCCAAATCCACAACCTCTTCAATGAAGGCAACCTTGCCCTTACCCTTGTTACGTGCATACTTAGCTTCTTTCTTTTTCCTTCTCTCTTGGTCGCTACTTTGTTCTCTAGACTCCTCTACTATTTTTAAAACATTTTGAAATTTCTCATCTAGGGAGTTCCACATTTGATCCACCTTTCCTGATACTTTTGATGCAAATTTTTAAATGGGCAAAGTCTTTCTACTCACCATCTCTTCAAGTGGTGACTCTTCTTCATCTTCGCAAAATCTAATTTCCTTCTTCCGGAGGGAAGGATCTTTGTTGTGCTCCTCCACACTTTCTCTTTTCCTCAACTCACCTTTCTCCTTGGCAACTTGCTCTAACAATCTTTGTATTTGATGGGCTTTAAGCTCAGATAGCCTTCCTTGGGCATAAGTACCAAGGGTTCTTCACGTTTCATACCTAAGCTCATCTACGAGATTGCGTAGTTGTTCCTTTTGCGAGTAATGATGGCTAGGGAAACGATGTAATAATGAATAATATCAGCCCATGGCAGGATCCAAGGGTTCATGTCCTTCTTGTTTTCATCCTTAGATCTACTTACGCAGGTTGGACACTTGGGAGTATGTTTGATACTTATTGTTAAATAGCTCCAACATGGTATGCCATCGACGAATGCATTCCAGTTCTAAGGACTGGTACTAGCTTTCTACTTCCTTGATCAGTATCTGTGGAAACAACTTTAGCTTTTGCCACTTATTTTCTATATTTTGCAAGGCACATACATCATGGAATGCTTGTAAATGATTTTGAGGATTAGCATTGTATCCCCCTTCAAATCATGGGATGTTATTCATGTCTAGTATTTTGATCCTACTATCTTTCTGCTGCCTTGTTGGGATCCTAACAGCCTTTGTTATGTTTAACATACTTTGGATGGCAAGTAGGGGTTCATCGTGATCATGCTATCTATGGTGTCTATGATGCCTATAGTATTCCCTACTCTCCCTTCTTTCATGATGTGTCTCTCTGGAATGCCCTTGTCCCCTTTCTCTACTATTTTGTCGGTGATTTCTATTTCGCTTACCATTGTCCTCATGGTCTTTCCCTTTGTGACTATGTTTAGATCCTGAAGGAGAGGGGGAAGAAGATGATGGAGGTGAAGAGGAAGGAGGATTGACATCATGACAGCGCATGTCATCTTCTCTTTGGCGGTCATGACCTTGGTCGCAGTTATAATTAGAATGTCCATCATGGCCATGCGTTCGTGTTCCTTTTCTAGACCCTTTGTGTCTGTTGGTATCAAAACCTAGGTTATGAATAGTTGAATGAAGATTCTAATACTCAACTCCTTGACCAAAGTCAAAAAGAGGAACATCGTTTTGTAGAAAACTTCTTGAGACAAGTTCACCATCGTCACTTTCACTTAAGACATATGGGATATCCTAAGACCACTTCCCCTTCATAGATTCATAATGTCTCTCCTATTGTAGATCCCTCTGGCGTTGTGCCTCCGTGGGTCGATGATCTCTCAAGTCTTGTTCATGCACAATGTACTCTGACTGTAGGTGTTGCATACCAATTTGTGTGAGAGCACAAAGAAGCATGCTTGGGATTGAGCAATCGGGAGGTAACACTATGTTACCTTCTAAATCATGCCATCATAGTTGTTCATCCTAGCAGAGGTTAAAGGTAAATTCTAGTACATACTCATTAGGATGAGCGTATACCATGTGAAACTGTTGGGGCACTGGTGGATCATCATGTGTACCCTGCCTCCGATTGTTCATGATATCGGACCTAGTCGGTGAAGCACTTTTATAAGAAGAAGGAGACATGATTGATTACTTAGTGTGCGGTACTCTTTTCCGATGATTGTAGGATAGGTAACTTTAAGGGTTCGTTCCAATGATGGAAGGATTTCCTAAGTTCTAATCAATGCACAAACAACAAAATTCCCTGGAAATGGCACCAATGATGAGCGAAAATGTACCCCTATGCCCAACCATATGAATATGAGCGTTCACACCCAATCTGATCAAACTCTGAGGATTAAGTGCTTATGTGCCTACACAAAACAAGGATGAGTTATGCAGTCATTGTCTTCCCAAGCTTACTTGTAAGGCACAATTATATGGTTAAGTAAACTTGAGGTGCATGCTTTTTATGTTTTTCTTTTATATTTTCTATCCTGGTCTCCTAAGTGTGTGCAATGAAAATATTTAATTAACTAATGGGTTTTGTAACTCTAATGTGAATCAAATCCTAACACCAACATCCATTCCCACTCTCCGAACACATCCTGAACCAGTGTAACACTACTGGGATTACCAAACGCTAGTTGTTACTAGGTTACCAAGTGTTTCATGTATGCTCGAAGTGGTCATGCTAAGTGTGCTAATTCATTAATAATTAATAATTAATAATTCTATGAAAATAACATTTATTAACTAATAAAAGCATTAAATAATAATAAACAACAGTAAATGCAATAATAAGCTATTCTGAATGTTGCAAGGTTTATCACAAAGTTTGTCTTTATTTCCAGATACAAAGTGTGCTCAGCTACACAATTCTCGAATAAAGATCTGTTCACTCTATGACTCATACTGCGGACACTCAAAAAATTTCTAACTCTGGAATAGAAAAACTACAAGAGTTTGGCTAAGGAACTGAAAAACTACTCTCAAACCAAGTGTCCCTATCTCTTATTTATAGCCAACAAGACAGGTTCTGACATCACGTGCCCAATATCGCTTGGCCCATCCGATATCACGTATCCAATATCGAGGGTTTGATATCGTGGTTCCGATATCGGGGGTATGATATCGGGCCGCTTATTTGGTGACTCATCAATAACTTTGAAGAATCAATTATCATGCCAAATGTAATCTAAGGTCTTAATGAAGAAGGATGTTGACTTTTTTTTAATGATCATGGTAGTGTAATTAGTGAAATGTGGTTCTTGATAAGCTCTATCCATTAGCATCATTTGTTCTTAAATTCAAGAATTCAAGTTATCTACTGAGGATTCAAAGTAGACAAAGTATGCACTGGCCAAAGGAGTTGTATGATGAATTAAGGAAAATTTCTTATTCAAATTAGGCTTCTCTTGTAAAGGCTCTTTTACATATCTATGTTTTAAGAATTAATGAACAAATCTAGCTTTCACATTGAAGCCTCCATAGAGAATGAATGGTACTAGTATAGGTTAGGAATGGCTCATACTTCAACCTTTCCTCAATTTGGATATTAAGTAAGATACTTATCAAAGTCTAGCATCTAGCCATGTTGGGTCAATGATTAAATGTGTATTACTCACATATACACACCTTCTTGATGACTTCATTTTAAGTACCAATGCCAAGGCTATGTGGCTTCCTTAGAGTCTTAATTATTTTGTGTTTCCGATGACTCAATTTGAATCTTTGTATTCATTCAAACTTGGCTTCTTTTTAGAAGATTATGCAATCATCCATGTTATAGTTCCTAGAATAGGCTAGTCTATATGGCTCAAAGGAAGAACCATTAAAAGAACCTTTTTTCTTATAGACGTCTTCATATCCTAACTTTCTTAAATAGGGTTGAAATTGATATAGAAATTCTCATGGTAAGACTTCTTGTAGATACAAGAAATTGGCATTTAAATCTTGTAATTCTACAAGGATACATGGGTATTAGTATTTGTGCAAATCCAAGACCCAAAGTGGATATAGTGAATGTTATTTTTCATTGACTAGGAACCTTGCAAACATATTATATGTTGTAATGTTTATTTGTATTCTTGGATTCTCTCTAGACTTATTCCTTCTCATGGATATCATACACCTTACTAGGGCAATGTTATGATTCTCCATGATGGTCAATGCTTGCTAAATGATCTAGTTGTTTGTTGAGTTGATATAAATCTTCTTTGCATTTCTTAGTTGTCATCTAATTCTTTAACTACTTGATACATTAGGTCAATGATAGTTTTATTCCCTGGATCTTTCTACCTCCTCTTGGAACATTGACTCTTATAGTGTAACTAATGACAAAATAGTGTTCATAAACTTACGATTAGTTATCAATGGCCTATGTTTGTTATAAATATAACTTAGTGACTCAATCCTAAGGCTTGAGATAATCATAAGAGGATCACTTTTATTGTTCATAAATATTAAATTGTTAGACATAGTGAGTTGATTTCTACTAAGGCATCATTTAAACTCTCACCTAATTATTAGTTTCTTAAATGTTTAATCTAACCCCATTATTGGATTTCAAAGGCTTAAAAATGTTAGAAATGATTATTTATATGTCAAAAATGAACATCATATGCCCAAGTTATACTAAGTTTCTCCTAAGGTTGTTAAGGTACATTTCAAGGGAGAGGATTAAAACTAATGTTTAGTGTCTTATAGGGCACATCTAATTTTTCCATTGCATCTAGAATGTAGAAATCTACTAGAAATGACTATTTACCCAAAAGGGCTTTTAGAATTAAAAATTATTATCTTTTTGATAAAAAGTTTAGGCATGAATTTCAAAACCTCTCAAGAGGTTACCCATCCTAGTACTACATCAAAATTAGCATGTTTAATAATCTAATTTTTATTTCAACTACTACTAATCAACCCATTTAACTAAGTTGGCCAAATTTGAATGCTTTTGAATATTTAAATTTTTTCCATTGATTAAGGTGTGGACCTCCAATGTCTATAAACACCAAGAGATGTAGGGATCTATGATGCTATTGATGTTTGCAGACACTGCAGATTCATACCTTAAAAGAAGGTGGCAAATGAAATAGAGATAAGGGTTTTGCCAAAAATTCCAACGAGATAGACGATGAGGAAGAAATCACATATAGAGAATGGGGCAGCATTAGTAACACAAATGACAATAGATTTGGTAGGGAAGACAATAGTTTAAAACACGACACAACAATGAAGACATAGACATTGTAATGTTGGTAGTGTTGGTAGGTGTGAATGTTAGTAACATTAATAAGAATAAGTATTGGCAATGCTAATGGGGGCATAGGAGACCCAATAAGAGGAAATGAGGGTTTTTTTCTTTTGGGCCCTAACTAATAGGACACATGACTACTTGTGGCTAGCAAGGCACCGAGAGTTAACAAGTTGTGCTATTTGGCAACTAGGGAAGGGATGGGAATAGGTTTGGATGGCCTTGCTGAAAAGGTGAGTGGCCTCATCATGCTTGCACATTACTTTTTTTTAATTATTATTTTTTAAAAATTCTTATTTCAATAAATAAATAAATAAATTATTATTATTATTATTATAAATTATGTATGTATGTATGTATAAAATATACAAAAACAGGAAGGTTATTGAAACCTAAAATAATTGTAATATAGGTACACCCCAACTTTTATAGTGTAATTACATCTTTATAACTCAGCATTGCCTACTATAATTGAACCCATAACCTGGAGATTTCAAATCAAGAGGACATTAAGAAAAACATATGAGAAATGCTTTTCCTCAATGTCCTCTTTGTAGAATTGAAGACTCATTTTCTCATGTTGTTTTTGAGTATCCTATTGCTCAGCATGCTTGGAAATGGATATCTAGAATTTATAACTTTTGACCATGCATCAATGAAGTCATTCTTAGTGATCATACTACTTTGTCTTCTTCGTTTCTTTGCATTTGGAATTATCTTTGACTCCTTGTTCTTTATTCTATTTGAAAGCTTCAGTGTGCAATTATTTTCTAATAGCAAGAGCATAACTATGATCTCTCTTTAGGTGTCAAATACCATATTCTCAAAGATGTTTCTTTTTAGGTAAGCAAAAAAAAAAACCCTACTAAAAGCTAAACAATTAATTTGTTTTCTATAGTATTTTTTTTCGTTTTAGAGACTCAAGGATGGGAAGCTTTCAACTTTTATTGATATTTGTTCTTTATCTCTAATTGATGTATTTTTCTTTCTTTTGAAAAATATTTATTTTCCTCTTTACAAAAAACCCTTTAGTAAGAAGTGAAAACTCATGAGCATGCTTTTGAATGAGGGGGGTTTGGGTGAGGGCAAGTTTCATGATTTGTTGTGAGGATGAAAGCCTGAAAAGACATTTCCAAAACTATTGGGCTTTATCTTTAGAATCTCACTTTAATGATCTGATGTACTCTAAAATTTTTCAATATTATTATTCATTTTTTTTTAGGTTTGACACCCATCCCCAAAGAGTCTTATCATTAGGCTAACAACTCATTGTTAAAATATACAAAATTAGGATACTTGACTTGGTGGTTAGCAAGATAGCTATTAAGAGTTAAGTTTGATGACTTGGGAGTATTGAGTTTAATTATAAGCCTTGAAATTTTTAAATTAAAAATTTTTTTAACTCTATAAAAATTTTAGATTTTAATTTTATTAAAGCACTTTTTGCAAAAAAAACATCAAATCTCAATTTCTCCTAAAAAGTAGGTCCAATCAAGAAAAAATTTATATCGTTGGAATTGTCTCGTACTACCCATTAAATATGGTTTTAAAACATAAAAAATTACTTAAATTTTTATAGTTTTAAAATACTTAAATTATCTATTTTACAGAATTATCTCTAATAAGTTGGTTTATAGGTAACATTGGGATTTCTAAGTAACTTAAGTTTGATTAAGAAGTGATGGGATAAAATTTTGTATAAATATTTAATACATTTTTATGATGTTATTGTTGGTAGTTGATGAAACGTGTTTTACGTCATGTACACGACATCGGAGCATATACCCCAAGTCTATAAATACCATGCCTAGGCTCCAGTTTTGCATAGTTTTGAGATTTAGTTTTCATTTATAGTAGTAAAGCTCTTGTTGTTTCTTCTCTCTACGGTTAGAATATTTTCTGAGTACCCACAAAAGGAGTCTAAGTATGTCCGATTCTTTGTTCGAGCACTAATGTACCTAAGCACAACAGTGTAATAGGAATAAAATGAACTCTTTAGACAATCCTTACAACATTAAGAATAACTTAATATTTTATTTATTGCATTTTTACTTTCTTGCTCTTTACTTTAATACATTTGAATTAAGTGATTTATTTCCATCAATTAATGAACATGAGCACAACCACTTTGAGCATGCATATAGTACTTGGTAACCCAATAACACTTAATGTTTGGTAGTCTAGTAGTGCTATATGTGTTTAAGATGTGTCCAGGAAAGTGGGACAATTACTTGTGTTAGGCTAAGCACAACAGTGTAATAGGAATAAAATGAACTCTTTAGACAATCCTTACAACATTAAGAATAACTTAATATTCTATTTATTGCATTTTTACTTTCTTGCTCTTTACTTTAATACATTTGAATTAAGTGATTTATTTCCATCAATTAATGAACATGAGCACAACCACTTTGTTCGAGCACTAATGTACCTAAGCACAACAGTGTAATAGGAATAAAATGAACTCTTTAGACAATCCTTACAACATTAAGAATAACTTAATATTTTATTTTTTACATTTTTACTTTCTTGCTCTTTACTTTAATACATTTGAATTAAGTGATTTATTTCCATCAATTAATGAACATGAGCACAACCACTTTGAGCATGCATATAGTACTTGGTAACCCAATAACACTTAATGTTTGGTAGTCTAGTAGTGCTATATGTGTTTAAGATGTGTCCAGGAAAGTGGGACAATTACTTGTGTTAGGCTAGCTAGGCAATAGATGGATTAGATCTTCAATTACTTTACCTTTCATTCTTGTTGTAGGTGATCAAACTCATAAAATATAAAATAAGAAAAATCATATACCTCAATTACACTTAAACCATACCCTTGAACTTCACAAGTGTAGTTGGGAAGACAACGAACATTCTCAACACCCATTTCACTTCCTAGAAGAGCTAGTGCATTAGATAACCATAGGTCCACAGAATTTGATTGGATTGCACATAACGCCTCAGTGATTTGTATGGTTGGGTGTAGGGATATCTCTTCGCTCATCATTGGCACTATTTTTGGGGACCTTTTATTTGTTTCGTGCACTATCTAGGACCTAGTAAAAAGTATTTAAATCATTGGGCTAAACCTTAGAGCCATATCTTATTTTACCATTACTATAGCAAATCCTCAAAGCACACTGTGATTTTTATTTCACTAACTGAAAATGTCTTCTTCTCACAGGAGTGCTTCCCCACCCAAGACTAATAAAGTTTATCCATCAAAGCCTTAATAGTATCGAATTATATATACTCATTCTAATGAGTATGTGCCAAACTTCACCTTCATCCTACACTAGGATGAATAACTGCGATGGCATGACATGGAGGGCAACATTGTGTTGCCACCCGATTGTGTTGCTCCTAGAATGCTCTATTAAATGCTTGCATGATGTGGTCTTCAAGACCACTATAGGGAGTATATTATGGAAGATGCTGATACTAGGGATTATCATCCCATCGAAGCACAACGACTGTGGGATCAACAGCTAGAGTAGCGCTATGAATTTTCAAAGGGAAATTGATTTAATGATTTTCCGTTCTTGTTGTACCAACAAGCTTGTGTAGAATCCTTCTCTAGGGATTTTCCATTCTATGAAACTCCTCTATTTAACTTGGATGATGGAGGTCAAAACCAGAATCTACACTCTATAGTTTACAATCTTAACTTTTTTAACAAGGGATCCAATGACAAAGAAGGATCTAGAGGGGCAAGTTAAGAAAAGGATGCAGATAAGAAGCAAGATCATGACCATGGTCGCAATTGCCAAAGAGGTGGAAGTAGATGCCGTGATGTTGCTAGTTCTCCTTCCTCTTTCCCTTCGTCATATTCTTCTTCTTTTGGCTCTAACTATGATTGCAGAGGGCAAGATCATGATGGAGGTGATAGAAATGAAAAAAATGATCGATGGGACCAAAATAACCAAAGGGACCATTAGGATAGACAAGATCAAGGGTGTAGATGTTTAAGAGAGACACATCACCATGAACGAAGGGGTAGTAGAGGGCATCATAGGCACCATGATCAAGGCCTCAATGAGCCTCTACTTTCTACGTAAAGTATGCTTAACATTGTAGAGGCAATTAGAATTCCAATAAGGCATGTGAAGAATAGTTGGATCAAATAGTTAGACATGAACGACATTCCTTGATTTAAAGGAGGATATAACTTGGATCAACAGAATCATCTTCAAGCTTTCTAAGATGCATCTACCTTGCAAAACATAGAGAATGAGTGGTAGAAACTGAAGTTGCTCCCCACGACACTCATCAAGGAAGTAGAAAACTAGTATCCATCCTTAGAGCTAAAATCTATTAAACGATGGAGTACCATGCTTGAGTTGTTCAATGATAAATATCAAATATACTCCAGAGTGTCCAACCTAAGGAAGCAAATTCAAGGGTGAAAACAAGGAACACACAAACCCTTGGATGCTACCATTGGTCGATGCTATGCCTTGATGCATAAATGTCCCAGCCATGGTTATTCTCAATTGGTTCAACTTCACCACATTCTAGATGGGCTTTGTAATGAAACAAGGAAAACCCTTGGTATTTATGCCCAAGGGCAATTGTCAGAACTAAGTGCCTAATAGATACAAATATTAATAGAGCAGGTAGCTAAAAAGGTGGGCAAACTAAGGAAAAGTGAAAGTGCAGAAGAGTACAACTGTGATCCTTCCATTCATAAGAAAACTTTGCTATTTTGTTATAGTGATGATGAGTCCATATTTGATGAGGGGATGCATACGAAAACTTTACCACTCCAACAATTCCAATTTGAGCCTATAGCCAAGGTTGATCAATTAAGGGATTCAATGGATAACAAATTCCAAGCTATTCTCAAAATCGCTGAAGAGCCCAAAGAACAAAGTAGTGAGCATGAGCGTAGGAGGCTTAAGGAAGCTAAACATGCATATCACAAAGGTAAGGACAAGATTACTACAATAGAAGAGGTTGCAGTAGATGATTATCATGGATGTGATGCATATCAATACAAACATCCTAAGGAATGTTACCCTGTTATGTCACATCTACAGGAGTCTGGGGTATATGCTTGACATCCATGACTTACACAAACGTAAACATATAGAAGGTTGCCTTATCCTCAAGGTAATCTCAGGTAGTTCCACTAGCAACAACCATATTATCCAAGTGGAGTTTCACTGCAATCATATGAATAGTATTAATAATGGCAGCAACCACAATCATGGGCACTAGCACCGCCAAGGCAACAATACCCTTACTGGTAGCCTAATCCATATGGTTACCACATTCAATAACCCATGTCTCCACATGACTCTTCCAATCATGTTTCTAATTTTCAACCTTACTACCACCCTTTAGATTATTATTGAGCTTATTTGCCACATGAAATAAGGGGTGCCACCTCTTATCCTTATCCTCCTATTCTTACACATACTCCTCCTCCAGTTGCACAGCTACCACCTGGTCCTCCTATGTAGGGTAAACTACCCTCTCAACTGCAACAACATAATGCTACGATGGCTATTAATTTACAACCGGATCATCAACCAAAGGGGTCAAATGCTTGCTCAAAGAAAAGACCTTTCTTTTAACCCTATAGTCCACCTAAGCCTTTACATACACCCACGGTTAACAACCCTACTCTTGCCTCTTCCTTCATATCAAATTTATTTGGGCCTCCTTCAAACCAAAATCTACCAAGGATCCATACCATAATGCTACTCACACTATGTTTGATTGGATCTGTGCAGGAAACCTTCCCAGAAAGTTAGCTAATCCTAGAAGTCCTCTAATTTATTTGTAGATTGCTAGGAATGAATCATGCAAGGCTCTTCTTGATTTAGGTTTTGGTGTTAATTTAATTTCTCATGAGATGTACACTACCTCAAACCTACCTCCTCTCAAGAAGAGCAACATAAGATTAGAATTGGTAGACCAGTCCATCATTATCCCATTGGGACTGGTAGAAGACATTGTGACCACTATCTATGGGTGGTCTTATCTTGTCGAATTCCTGGTAATCAAAGTGGAGAACTACAAAGGATATTTCCCAATCATAATGGGAAGAGCATGGTTGAGCACCATCAATGTAAGAATGGGCATCCAAGATCCTTCCTTGGAGATATCTAAAGAAAATGCATTTGGAAGGATCAAGAAGAAGAGAGTTCCATGCATTGTGTACAGCAATAATGGGGTGCAATTGTCTGCAAAAACTATCAGCTGTAATGCAAACATCTATCTCTGCATGCAAATAGTGTGCATCAAAAGCCAAAATTCAAAAGTGTCTATATGCAACAGTCACAAAATAAGAGGGCAACCAGTGGCTGACTACTAATTCAAAAAGTAGCACACTTTGCATGGAACCAAATGAGAGCCTGACATGTGCATTTGTCACAAGCATGGATGAACTAGAGCAAGTTCATCACCAACTCTCTAATGATACAAACAATGATACTCACTAGGAAGAGTTGAAAATTCTTAACAAATTCAAACAAGAGCCCCTTGACCTAAAAATGCTACCAGCTGAAATGGAATATGTATTTTTGAAGAATGGAAAGCCAGTTATAATCAATGCAAAACTTACTCCAAAACAGAAAAAGATGTTGTTGAAAGTAGTTGAAAGATAGTTAGCAGCTTTTGCTTGGTCATATCCTAAACTCACAAGGATTGATCCTAGGATATGCCAGCATTGTATCTACACTAACTTGACCATAAAGCCAAAATGACAACCACATAGGTAGTTGAACCCCAAATTGAAGCAACTCGTCAAGGAGGAAATCAAGCAACTCCTTAAGGCAAGGTTCATCTATCCCATTGCAAATAGTGAGTGGTTAGCCCACTTGTAATTGTGCCAACGAAAGGTGGCAAGTGGTGGGTCTACATCAATTTCATGTTGCTGAATATGGTAACATTCAAGGATCATTTTCCGTTGCCATTTGTTGACCAGGTACTCAACACAATATCTAGGCATTACTACTACAGTTTTCTAGATGGTTATAGTTGCTATAACCAAATTCAAATTGCACTAGAAGACTAAGCAAAGACAATGTTCACAAGTCCCTGGGGGACTTTTGCATATCGTAAGATGCCATTTAGTTTATGTAATGCTCCTGCTACATTCCAATGCTTGGTCCTAAGCATTTTTCAATAGTAGATTGGTAATGGTATAAAAGTCTTCATGGATGACTTCTCCACCTATGGAGCTACATTTGAGCAAGCCCTAGACTACCTTAAGCAAGTGCCAAAATGGTGTGTTAAAACCAAATTATGGCTCAATTGGCAAAAGAGTCATCTCATAGTCCAGAAGGGCATTGTACTAGGGCACAGAATCTCATAAGCAGGAATTGAGGTAGATCCTGAGAAAATAATGGTCATCCAAGGAATAACTCACCAACCAAAAAGAGGTAGAGATGTTCAGTCATTCCTTGGACATACTAGCTACTATTGACAATTCATAGAGAATTTCTCTAAGATTGCAAAACCATTGGTGGAGCTAACAAAGAAAGATGCTTCCTTTATTTAGACCATAGAATATGAGAAAGCATTCTAGCAATTTAAAGAGAAGCTTGTAAAAACTCTAATCCTACAAGCACCTGACTAGTCCAGACCATTTCATATTATGATGAATGCATCAAATTATGCCTTGGGACCTATGCTGACATAGTTAGATGACAAGAAATGTCCATATTACATCCACTATGCCAACCGAAGCATTATTGGTGCACAAGTAAACTACACCACTATAGAGAAAGAATTGATAGTTATGGTATTTGCTCTAGAGAAATTCAGGCATTATGTGCTTGGATGTAGGGTGTTTGTGCACACGGATCATAGTGTTGTTCGCTTCCTGATGAACAAGCCAACGGTGAATCCCCATGTCATACAATGGCTAGTGATCTTGCAGGAATTCAATCTTACGATGGTAGATTAAAAGGGCACTAACAATGTGGTTACTAATCACTTGTCTTAGTTACAATGGGATGAGAAAGAGGAAGAAGCTCTGTTATCTGACATGTTTCCTAATGAACTCCTCTTTGTTGGGGCTATAACGAAACAAATGCCAATGAGCCAAAATGGTATGATGGCATTCTCACCTATCTTCTCACTCAAGAGATGCCACAAGGGTTGGACCACTAAAAGAAACAACAATTTCTTCACCAGGTAAAGCACTTCATGGAGATCAACTGATACCTCTACAAAGTGTGCATCAATGGCCTAGTTTGTTGTTGTGTCCTTGATGCTGATCAACTATGCATTCTCCAAGATGCTCATGAAGGTCTCTGTGGAGGACACTATGCTAGGAGATGCATGACCATTAAAATTTTGATGGCAGGGTACTACTGGCCAACACACTTCAAGGATGCTCACCATTATGTTTACTCTTGTGAACAATGCCAATGCGATGGTGGAATGACTACTCGAATGGAGAGACCTCAATAATGGATTCAACCATTAGAACAATTTAACATCTAGGGAATTGACTTCATGGGTCCCATCACGTCCATGTCAAATGGAATAGCATACATCATAGTCACTGTTGACTATTGTACAAAGTGGGTAGAAGCAATAGCTATCATCAACTCTACATCTTCTACTGCTGCTCGGTTTGTCCAACAAAATGTTGTAAATAAGTTTGATGTGCCACATGCATTAATTTGTAACAATGAAACTCATTTTACAAGCACTACTTTTTGGAAGCTCATGCAATGCTTGGGGGTTGAACATAAACTCACAACACCTTACCATCCCCAAGCTAATGATTAAGCTAAGGTTACCAATAGATAAATCACAAGGATACTAATAAGAACTGTTAGAAACTATAGGAAAGATTGGAGCACAAAATTGAATGATGCCCTTTGGGCCTACCTCTCAACTTTGAAACTTCCTATAAGCTATTCTCCCTATGAGCTTATGTATGGAAAATTACCAACACTTCCTATTCAATCTAAGCTCTATACACTTTCAACAACTTGTGACCTTGACCTCGACTTAAGTCTAGCCCAAAAAGAAAGACTAATGAATCTTAACCTACTAAACAAAAACTGATTAATGAGTTGCACAAGGCCTATAACAAAAAGCATCATGACTTGAAAATCATAAAAGTCAAATTCCAATTGGGAGATAAGGTTCTCTCTTGGAACCCCACACACGTACCTCAAAGAACTAAGTTCCAAACATTGTGTGAAGGACCTTACATCATTTATGAGACTTTCCCTTCTAGGACCATGATGATCTATAAACCTGAGAGCCCAAACAAAAAAAATTTGATCAACATTTAGCAAATCAAACCTTTTTATGAGCATATGCCAGCTAACACAACAAGCACCTCATCATATGGACAACCACACTCCATATTTCGAATCTCCTCCTTTCAACTTAGTCATGGGGGAGATGGCCACTCATGCTAATCATTTAAGAAACTCCTTAGTTTTTCAATTCTTTTTGTTTTACACATTTTTTGTTTTTCAACTTTTTGTTTTACACATTCTTTATTCTACATCTTTATGTTTTTTATGTTACTAATCTTTTCTAATTTTTGTTTTACACCATTGTTGCTACATTTACTATTTCTTGAATATTTTACACTTTCTTTTATATTTTATTTTATTTTATTTGGTGTGATTTTCTAACTTTTTATTAATAAATGCTAGGTATAATGGTAATGCATTACTTGATGGTGGTATATACTATTTTTTGTTATTTGATTATTGGTGTTTGATTTCTAGCTTTGAATTTCGTTATGAATAATTAGGACATGGTTTCTTTTTCATGCAACAGGCAGTAAGTCCACAACATCCACCGATCCACAAGCTCTATGANATGTGAATTCAAAGCACACCCCTTGGACAAAATAAATGTATGTGTCTTTGCATGGTGTGATTCATATTTTAAAAAAAAAATACAATGGGAATTCAAAGCACACCCCTTGGATAGAATAAACGGGCTACAAGCACTAGTTATGGGACTCATCCCCTTTAACAAAGGCCCTTCCTCACTTCCTACTTCTTCTCTAATAAGGAATGGTGGTTGTTCTGTGGGAGCACTCTTGTGTCTTAGGGGATGGATTGGTCTTAGAATATTGATGCGAAGTCATTGAACATGGTTGATTTTGATCTAGACTAAGGATGAATCCTATTAAGTCATTTAACGACAAAATCCACGAGGAACTTCATGTGACCGTAATTAGGAACTCCATTCCACTCTCTCTCTCATCCATCTATGCTTCCCATGTCTCACCTCACTACTAATTTCATGTTTTGGTTCAATGTTCTAGTTTGATATGTTGGAATTCTTAGTTAGTTTCTTTTGGGTTTTTGTATTTAACCTTCTGTAACCATTAATCATCCACGAAGCTCATGGACTCTTTGGTTTAAAGTTATGCAAGGGCATAAGAGGCCTGTGCCTACTATGGGAAGGATCCACTTGCATATCTTTCAGTTGGGTTAGTTAAGTTCTTTACCCTTAGACAATTTTACAATCAAATTCTCTTTTGTTTACCCATCCATGACATCCAATTGTGCACATCTTCACAACAATTTTTGATGAATTCTTTTTTTTATTGTTGATAACTCTTATACCCTCTTTAAATATTTTCTTGTGTTGAGCTTTTTCCAAATTTAATGGACTTCTTATCTAATTTACCTTATTTGTCATCCTTTCTACTAACACTACTGAAGAAACCAATCTACCACAATCACAANTCTTTCTACTAACACTACTGAAGAAACCAATCTACCACAATCACAACTTAGGCAAGTGTAACCATCGATGAGACAAGGCATTTAACCACTATGTGTTACACATTGCATACTAATTCATAATTCTATTGTGATTACAGTGGGAAGCATGGACTAGAAGTGGGACTATCTTCACCAAGGATGCAATAGTACCACAAAATGAGGACCATTTGTGATTGTTAGATCTTCTCTCTTTCTTATTCTTCTACTGTCGAGAGGTGTTGGATGTCAATGTTATATAGGGTGTTCACTTCTCTTATCATGAATACCCAATGTTGTAAAAATTTTAATTTCATACACTTGGGCACTTAGAGTTTATTGTTCCATTTGAGTCAGTTGGTATGTCAGTCAATAATCCCATACCTACCCAATATGTTATGTTGTAAAGAACTTGTTCCTCCTCTTCTTCACTCAAGGATGAGTTTTCATTCAGTCATGGGGGTATGATGAAATGTGTTTTACATCTGCTCCGACATCGGGTACATGACGTTAGGGCCTTGATGTGACGTCGCGTATGCAATGTCAAGGTATATACCCCAAGTCTATAAATATCGCGCCTGGGCTTTAGTTTTGCATAGTTTTGGGGGTTATTTTTCATTCAAAGCAGTGAAGCTCTTGCCATTTCTTCTTTCTATAGTTAGAATATTTTCTGAGTGCTCGCAAAAGGAGTCTAAGTGTGTACGGTTCTTTGTTCAAGCACTGATGTACCTAAGCACAGTAGTGTGATGGGAATAAAATGAACTCTTTTGACAATCCTTGTAGCACTGAGAATAGCTTAATATTTTATTTATTGCATTTTTACTTTCTTGCTCTTTACTTTAATACATTGGAATTAAGTGATTTATTTCCAGCAATTAATGAACACAAGCACAACCACTTCAAGCATTCATATAGTACTTGGTAACTTAGCCACGCTTAATATTTGGTAGCCTAGTAGTGCTATATGTGTTTAAGATGTGTCTAGGAAAGTGGGGCAGTTACTTGTGTTAGGCTAGCTAGGAAATAGATGGATTAGATCTTCAATTACTTTACCTTTCATTCTTGTTGTAGGTGATCAAACTCATAAAATATAAAATAAGAAAAATCATATACTTCAATTACACTTAAACCATACCCTTGAACTTCACAAGTGTAGTTGGGAAGACAACGAACATTCTCAATGCCCATTTCACTTCCTAGAAGAGCTAGTGCATTAGATAACCATAGGTCCACAGAATTCGACTAAATTGAGCGTAACGCCTTAGTGATTCGTATGGTTGGGCTTAGGGATACCTAGTCGCTTATCAATAGTGTATTGTTAGCCTATTTCATGAATCATGACTATGAACTATTAAAGCACAGTACTAATGATTATCAAGCTTCTTCATCATCATCATCATCCTAGTCTTGTCCCAATAAAATAGGGTTGGCAAAATGAGTTCTTTATCAACATTCACCTCAATGAAGAGCTAGATCTTTTTTTTATTTATAGTTTCTTCAGATTATTTTCAATTATTTTTCCTCAAATTTTTTTGGTCTTCCTTTTAGTGATTTTTTTGGAATAGTAATGTAGCATCAATTTTTATAGGCTCATTCTTTAATCTTCTTTGCACATGTCCAAACCATCTAAGTTACCATTCTTATAGCTTATCTAAAATAGAACTCACTCAAAGTCTTCATCTACTATCTATATTATTCAATTTATCTCTTCTAGTAACATTCAATATCCATTTAAGCATTCATATTTTTGCCATAGTAATTTGTTATTTGTCTTTTTTGTAATGCCCAATATTCAACACCATACAAGATAATTGTTCCTACAAATTTTTTTTTTAACTCCACAAAGATGCCTCCATGAACCAAGTGTTAGAATACTCAATTTGTGACTGCAAATGATCTTTAACTCAATATATCCTTCACTAAGTTAACGATGATGATACGACAAATTACGAATCTTCAATTACATAAGCACTTAACTTGCCAAACACAAACTAGGAACAATAGGGGAATGATAAAAACATATAGGTTAAATGCTAAAAAATGGCTAAATTTTTATTACCAAAAAAGTGACTAAGTGTAAAATGCCAAAAAAGAGACTAAGTATAAAATGATGAAAAATTGTCTAAGTATGTTATACACTATAAGTGATAGAATAAATTCTAAGTATAAAACATGAACAAAAGAATGTAGAATATTAAATGCAAGATGTCACAATTTGGAAAAAGGGTTTAGGTTTCCTTCCCAACCAATATAAATAATTTATTAACTCACAAAATGAATGTTCACCTCCTATGGAGGGCCAAACTATAAGTGTTTGCAAACATATAAGCATAGGAAAGCTTATAATATAAGTTCAATTCAAGAGCAAAATATGAGTTTGATGGAGAATTTTAAACCTCTAAAAGGTAGATAGGTAGATGGAGAATTCATAAGAATGATTCAAAGTTAATTTGGAGCCAAAACAACGTCATTTTGGCTAAGTGTCTTGATGAAAATGCTAGAGCCTGAAAAATTCTATTTCTGGAATGTGACACTAGAGGCTGAAAATTTCTATCTCTGGTAGCCAATGTTGGTGTTGGTCTAATGATGCTAGAGGCATGCTAATGCTAGTTTTGGAGGTGCAAGTATGATTATGGAGCATACTAGTGACATTAGAAGATCTACTACAAGCACTCACAATCTCTTGAAATCTCAAAAATATGCTCAAGATCTCATAAAACTAGCTTGGGATTTGCATTTTAAACTTCTATTTATAAGCCTAGTGTTGCTAATTTCAATTTAAACTTACTAAATCTAAGCTTGGAGTTAAGTTCAATTTACTTAAATTTCATCTAGAGTTTGAAAATTGAAAATGTGACCTTTAAGTTCAGCAAATATAGCAAGTTGGACAAGTGTTAGTTCAAGCCTTCCAGTACTCCATCTAATGCCCAAACTAATGTTAAATGATGCTAAGATGTTGTTAAGGAATCCATGAGGCCAAGAAGTGATGTTGAAAATCAATTTGAAGGTGTTAAATGACATGTCAAAGATCCCAAGAATTAATGTTAGCATCATCCATACTTAGCCAAAATTTTAACATTTTGACCAAGTTGCCATTTTTGGCTTCCAAGACTCCATTTAACCCTTGAATTAATGTCAAACACTATTGAGATAAAGTTGAGGAACCTAAGAAGCCTATGGATGTTGTTGAATGTTGCTCTTGAAGGTCAATGATGGCAAAATGTGATTCCCATAGGTATTACCATTGATACTAATGTTGACATTGAAATTAATGTCAGTGTTAGTAAAGTACTTAGAAAAATTTGTAAACTTTTTTAAGTTAACTTTGTCAGCCTTTGAAATGCTAGAGTTAGAGTTGAAATGTACTGGAATGATGTCTGTGTAAAGCTAAGAAGCCTACAAAGCTGAAGGGAAGGTGTTAAGTATTAGTTCCAAGCACATGAGATGGAGATAATGTCATTAGATGACATTGATGCTGACATTGATATCAACATCAAGTTACCTATAGATTTAGAGAAATCTACAACTCCAAACTACTAAATTTTTCTTCTATGTTATCAAAATCACCATTTTTGAGTCAAAAGTAATGTCAACAAGTCATTGAGGAGTCCAAGAAAATAAGAGATGAGTCAAACTATAGGTGAGATATGCCATGGTGGGGCCTAAGACCTCGATTTTACTGACATTAATGTTAGCATTAGCCTAGAGTTAGAAATGTTTTGGATTTTGAGGCCTTGGTATCAAACTACTTAAAATCACCAAACTTGATCCCAGTGAAGTTATAGAAGCCTAAAATGTGTACTTTGTAATAGTGTGAGTTAAATTTGATATGAGACAATTTCACAAAGCCTCAAGACATTGTGAAAAATAATTTCTCTAATGTATTTAAAAGGTCTTAGGCCATTCTTGATAGTGACCAAATTCTGTGAACCTTATGAAAATGCCCAAGTTCATTGAACCTTAGATGAGAGGGCTTACGTATAAAGGTGAGAGGAATGATGTGAAGACGGGATAGTCTTGGGATAGTGTTAGTTGGTGATGGGATGCGATATCGTAGCCCACCGCAATGTCTATAAATAAGAAGCGGCTTTCCCTTGTTTCTTCATCTAGATCTAGACCTTAGCCAAACTATAGCAGTTTTCCCATTCCAGAGTTAGAATAATTTTCATGTGCTCGCAGTAGGAGTCTCAAAGTGAATGGATCTTTATTTGAGCAAATTGTACCTGAGCACACATTTGTGTACAGAAATAAAGACGAACTTTTTAATAAACCTTGCAACATGTGGACTAAGCTAAATAGGATTTAATTATTGTTAAATGTTTAAATGCTTTCTTAGTTAATTAAATCTTTCTCAACCCTTAACTCTCCTAGTAAAGTAAATTCAGTACGACCACTTCAAGCACGTGTGTAATGCTTGGTAACCCAGTAACAAGTAGCGTTTGGTAATCCCAGCAGCGTTGCACTAGTTCAGGGTGTGTGCAACAAGTGGGAATGGATACTGGTGCTAGGGCAATTAGAACTTAGTTAGCGAATAGTTAACATAAGTTAGTCACTTAGTCTCTCCACCCTTTCCCTACTAGCATAGGCGTTAAAAAGATAAAAGTTATAAAAATCACATACCTCAAACTTACTTAACCATACAACCGTGACAATACAAGTAAGTTTGGGAGGACAACGATTGATTAACCTTAGGTGTTCCATTAAGGCGCGTAAGCACTTAGTCCTTGGAGTTCGACTAGATCATGCATGAGACGCTAGTATTCATATGGTTAAGTGTAGGGGTATCTCGCCACTCATCAGTTGGGAAGAGGAGAATTGAGAGGGCTAAAATCCAATGAGGCTTATTCAATAGAAAATCATCTATCCCAAGTTACGATGGAGGGCAATAGAGTTTGACGAGGAGTTATACCAATGAATGTGATAGGTCAGTTGCAAAGGTTATATAGGACATTTAGCAGTAACTACAATAGTAAAAAATTATTTCTTTTAATGAGGGAAATAGATGCCAAAGGGGAGGTCCAATGGGCTCAAAGCAAGGGTATGTTGTTACCACTGAATTGTAGAAGCAAGGAATTGTTGCTATTGTATTGTAGAGCAAGGGTATGCTATTGTTGAATTTTACAAAGCAAGGGCTTGTTGCTACTATATTACAAAGCAAGGGTGTGCTACTATTGTATTGTAGGATGTAAGGGCATTTTGCGGGTGCAATGGCATTTTCTATCATTTCTTCTTGCTTCTACAATAGAGAATCCTTCATTATGATGGATGCAAGCACTTTGTCAAACTGCGTAAAATCTATGTATCACTATTCTTTTCTACATTTTGTTTCTTCATCATTTCATTGTTATTTTTTCAATTTTTCTGCACAGTTCAACTATTTGATCTTAGGAATTTTTCCACTAAATTTTGCAACATTTTTAGGGTTTCACAAGTTCTAATTTATAGTTGAAATTTAGTCTTATGAAGTAGCATTGGGAAGGTTGTAGCTAACACAAAATCTATGTCAGTTCTAATACTTAGAAAATTTTTTTAACTTTGAAGCTTCATGGGGGTTTCCAAGAATGAAATCCATAATTGGCTTATGAAATTAAATAACACTTATAGATCTCTAGGAGGTAAGAATTTATCTTCTGATGTGGATTTGATCAAGTTTTATGCTTATATTTGTGTGGTACAATGTTAAACAACACTTAGTCTCGGTTTTGTAAAAAAATGAAAAGTGGGTACAACAATAGTAGGTCTAATTCCTATAAAATTTACCCTTTGATTTTATTGGCATTCTTTTATCATATAGAACACCACTAGCCTGTTTCCATTTTGACCATCATGCCTCAATTCTATTTCTTATATCTTTATCAATTTCACTATCTAATTGGAGGATTGATCCTAGGTAGTGAAACTATTTACAATGAGGGACTTTTTGGCCTTGAATTATTACTTGTATTTCACCACTATTAATGTTATTATTAAAATTACATTTCATATATTCTATCTTACTTTTGCTAATTTTTAAACCTTTTTTATTCAGGGAGCATATCTCAACTTTTCCATTTTAGAAACACTATTTTCTTGAACTATATCAACCAATAAAATATCATCTACAAATAGCATATACCAAGAGACTTCACTTGTATTTCCTTTGTTAATTCATCCAAAATATTGGTGCTAATTGTAAACCCTTAATGTAGAATTACTGTGGCTGGAAAATTGGATGTTGTTTCACAAGCTATTGTAACTTTAGTAGTAGCTCTTTCATACATGTCTTGAATCACTTTAATATATTTAACAGAAATGTTTTTCCTCTATAAGGTCCACCAAATATTATCTCTAAGCACTCTATCATATCCTTTTGCTAAGTCAATGAAGATCATGTATAGATTTTTTTCTATGTTTTCTAAATTTTTCTATCAATTATCATATCAAGAAAATAGTCTCTATAGTAGATCTCCTTCGCATAAATCCAAATAGATTAATTTGCCTAAATCTATGTGAAGAGATCAATAAGGTGAAATGCCCTAATGATTCTTACTAGTTTAGTAGAGGTGTTCCATGTTTAGTTTGAATTCCTTATATTAATTAAAAAAAACTTCATTAGTAATTAGACCTATATAAGGGTATAGAATTTCAAGTTATTGAGTATAGGTGTTGCCCATAGCAAGGCAATGTCCTAAAATATTTTGGCTACAAGTTACTAGCTTTATGGAAGGAACATAAGGATTATCTTAGAAAACTAAGGAAATATCTATATTACTATGAGATGGGTAAAAGTTTTTTGGACAAATGTTACCTTTATTGTACCAAAGTCTCTTGTAGTTGATGTAACTTATTGGTGTATAGTTAGAACTCATTGAAGTCTAGTCATCTTGGACATGATGTGATTCTAACAATGATTCATGGTTCACCTTGGATAATGGTTCATGCCTTTTCATTAGGTCATAATCAACCCTTGATTATGATTGGCCCTAAATCATCATTTTCTTTTATACTAATTGTGGCATATTGTTCTTGGATATTATGGCAAATGTGAGATATACATAACATTCAACATTATATGTATGAATGCAATAGGAAAAATGTAAAAGGAAACAAAAAAAAAATTTATTAATGGAAAAATACTATATGTATCTGGATCATGCACTATGGGTTTTTTGGAATTATATTCCTTTAGCATTTATCCCTTAGAGACAATCCAACACTATCACTATGGTTATGCCTATACCTAACTAGAAGGGATAGCCAATCACCTTTCTATCCTGCTTCACTTAACACTCGTTACTTACCATTATTAGCTTTGCAACTCCATACTAATATTACCTCTAATTATTAAGTATAAATACCTTAGGTCAAATCCCAAAAGGTTACCTTAATGATGAGTGGCGAGGTACCCCTACACTCAACCATACGAATACGAGCGTTACATGCACGATCCGGTCGAACTCCGCAGACTAACTAGTTGTGACATCTAGACAGTTAGCCTTAGGTCATAGTTCGCTCTCTTCCCACCTGGACTAGTATTATCTTTGTCACATATGGTTTAGTCCAGAGTGAGGTGTATGATGGGTTTCTAATTTAATGCTACTCCTGAAGGCAATGGAAAGTAATATTATCTAAGCTAAGAGAGAAACGGTAACAGAATCTAATTAGCCTAAGTGCAATGAGCGTCCGTTCCTTGATTATCCATACACATCTTGGACTTCGTGCACGACTACCACTGAGATTACCAAGCACAGATCCTAGGTATGCTACTGGGTTACCAAGTAGTCACACTTAAATGCTCGTAATCAAGTTGTACTCATTCCGCATTTTAAGATGAGATAAGGGTGAGAGAGAGACTAACTAGGAAAGTAGTAAATAACAATTAATTAAATAATTAAGCTAAGTGAATGTTGCAATGATGAAGTAATCTCGATCTTTATTTCCAGTCATGTGCGTGTCCAAGTACGTCACACTCGAATAAAGGATGTCATACAATTACAATCACCACACTACGGGCATACACTGGAAAATAATTCTATCTATGGAGGGATAAAATGGCCAGAGTTTCGCTAAGGGACAAAAACTAGATATCGAAACAAGGGAGAGCTGCCTCTTATTTATAGAACTGGCGACGGGCTATGATATCGTGTACGCAATATCTCAGTTACCCCAAATGATGACTCATCATACCCCCACAACTAAATAAAAACTCATCCTCAAGTTACAGTGATTACACAGTGGATAGGTATGGGATTATTAGATGGGAAGAAATGGGATTATGCCGCAGTGTGGAATGAAAACAAAATGAGGACACAACACAAAAAATGTTCTACAACTACAAAATTGGGTGAAAAATCAAATTTCAACTAAGAGATAAGGTTCTCTACTAGAACCCCACACATGTACCTCAATGAACTAAGTTCCAAATGTTGTGGAAAGGACCTCACATCATTTACGAAACTTTTTCTTCTAGGGCCATGATGATCTACAAACCTAAGAGCCTAGATAAGAAATAGCTAGTCAACATCCAACAAATCAAACCTTTCCACAAACATAAGCTAGCTAATACAACAAACACCTTATTAGATGGACAAAGATGCTCCATATTTTGAATCTCCTCCTTTCAACTTAGTCACAGGGGAGATGGCCACCCATGCTAACCATATAAGAAGCTCCTTAGTTTTTCAACTTTTTGTTTTATACATTTTTTATTTTGCACATTCTTTATTTTACATCTTCTTATTTTCATGTTATTAATCTTTTCTAATTTTTATTTTACACAATCATTAGTACATTTTCTATTTCTTGAAAATTTTACACTTTCTTCTATATTTTCTTTTATTTTATTTTGGTGTCATTTTCTAACTTTTTATTAATCAATGCCAAATATAGTGGTAATGCGTTGCTTGATGGTGGTATGTACTATTTTGTTATTTCATTGTTGGTGTCTAAATTCTAGCTTTGAATTTTGTTATGAATGATTAGGACATGGTTTCTTTTTCATGTAACAAGTAGTGAGTCCACAACATCCACCTATCCACAAACTCTATGGCTTTCCTTATTCTGGAAACGTGCAATCCTTTTTTCATTAACAAAACTTTAAAAAATTTGTGATCTTAATAGTTTTCAAAATTGGGAAGGATTCAAAGGTTTGAATAGGATGTGACTTTAAGGAAATTCAGTATTCTTTGTGCCTTTCTATTTGCCTAGGTGCATGTGTGTTTTCATGGATTTCTTATCGTTTTGTGTCAACCAATAAAAGGAAGTTGAACAAGTCTTTGCATGGTGTGGTTCCCATCACAAAAAAAAAAAATCAATGGGAATTCAAAGCACACCCCTTAGACAAAGTAAACGCATACATCTTTCATGGTGTGGTTCTCATCAAAAAAAAAATGATGGGAATTCAAAGCACATCCCTTAGACAGAATAAACAAACTACAAGAACTGGTTATAAACCTAGAAAGACATGTTACCCATGCTTGAAGGTCCCCTTTAACTAAGGCCGTTCCTCACTTTCTACTTCTCTTTTCTTCTTTAATAAGGAATAGTGATTTTTCTATGGGCTCACTCTTATGTCTCAAGAGATGGACTGGTCTTAGAATGATGTTGCGAAGTCATTGAATGTGATTGGTTTTGGTCTGGACTAATGATGGATCTTATCAATGTCATTTAACGATAAAATTCACAAGGGACTTCATGTGACCTTAATCAAGAACTCCATTCTACTCTCTCTCATCCATCTATGCTTTCCATGTCTCACCTCACTACTGGTTGCATGTTTTAATTCGATGTCCTAGTTTGATGTGTTGAAATTCTTAGGTAGTTTATTCCAATTTTTTGTACTTAACATTTCGTAATCATTAATCATCCATGGAGCCCACAAACTCTTTGGTCTAAAGTTATGCAAGGGCATAAAAGGCTTGTTCCTACTTCAGGGAGGACCCACTTGCATATCTTTTGGTTGGATTAGTTAAGTTCTCTACCCTTAAACACTCTTACAATCAAATCTTTTTGTTTACCCCATCAATGACATCTAATTGTTCACATTTTTCACAACATTTTTTTAGTAAACTTTCCTTTTTATTATTGTGAATTCTTACAATCTCTTCAAATATTTCCTTGTATTAAAATTTTTTAATTATAATGGACCACTTATCTATTGTGCCCTATTTGTCAGCCTTCCCACTAACACTCCTAAAGGACAATCTACCACAATCATAACCTAGTCGAGTGTAACCACCAATAAGACAAGGCATTTAACAACTATGTGTTACATATTACATACTAATTCATGATTATGTTGTGATTGTAGTGAGAAGCATAGATTGGAAGCAAGACTATCTTCACTAAGGATGATGTAGCAGTACCACACAAAAAGGACTGTTCATGATCGTTGGATCTTCTCCCTCACTCTTCAGCTACCAAGAGGTGTTGGATGTCAGTGTTATCCAGGTTGTTCCCTTCTCTTATCATGAACACCCAGTTTTGTAAAAATTATAACTCCATATCCTTGGGCACTTAGAGTTTTTTTGTTCCAGCTAGTCAGTTTGTATGTCAGTTAATAATCCTATACCTACCTAATATTTTGTAAGGAACTTGTTCCTCCTCTTCTGCACTTGAGGACGAGTTTTCATTTAGTTGTGGGGGTATGATAAAGCACATTTTTCACCTACTCTAACATCAGGTCCAAGACACAATGTCAGGTATTTGATGTCACAAGGTATATGCCAGCCTATAAATATAGTGCCTAGGCTCTCGATTTGGCATGATTTTTTGATAGTTTTTCAGTCAAAGTAGCAAAGCACTTACAGTTTGTTTTCTCTAAAGTTAAAATATTTTTTGAGTGTCTGCAGCAAGAGTCTAAGTGTGTACAGATCTTTGTTTGAACACTGATATACCTGAGCATAGCAATGTAACGGGAATAAAAACAAACTCATTTGACAATCCTTACAGCACTGAGAATAGATTAATGTTTCCTTTAATGCATTTCAATTAAGCAATTAATTTCCAATTGTTAATAAACACAAGCATGACCACTTCGAGCATACATATAGTGCTTGGTAACCTAGTAATGCTTGACATTTGCTAGCCCAGTAGCATTATATGTGTTTAGGACGTGTCCAAGAAAGTGAGGTGGTTACTTGTGTTAGGCTAGTTAGACAGTAGAATAATTAGATATTGAATTCCTATACCCTTCATTCTTGTTGTAGGTGACCAAATTTACAAAACATAAAAAAATAAAAATCATATACTTCAATTACACTTAAATCATACCCTTGAGCTTCACAAGTGTAGTTGGGAAGACAACAAACGTTCTCAACGCCCTTTTCACTTCCTAGAGGAACTAGTGCACTAGAAAACTATAGGTCCATGAAATTCAACTAAAGTACATGTAAACACCTTAGTGATTCATATGGTTGGACGTAGGGGTACCTTGCCACTCATCAACAAGTAATTCTTGCAACTTAATTATCTCTTTTTCCTATATAATATTCATTTCATAAAGTTCTATTATCAAATTCCTTCTTAACTCCTAAAGTAAAAATGTTTGCTAAGGGTTTATCTAGATTTTTAAAGATCTTCACCTATTATTTAAGAGTGCATTTACTTATTTTCATTATTCCCATTTTAATATTAATTATAAAGTTAGTTATGGCCATCCAAGGTCTTCCTAAAATAACTCCATGAGGATAGTATATAAACTTCATTTCCATTACTACAAGAATTGTTAAATATTAAAAAATTTGTTATTATAATGTCTTCTAGTATATCTTTAGGTTGTACAATGGACTTGTCTACCATTACTAATTTATTATAATATGAATTTAAATGTGAGTTATCTAATTTTTCATAGTCGTCTTTAGTAATGATGCTTACTTGCACCTAAGTCAACTAACCTCTTCAATTTTTTATTTTTTACTATTAAGCCTATAATTTGAGTACTAAGATCATTGTATTTTTGCAAATATTCTCCTTTCAACAATTTTGTTGTTGTTTATAACACCTTCAAGCTTTACTATGTTAAGTTTTCTATTTTTAAGTTCGGAGATAGACCTTTTTTGGATTTAAAGATGGGTTCTTATACGAAAGAAGAGATATCATACAAAGTATTTAATAAGTTCTATTAAGTAGCAATTTTTTTAATATGCTTATTATTATGATTTGGCTCATTTTGAGATGGTAATTTTTATTGATTTTTTGTAACATAATTAGGACATTTAGATTCAATGTGTTCTTGTTGTTTATTAGAATTCTCATCTAATTTATTTTTCCCTTTCTAGTTAGCATACTATTGTCTTCTTGACTCTTGTAAATTTTTTATGTAGTTTTTAAGTGATTGATAATTTTCTCTTTTTTCCAACTCCTTGGTTGTGCCTAGTATGGTAATTTTTTTATAGTTATTTTGGTTAAATCTACTATATTGATATTAAGCCAAGTACAAAATTTATTAATCCAAGGTTAATTATCATTTGAGTGAACATCATTACAATAGTTAAACTTATCTAAGTTCTTATACTCTTGAATGTGATGAATCTCTTGAGTTTATTGAGATTTGAATACATTGACCAAGTGTTGAGTTATAGTCTTTGTTAAATCCTCCATCATTTGAACATGCTTACTACAAAATTCATTGCAATTTCTAGGCTTTGTACAAATTTCATTAATCTTTTCTTTCTATTTCTTATCTTCCCTAGTTATCCATCTTTCACTCATTGTATCAAGGTTGTCAATTTTCTATTGAATTTCAATACAGGCTCATAGATGATAATTTTTCTTCCACTAATAAATCTAATTCCTTTTTAACTAAAGATTTAGTTCTCTTAATAAAACTCGATGTAACACCCTACCAACTAGCCTTAGGCTACTACAGTATTACTTAAATAAAAACATAAACTACAGAAATCAAACGTAATGGAATAAAAACTCAAATGGATGTCAAGAACATTGAACAAGCAAAGCAGTGGGCATCTAAGAAATTACAGCCACATAGGAGCAAGAAAATGTAGAAAAAGATAAAATGTTACCAAAAACAATTATAAGAGCTCCATGCATTCCAAACCTAACCTATTTTCTACTACAAGCATATTAAACATTATTGCCCAAGTAAAAAAGTTAAAAATAATAGAGGGGTGAAAATAATAGCTAAAATTAAATTAGTACATAATAAAATAAAAAATTTAGCTAATTATATTATCCAAAGTACATATAGAAAATATGAAGCTAAATATGCATTTTCATCTAAAAGGCATTAGGCTCTAACATTGCATAAACTATCAATACTAATAAATGCATAATGAACTATGTAGCATAACACAAGTTTGAATTAAAGTTCACTTACACCTAAGAGAGGTAAAAATATAATACAAATCTCTTAAACATTACAAATCTATAATCCTAGCTGAATATTACAGCATAGAATCAACCATAAACTGGAAGCATAATATCAAACTCTAAATCTCTACAACATGAAATTAATCATTAGATGCTTCCTCTAAGTCCTCTTCATCACTACAATTATATATGCTTGGAAATCATAGAAAAACTAAGGGAATTAATCCTAAGACTAGGTAGCGTAAAAAAACTAACAAAATGCTCCCTTATGGATTTGGTTGGAGGTACTAGGTAGCTAGATAGTCATGCACATGGAATAGCTATAAATAGATGTAACCCAAACAAATAAAAACATCAAGAGAATAAATATTTGTAATAATTAATATTAATCTACCAAATAGTTACAAAATTGAAAACTCCACCTCCATCCATAATCCATCTAATGAATGAATAAATAATTTTTCCAAATGACTAGTTAGTTTAAAACCTACATATTGTTAATGGTTGTTGATTCTAAAATCCACATAAAAATGACTAGTGAGTTTGAAACCCACATATAAATGA
>MNCI01001519.1:48865-69510 GCA_015680685.1 Gnetum montanum
GGGTAGGGAAAGAACTTCAGAGGATTTGAGGGTTGATGTGTCCACTTCCATTATGTTGGAGAGGACAACAAAGGGGTCGTTTGTAATAACTGGAACTATAGAAGAGGCTATATGGGAGGGAGATAATGGTGGGTCAGAAAAGGAGGATGGTTTAGCTCTTTTCCTGCCCCCATCATTCACTCCCGCAGTGGTTGAAATAGAGTCCTTGAAAGATTTAGATTGGGTGACTTTAGCTTGTGAAGTGATCTTTATAGAGGAGCTAGAATGAGGGACTTGTGTGGTAGAGGATTTAGGTTTGGAGAGAAAACTAGAGGTCTTGTGGGGAGTGGCTACAAATTTAAATGTTTTCGGTAGGACTTGAGTTTCATCTATAGGGGAAGAACGATTTTGTGAAGGGTTGTTTGCATTTTTCTTCCTAGCTAAGGAAGGGCAGGCCGAGATGTGGTGATTAGCTCAATGACAATAGCTACAAGAGTTTGGAAGGTAAAAATAATCAACTTTTTGTGTGAATAATTTTCCTCCAGCCGCTAATGTGAGAGAAGTTTTCTTGTGAGAGATGTCTAATTCTATACAGTAGTGACAAAACTGAATTCCATTAACCTCTACTCCGTGATCAGAGATAATGTGACCTAGGGTACTGACAATTTCTCTCTCAAAGATGGAAAAAATAAGTGGAAGATTAGGTAACTCCACATAACAGGGGATAGTTTTATAGGCTGGGTCAGTGACATCGAAGTCAAATTTCCATGGACGGATGACCAGGATGGCATTTCGTGCTAGGAAAAAATAGGCTGAAAGGGCTTTCTTGACATGAGAAGCATCAGAGAGTTCTACGAGCACAAAGTTTCGGGCATAATATCGGGCATAAGAAATGGTTATGCCGTGAGATTGTAGAATAGATTTGATGTACAAATTGAGATTTACTGATCGGGGAATAAAATCCATAATTTGAATAAAAATGAACCGGGATGAAAATTCTTCAGCTATATTATCAAAAAGATTGTCCAGAATAAAAAAAACCAATATTAGTGGAGTTGGGGGGACTTCCCTGTTGAGAAGAACCAGATGGGCCTTGAGATTCATCCATGACTGCACTGTAGCAAAGATCTTCCCTGCCAACAGCGCAGCCCTACGTAGCACTCCTGGATCGGAAGCACCGGTGAACCCGTTGACGCCAAACCACCACTGAACCCGTTGATGCCAAAATGCCACAGGTTCGCCCAATGATGTGAAAAAAAAAATCTCAGAAGCTTTGTACCCAGCAGATAAGAGGCATCGTCTTTTACCAAATCAAAAATCAATCCGGCTCAAAAACGCCTCAAAACCGTAGTGACGTCAGATCCAACACGCCCTCTTTCAGGAAAGAAAAAGAACTCTTCAACGCAGAAACCATGGTTAGACAAACAAGCACTCAAAATTGACTCCGAAGATGGAAAATTCTCAGAACACTCACCGTCATATATAAATGACTAATGAGTCTAGACTCCATATATAATTGATTGGTGAGTCTAAAACCCACATTTTATTGAATGTTTGATCAAACCAAAACTCAAATCCAATGATCAAACAAATCTCTATGTGGTGGGTAGCTAAATTTGACCATTGAACAAAACTAAAAGAGGTCAAGGACCAAATCCTAGCCTATCAAATGAAAGATTATAATGTATCCAATGAAGCCAAAATTGAAATATAGGTTCAAATGAATGCCTAATGATTATAAAATATTGTCAAAATGGAAATCCAAGCTTCCTAAGACTATTTCATCAATTTCTAATTTCAAGTTTTCAGGTGTTTCAAGAGCACTAAAAAGTAGGTTGCAAGCATTTCAAGTTATGTTGCTATAAAAAAAACAACATAATTATATTATCTCCATCCACATCAACAACAACAAGTCACGTCAACAAGCTCATCAAATTATCTACTCCACTTATCCAAAATATTTGTAATAATGAAAAAAATTACATTAATTAATATATTTTTATAAATTTTATAAATAAATCAATAAATTCAAATTCTCCCTTATCATGCATTACAAGCACTTTTATGCATACATTATTTTGTATAATTGATGCATGTTGGAATCTCTATATTTCTTATGGTCCATGCTCTCTACAAACAATTTTACATAATGTCATTGTACACATTGCATGAAATACATTTCTTATCCATGATGTCAAGTTCATTTTTCTTAGGGATCTTCAAGGAAAAATATCTTATTATCAACTTAGCATCAATGGTACTAAGTCATTCGCTCTCCATGATCATCATCATTCTCATTTATAATAATGGAAACTTTTCCTTTGTCATTGCCAACATGGATCACAAAAAAATATACTAGATATGAGCATCCACTAATAGTGGTCATCACATCATCAACCTATCCCAAGAGAATAATGATAGATTGATCTACAAGATCTAACCTAATATTACTCTTTTCTATTAGGAGTAGGTTCTAAGATTTGGATAGCTTCTATAAAATAAGGTTTATTATTAGAATATACTCCTAAGTTAAGGTATTATCATTAGTTTCTTAACTTAATCTATTAGTATTTATGAATAGTCATGATAATTCAAAAAAGATTCACAACTCCCTGTGAAGGATAAGAGAGCATAACTTCTCACTTCATAAAAAAGAAATAATAAAAAATAACAAAAAGATAAAGAAAAAAAACATGAGCAAGAAGAAGTGGAAAACACCATAGAGTTTGTAACTTGTATTAAACCTCCTAACCCAACTCACAAAAGGAAGAATGTCATGAACTAATGATGAATAGAAAGAAGTGGTCATAAGTTAAAAAATTTTATGAAACAACAGCAATCATAACTCATAATGCAAGAATCCTCCCAACTATTCCATATGGAACCCTAAGGAGATGAAGCATCCATTAATCCTATTCATGAGATTGATGAGCAAGTGTTGCAGAAAATAAGAAATAGATCTCTATGACACTAAGATCTAGTTTCTTAAATAAGAAAAGAAGATCAAACTTATATCATACATACCTTGGTCTAGTTTCTTAAATAATAAGAAAGGGTCATCTAGAAGATTATGATGTAGAAGAATAGAAAGGCTTATGAAGAATTATTTCATAAAGCCTAGTGAAAGAAAGGCTTATGTAAAGGTTTGTTGTAAATCCCTGTAACCTAATGCAAAGTGGCTTATCCAAGTATAAAGAAGCAAGAATAGTAAATCTAGTGAAGTATAGAAGTTTGTATTACATTAGGTTGCAAATAAGAGTTGTAAGGATATTATAACCTTACAATGGAGAAGTGAATATGAACTAAAAGAAGATGCACTACCAAAAAGAGAAACACATGAAGTTCTTAGATTCCTAGCTAGGTAAAACCTAGAGATACAACAAGATCAAAGATAATGTTACAAATTACCAAATCTAGAAATAGTGCTTATATACTATCTATGCTAAGTTATGACCAATATTAAGTTAAAAAATCAATACAACATAACTCTATTCATCATAATAGAATTCATAAACAACTCAATGAGTAAGACTTACAATACTTACAACTACAAAGTATTACAAGAAGTAGTTATCATTAAGATGAAAGTTATGATCTTATGATTTTACATTATTACTTCTTATTCATTATATCCTAGTAACAAAAGTTATCCAAGAGACATAAAATCAAACTCTTACATTCATGTCTAAGCTTGAGTATAATAGAGCTTTGTAAGAGGGATTTCTTACCATCTATAACTAGATAAGAGGATTTCAAAAGTTTATTCTCTTCTTTAAAAGAGCATCATCATTTATCTAATCTATGATGACATGTGTAAGTATGACTCTTTGTATGTTTTATTCAAAAATGACACTAAATATTGCCTCTTGCATAGGAATTCAAGGTATTGTTGTGAGGAATTGAGTTGCCTCATATGGTCTTATGCTAGCTCTAGTAGGCTATCAAGTCTATTAGCTCTCTCAATAGGCATGGGAACCATCCTAAAGAAGGAACACCTTATATGGTTACTATCAAAGCTACTATCACCATTATCCCACTAGTTGTTAATAGCACGACTAGTGTTCTTTTGTTGTAGTTGTAGTGGTAATTCTCCCTCCATTAGTGAAGGTGGCACATATGGAAGTGGAGTATGAGAGTGCAAAGAAGGATGTGATGGATGATGAGAGGTATATGATAGTGATTCTGTACAAGGTGTTGTGAATCCATGATATTTTAGAGGATAGAAATAATAAGTAAAAGTGCAAATAGTAAGACCATTAGAGAAAATGGGTTGTTAAAAATAATATTCATAAGAATTCAGTCAATGATGTGGGTGTTGCTACCTGATGATGGCATCCCCCATGATTGTTAATTTTCCCACTATTGTTAATAATACTCTTAAGGTTGACAAGATATCTAACTTGGATAGTACTATTGTTGGTAAGACTACCTATAGTTATCCTATGAACAACATAATCTTTTAGGCATTTACTTCTTCATGAAATTTGAATTTAAAGCATAAGCCCTAGATTTTTAAAGATGTGACATAATAGGTCAATAGTGTTTTGGATGTTCATATTGAGAAATTTCATATTCATCATCTTATTTTTAGTTTGAAATCACAACCTTTTTAGCTACTACAATTTTTTATTTCTATCAATATATGTCATTCCCTACTTCCTTGTATTTTTTCTTCCTTATATCTTGGTTCCTATCCCTTTCCTACTCTATTCATTCCTCTATGATGAAAATTTTTCATCCATCAAATTCCACATTTAATCTACCTTTATCTCTATCTTAGTTATGTACTTTTATATTAGTAAATTTTTCCCTTAAACCATCTTTTCAATGGAAGCCTCTTCCTCTTACATGTTACACATATGGACCTTCTACTTGTAAAGGAATAGTACCATGTTATATTCTTCTACACTCGTCCTTTGCACAACTCTCCTTCTTCTTTTGTCACTTGGTCAATAGGCCTTTAAATTTAATGAGCTCTTAAGTCTAATAGTATTCTTAAGAATAGATCATAAGGATCTCTTTGTTTCTATTCCAAATTCCATCTATGTTATGATGAAGCTATTCTTTCAAAGAAAACTCATGACCTAGACATCTATGGAGAAAATAATAATACCTATCTACAGCTATATAAAGGGATTCATGCTTTCTTTACTTCTATTGTCAGATTTTTTTCTCAAATTAAACATTGTGGAGTACGTATGATACTTTTTATTGAAGATCTCAAGTGTATCGTCCGAAATCGTCGTTCTCCAGCTGGAAGGAAACAAAGACCGTGGGATCACCGGACATGCACAGAAGATCCTACCTTCACCTGAGGGCGAGCTGGAATGAACGAAGGCAGAGTACCTTGAGTGGTCTGCACGCGGATTAGACAAGGATTTCCTTGAACGTACACCGAAGTGCTATACGCTGGGTTATACATAAACAGCATAACAGGCGTAAATCATAATGTAAACAGCGTAATTGATGCGAACAAAGCGTAAACGTAAACAAGCATAAACAGAATACATGCAACAATTAATGCAAACTGTAAACAATTTTGGGAAGAAAATGTAATAATGGTATTACAAAATGAGAGTACAATGCACCGGTCTAACGCAATTATGACTGGGACACAAGGCGGAAGAAAAGCCCCGGTGGATGCAGGGGTGGCTGTGGGCTGGTTCGCACTGTAGGCACAGCGTAGAGGCTGTATGCTCAGTGTACAGGGTTGTCCAGCGTATAAGGTTTTCTGCTCTGGTGCTCAGCATCTTTGCTCTCTGTGTTTGTTTTGAATGTTTGCCAACCAACCTGGATCTAGTGAAAAATTGGGGCTTTTATACAGGTTTTGACGTTAAACTCGGGTTGGGTGACACGTGGCGCGTTGACCGGGTGCAAAAGCGTAAAATTTACAAGTGTACAATATATAACATTTGCCGGACGTATACGCTGGGCGTATACGCTCGATGTGCTGGGCATATACGAACTTGGGCGTAGATGCTGTGGACGCTGGGCGTATACGCTGATGGTGACTAGGCGTATACGCCGGGCGTATACGCTGATGGTTGCTGGGCGTATACGCCTAATGGCTGCTGCCTTGTGCCAAATCTTGCTTCGCAGTACTGTTTCCATGTCGTCTTTGGGGATTTCATGTCGAGCGTATACATCGGTTGTACCTGCTGAGCGTACATGTGAGGCATGTATGCTGGGTGTCTACGCTGAGAACGTCGGGCGTATATGCTGGGCATATACGCTGTGGATGTGAACTTGAGCGTATACGCTGGGCGTATACGCTGAGACTGCATACTTAGTGAAAATTAAGTATTTTGATCTCCGAAGTTGTCATCTTTGACACCAGATGTAGCTGTGGTCGTCTGTGGGTCCCAGGGACCTGCTTCATTGGAGAAGTACTAAGCTTGAAATTTTGTGGTGTTTCACTGGCTCCTCTTTGTTGACGCTTAGAGGAATCAACTCGAGAAGCCTCGACAAAGAAGTGCAAAACACCACAAGCAACTTAATAGAGACAGTGTCTGTTGCCACTCGACAAGACGACATCGCACCATGTTCAGTAGTACAAGGGATTGAGAGATGTAAAATTTGTATCTAGATGGGGAAATGGAGATTTTGGGGATTGAGAACTAACCAAGAGATTGTACTTGGTAAAGGGGATGCTCTAGTGTGTGTCATGCTGATCCTTGTCGATAGCCATTATTTAGCAGACTCGGAATTCAGACATGCGATGTGCATCCTTTGGCGGAACAAGACTCCTAGTTTAGTGTCCAGGAGGACTTGTTGGCAGGACCAAAGCTACGTGATGATGTGTTGCATTTTTTGGAGGAACAGGGCCCCTGTTTGGTGTTTAGGGGGAGCCTTTTGGTGGATAGCCAAAGCCATGCAACAGGATGTTTCTTGATTGTTTTGGACATGAGCACTTGGTTCCAAGATGACTGCTTTCCCGCCTCGGGCTTATATGGGAAGTGCCAAGGGTCTTCGTACCCTTTTTTTTGTGAAAAAGCTTTACTTTGATCTGGTACTCATGCTCAAATGTTATGTTGTGTGTTGCAACTCATGTGAAGTGTTATAGTGTGCAACAGCATGCTCAAAGTTTTGAATGTACTGGGTGTATCAGATGTGTGGCTGAGTAGAGTATGTTGATGAGTGGGTAGGGAATGTACCGGGAAATGGGAATGTACCAATGAACGGTTTGATTTAGTCTTGCCATGTGTGGTGTGAACATTGCCTCATCTTGCTGCTTATGACGAAGTGCATTCTTGTGCGAAAACTTTCGAGTGTCATCCTGCAAACACAACTCCAAGGAGACAAGAAAACCATGAGTGAATAAATGAGCTTAGACTTACACAGCTACAGATGGAACAAAGATGCTGAAGGAGATTTTAGGCACTGTATCTAAATGACAGCAATGTTGGTAAGATCATCTAATGGTGAGCGATGCAGTGATTCTAATGAATGAATGTGGCCGCGGATTGAGGAACGGGAGATGAACTTGCCAGTTTATAGTCTTAGCAGACTATCATGGGTTAGTTTCATGTCATAACCCGTTGGACATTGCCCGTTTAGCGTCGTGGAGGACATTACGTTGCCAGTTTCGAGTCTTAGCGGACCGTGAAGAGGCAAACCAGTTTATAGTCTTAGCGGACTCTGGTGAATGCAACGGTGGTAGTTTACTGTCGTGCCAGATAGGTGCTAGTTTATCATCTTTGCGGACACTATGTGGTATCAGTTTATTATCATGATTCCAGGACAAGCTATGATATCAGTTTTAAGTCGTGATCCAGGACTGTTCTGTGGTATCAGTTTATAGTCGTGACCCCAGGACTCGCACGTACCTGAGCTTGTACTCAAATATAGAACAGTTTCAAGAACAAGTGATTGGTTGGATTGGCAAGCTCATTCCCTTCCATATCAGCTAACTTGAACGCTCCATTGTCAAATACTTTAGTGACCAAGTAAGGCCCTTCCCAGTTGGCTGAGAATTTATCTAAGTGTTCTTGAAAAGCCTTAAGTACAAGGTTGCCTTCTTTGATAGGGCGCTTATGGATGTCGTGCCGATGTCGCTGTCGTTGTTGTTTTTGATACAGGTCAATCTGATCGAGTGCACGTATGCGTTCCTCTTCCACCAAGTCTAGGTCAATGATGCGTAGGTCACTGTTTTGTACTTCGTCGAGGAGTCCAGAAAGTGTGATCCTTAAAGATGGTACCTGTAATTCCAGAGGTAAAATAGCTTCTGAAACGTAAAAAAGACTATATGGTGTTTTACCTGTTCAAGTTTGATGTGTAGTACGGTATGCCCACAATGCGTATACCAATTGTTCGTGCCACCTTCTCTTGCTTTGGGTAAGCATCCTCTTAAGTATTGTAATAATTGTTTTGTTTGTTGCCTCTGCTTGCCCATTGCTTTGAGGATAGTAAGGGGATGAAAACGAGTGTTTGATCCCAAGGCTTTCACAAAAGGTTTTGGTTTCGGCATTGCTAAATTGTGGCCCGTTGTCAGTGATGATTGTCATGGGAATGCCAAAGCGGGTTACAATATTTTCGAGAATGAAATTGCACACGTGTTTAGATGTAGTTTTTCGAAGGGGAGCAGCTTCTACCCACTTCATGAAATATTCTGTTGCGGTTATAATAAAACTATGCCCCACAGAAGATGAGGGTATTATTGGGCCGATAAGGTCCAACCCCCACTTTTAAAAGGGCCATGTGATTTGCACCGTATGTAACTCATTTAGTGGGACATGGATTAGATTGCTATGTTTTTAGTAGATACTACATGTCTTAGCATTGGAGAGACAGTCATACTCCATGTGTGGCCAATAGTAGCCTAAGCGTCCTATTTTTGTTGCCATGGATTTTGGCGCTATGTGTCCTCCGCATAGTCCCTCATGTACTTGTTCAACTATGGTTTGGGCATCGGTACTACTAACGCATGTTAGCAATATGCCTTCGTAGGATCGGCGACACAATGTGTCCCCTACTAGGGTATACTACTTAGAACATTTTCGTACTGCATCCTTTTGTGCATTTGTTAGATGTCGTGGTGTTTCATCACATAGAAAGTATTCTTTTATGTCGTCATACCATTCCATTGCATGTGTTGTACTAACAAATGCGATCAGCAATGTGTCAAGAGTATCAGTTATTGGTTCGGCATAACTGATCACGGAGCTTGGTAATGTATGGAACATGTCTGGTGATATATTTAATGCTAATGTGGTTAACGCATCTGCAATGGTATTATCATTTTTGGAGATGTGTTGCACATCAACATCTTCAAATCGCCTCATCAAGTGTTTTGCCAAGTCACAATATGGTTGTAAATGTTGGGCTTTGCATGTATAAACATCTGTGATTTGGTTTAAGACCATTTGTGAGTCTCCTCTGACCACAAGTCGTGTGATGTCTGAAGCCAATGCTGCCGTGAGACCTCTAAGGAGACCTTCGTACTCTGCGATGTTGTTAGTACAATGAAAATTGAAATGATAAGCAAAGGGTTGGATCTCCCCAGAGGGATAGGTGATGACAATGGCAGCACTTCCCCCACGAGAGGTGGATGCTCCATCAAAGTTTAGAATGGCATCATAGTCGTTGGGCACTATGTCTATTGCGCTTATATTCTCATCCGGGAATTCTGGCTCTACTGTCGCTTGATCATGTGTTGGTGACGTGGCCATTTGATTTGCTATGGCTTGACCCTTAACTGATGATTGCACTATGTAATGCAAGTCAAACTTTGCTATCATGGCTTTCCAACGGGCTATCTGACTTGTTTCGTAAATGTTTCCTGTGATGGCCCTGAGCACATTATCCTTGCAAATTATGTTAACTTGATTACGAAAGAGGTAATGTCGCCATTTCCTTAAAGAAAAGACCAAAGCTAAACATGACCTCTCCACATCGTTATACTTTTTCTCGTGGGCAACTAATGCATGGCTTAAATAATATACAGGGACTTCAGTTCCGTCATCTTGTTTCTGGCAAAGCATAGACGCAATTGACGAATCCGAAGTAGCGAGGTAGATGTAAAACGGTTTGTCGTTTTGAGGTGGATAAACCGTGGGTAGTCAGGCAAGTGTCGTTTNATTTTGAGGTGGATAAACCGTGGGTAGTCAGGCAAGTGTCGTTTTAATATTATTGAATGCTTCTTGGCACTGTGGAGTCCATTCAAAATGGACGTTTTTGCATAACAAGCGATTCATAGGTTTTAATTTGTCTATTAGCTTCTCTATGAAACGCCTAATAAACTGTAATCTACCTTGTAGACCTNATAATCGTTGAGCAAGTGTAACATGTAATCGCTAAAGATAAATGTCATCGCCCTTTGATACGTGGCCCCAGCGTTCTTGAGACCAAAGGGCATCATTGTGTAACAAAAGGTTCCCCATGGTGTCATGAAGGTTGTCCGAAGCTGATGCTCCGGGTTTATGCATATTTGATTGTATCCCGAGAAGCCATCCATTAAAGATAATAGTGCGTGCCCAGCGGTCGAGTCAACAAGTTGATCAATGCTGGGTAGGGGAAAATCATCTTTTATGGTTGCGACGTTTAAATCCCGGAAGTCAATGCATAAGCGAATGCTTCCGTTCTTCTTCGGGACAATGACCATGTTGGATACCCACTTGGCGTAATCAACAGCCCGAATGAAACCAGCCTGATAAAGCTTGGTGATCTCATTGCGAACTACCAATGCCACCTCGGGTTTAACCTTTCGTGCCTTTTGTTTTACTAGTCTCAATTTCGGATCAAGGATAATGTTATGCTGGATAATTCGAGGATCTAATCCAGGCATGTCCGTGTATGACCAAGAAAATGCTTTAATGTTGTCCCTAAGCACGTCCTCAATGTCTTTGGCTAATTGCGATTGTAGTAATGTGCTTAATTTTAATATTTTAATTTCCCCATCGGGCATGGTGATGGGGGTTTCAGTCAACGGGTCTTTGGTGATATTTTTGGCTTTTATGTCAAGGGGTTTTGTCATACCTTTGTAGTTGTCTATCGTTTGCTGTGTTGAGGCTATGACTCCGTTGTCCGTTGATGAACTTAAGTGGATGAGATTTATGTTGATGTCCCTTGTAATTTTGCCATATGGTCCATCAATGATTAACGGCACAGCTAAGTGCCGGCAATCCATCAGGCTTGCTCCTGCCAATGAACGGAGAGCAGGATGAGCTAATGGGTATCGTTCTATGTTCTTCGGCAATTTAAAGTGTGTGTACATGCATGCTGGTGGTTTATCGTCACACCGGGACGTATGGCAGTTTAAGGCCGTACTAGGCCATGGGTGGCAGTTTAATGCTTACCGGGCTGTGGGTGGCAGTTTAACGCCTTACTAGGCTAAATGTAATTTTTGGGTGGCAGTTTAAGGCCGTACCAGGCCGTAACGGCAGTTTAAGGCCGTACCAGGCTGTAACAGCAGTTTAAGGCCGTACCAAGCCATACATTGTTTGCACTAGAATGTTTGGCGTAAACACCTGAAATGGGGTCCACAGGGGAATGAGATGTAGTCATTTTTGTTTTATTTTAGATATATATATTTTTTATTATTATTTGATTTAGCTAAAAATAAGCAAAAAAGAGGCAAAAATGGGAAACCACAAGGCAGCGGCGTCAGTAGTGGCGGCAGCGACGGCGAAGCTCTATATAAAGGGGGGGGCATCATTTGTTGTTACTCTGAATCGGCAGCGTAATCCTGAGTGTAAAATCCGAGCGTAGACAACCTAGCATAAGCGTAAACTGTGAAACCCCGGTGTAAGCGTAAACCTAAACCTAAACCCTGAGCATAGACGCCCATGACTAAACCTCAGCATAGACGCGGAGTGTAGAGGTTCAAGCATCAGCGTAGAGATTCAGACTCTAGCGTAAAGGCTCAGCGTAGGCATAAACAGTTTTAACCCTCAGCGTCAACCATCGATCCTAGCGTAGAGGACACCAAGATGGGAAAAGGCAAGGAAGTGGAAGGCTAGAGAAGGAAGGGTCCTGACTTGACCTTTGCAAAGGAGAGCGAGGCCATGTTGCAGTGCTTACCTAGGCCAAGAATTCCATCGTGGCCTGGATCATCGCACAGGTAGGCTCTGATCCTGCCTCTGTTAGTTATTTTTTCTTGTGCATGTTTCGTAGCGTAGACAGTCTTATAGAGGGCTTCGGCATATACGCCAAGCATAGAGAGTTAGCGTAAAGGGTATCGGTGTATACGCCGAGCATAAGTTCACAGTGTAAAGTCTCGATAGCATAGACCGTCATAGCGTAATCTATTTTATGAGTGCACAGCGTAAACACTTTTTCTTGCATAAAGCGTAGAAAATTTTCTCAGCGTATACGCTGAAGGCTGCACGACATATACGCTGAGGGTTTCTTCAATGTATACGCTGAGGGTTTCTTCAGCGTTTACGCTGAGCGTGTACAGTTCTGTATTTTCAAGTATGGTACAGCGTAGACCTGTTTTCATGTAAACTATTTTCGGCGTAAACTATTTGTTCAGTATCTAGCGTAGACTATTTACACTGAGGGTTTCGACAGCGTATACGCTGAGGGTTTCTACCGCGTATACGCTGGGTGTAAACGATCTGGTCGACAACGTAAACAGTTCGTTGTCAGTGTATACGCCGGGATAGGTAGCATATACGCCATGCATAAACAATTTTTGATAGTGTATACGCTGAGTTAGGTAGCGTATACGCTGAGCGTAAATAGTTAGCAATTTTTTCTAAGTGTCGGTCTACGATGTGAACTTTTGTGTTTCACGTCATTTTGATGCATGGCTGATTTTACGGTGGCATTTTGGTTGCTTGCAAGGACACTGAGCCTTTTCTCCTCGTTGTTGAGCTTGTTGGGGTGCTAACATGATTTGGCCCCATTGAGGCTGATGAGCCTACCCCAGATCTAACTGTGGACAACAACGAGGTCTGGTTCAGAGAAGGTGCGTGTGAATTCCTGGCCTTCATATTGGACAATTTTGAGGTGGTTATCTGGTCGCACTTAAGTGAATTGGTGGCGCGGAGCGTGCTTGAGGCAATGCTGCCAAGAGTCGCGGAGGGTGTCGTGGTCTTCATAGAAGACATCGACAAGGGGCAGCTTACGAATGAGGACGGTTCTTCCCGCGAGCCCAGGTCCACACGCCCGTTAGCGCATGTGTGGGCCCGATTGCCGCGAGGGCATGACTACCTCAACAACACTTTATTCTTAGCTGCGCGCACGCACACGCTGTTCCAGAATCCTCTTGGCACAGTGTACCGGGTGGATAGGTAGGACCATTTAAGTTTATTGTTCCCTTTCGCCATTTAGCATTTGCTTCTGTTCTGACATCTGTTTGTTTGTAGGCCTAAAGTCAACTCAGACGGAATATGCGTTGAGGATGATGGACTTGCTCTAGCTCGTACTACTCTGGAGGCATTCATGGCGGGTCCCATCCTTCGTGGAACCGTATTAGGTCAAACGAAGGGTGCTATCATTCATTTTCACAAGCAATTCTCTAGAGCGTTCGCAATGTGCCGAGCTCGTGGGTGGTTGCATGAAGATTGGTTAGACAAGGGGCCAGTCTTCCCCCATGACATTGACTTAGGCAGCACGTTCAAGTCTACAACTGACGGTAAATGACAACATTTCCTAGATGTGCTGACGTGTTTGTTCAACTGTCGGGAGTTATACTGATATGATGATTTCGAATTGTTTTTATAGTTAATGTACCTCTGGGTGAGGACCCTGTTACAATGAGATGAACTGAGACTACCCTGTCAATGAAGTTCGGGGAGGCCAGTAAGGCCCAAAAGTGGTTACGTACCCATGCCCCGCCATCCATCGTTTGTTGCTTAGACAATGCCGGCCTCATGGAGCTCTTCACAACCTTGAGTCCTGATGTATCAATAGCAGAAATGATCGAGATCGTGGATTCTTTCAATGAGTCTGTCTCCTACTACAGCACCTGGATTAAGGGTGTTAAGGTAGTTTTTCATCTATCGCCTGAATTCTTTTCAGACTTATTTGGGGTACCGGCAGATGGCATAAGTGTAGTTTTAGACAGGGCTCATAAAGAGCTCCAAACGATGCGTGAATTGGAGGACTAGTTGGGTGTGGCCAAGGGTGCCAAGGGATTCCCAATGCAAGGGAAATCAAAGGTCAAGGAGGTGAATGAACTATATCCCCTGTTCAGGGCATGGGTATTCCCCAAATCCCTTTCCCAGGTGCCAAGTCTTGGGATCGAGGCTATACGCGTCATGCGAACTGTCCTAGAAATCAGAATGCGCTATAATTAGGCCCAATTTTTGTTGTCGGGCCTGCATAAGGAGATAGTGCGATTGCGCTCGAATGTCGAGGTGCAGTCCCACTTCACCTTTGCCTTCTTTGCTAGTTACCTTCGCCGCTTAGCCGAATTTCTGGTAGTTCGCGCAGACAACAAGTATGTTCTACGGGATCAGGGTCAACTATCCCGCCTGTGGATCAACCACTTATTTGAAACAACCAAGTCCCAGGATGCGCCTGAAGGAATTGATGAATCCATGTCTATCACGACAGGGGGGTCATCTAGTACCTCAATCCACACACGTGACAGTTTGGGATTGGAGCCAGACAACGTACCCTATACTGCAAGAAGGGCAAAACGGGTCATCAAAGAGACCGTTGGCCAGGCCAAATCAAAGCTAAAAAGGCACGAACGCCCAACTAAGAAAGTCTCGAATGTGAGCGAGCCACGAGTGAAGCGCATACGATTCAAGATGCCTGGTAAGTAAACTTTGCACACTTATTGCTTTATTGTTTTCACTTTGTTCATAATTTTTACTTTGATCGCTTACATGCCACTGATACCTTCAGACTTGGTTTGAGAAGTGAGGAAGCAAGCATTAGAGACAATTATCGAAGAGGAGGAGACTAACACGGAGCAAAACATTGAGAAGGAAAATGCAAAGAAAGATTAGGAAGGAGGGACGGAAGAGTTGAAGGGAGACACCACAGAAACTGAGTCGTTGGATGACCAGGGTGGTGTCGATCAAATGTTCAGTAGCTTCCTTAAGGGAAAGCTGGACTTAGGTGATCCCCCAGAAGGTGACAAGAAGCACGATATGTTTTCTTTTTATTTTATTTTACATTGCTTCGTTAGTTGTCATTTCCATGGTATTTTACTTTTGTATTTTCATTTCTTCCAGACGAAGGTAGCGAAACCAGGACGGTGCGATTAGACGTACCCATGAAGACGGTTCCCCCCGAGAGGACTGCGGAGGTTAGTTCGTCCCGCACCCGTGGGCCATTTGCTTGGACAGAAATGCCAAGTAAGATGGATTTTGTGGCTAGGATTGCTGAAGAGGTTGTCGAACAAATTCAGGAGGCCCACCCTGAAATAGATATAAATGTTTTGAATCATTTGCAGTTTTAGAGTTTCACACCCTATTTTTGTTGTCTTAAAGTTTGTTCTTTTCGCATGCATAGGTGCCAAACTGAGGTGGGATCCTTCTGAGACTATCAGCATAGAGAGTTTGTCCACATTATCCCCAGAAGTGGAGTAGGTGCCAAGGCCTGTATATGAGGAGGTGGCGGAAGGTCTTGTACACAACGCCAAGTCGCTGTGGACTTGTAGGCATTCCGTCGAACAGTTGTGGCTGCAGATCCAAGCAAAGGAAAAGGAAGTCTCCGAGTTGTCAGTTGAGCGTGACGATCTTAAGGCTCGGTATGAGTTCGCCTCTGCCAAACTAAGCAGTGATCGCTCTTGGCGGACTTCTGAGGTCACGTATACTAGGTATTGGAACCTACTGAATCATCATGCGTCACTGACTCGGAGAATGGCGGAGCGTAAAGCCCAAATAGATCTCCTGAACCTCAAGTGTCAAGATTGGAAAGCTTTCGCTTCCAAGGTACGCAAGTGGGGTCAGGATGAAAAGAACCACAAACATCATTACAAGAAGTCGTTAAAAGAAGTGTCCATTGAAAAGCGCCAACTAGAAATGTTTGTGGAGGGTTTGGGTTTGCGTTATGCTTTTGATACTTTTGCCCAAAACACAACTGTTGAGATGGAGTTGCCTACAAGGGTGATTACAACCGCTTCTGGGGAAGTGTCTGTGGGTGAATTTCCTCTAAAGCGTCCCACCTGGTCAGCTGTTAACAAGGGGAAGGCCTTGGCAGATGTCGACCTAGGCCTTGATAGGACCGATTGGACAAGTGTCTCAGAAGAGGAAATCCTTCATCGGCTGGAATTTGGCTTAGGGGGATCTCCTATGGTAAGCATTTTGTCATTATGAAATTGATTTGCTGAATAATGTTTGAAATTTTGGTGTTCTCTTATTCTTACATTGATTGTCTCCTTTTGTGTTTTCAAGATGAAGGTGGTCACGATGTCCAAGAAGCTAGCCCCAGTGGAGCGGGGGCCCCTGATGCCAGCGGATCTAAAGGAGACGATCCTCCCGTCCCAGATGCTTAGTTTTTAGTTTTTTTTTTGTTTTGTTTTTGGTTTTTCTTTGTGGAACTATGCTAACTCAAATTGATACAGGAATTGTAAATTGAAAATTTTGAGGTATTTTGAACAGATGGACGAAAACAGTTAACCTTTGTAATTGTACAGCATTGCATGTATAAAGATTTTTTGTTGATTTTGAGTTTAATTGCACACACAACATGGCAATGTAAAATGTTTTGGTTTAATTTTCTTTTGTTTTAAGTGTAATGTGCGGATGTAATTATAAATGATAAGCGAAAAGGAAAACAAAATATAAGTGTATGAACTAGTTTAAGGCCATTTCGGGCCAAATGCATAGTTTAAGGCCATTTAGGGCCCCAGCGTAAACAGGGCATATTTCGGATGACACGGGTGGATTTCTCAGTTGACCGACCATTACTGATCGTGGCTAGTTTTATGTTGTTGCGGACATGATAGTTTAAAGTCATTCCGGACTCAAACTGTAGTTTAATGTCTTTTCTGATTTATTGTAGTTTAACGTTATTTCGGACAAGTTGTAGTTTAAAGTCGTTTCGGACAGTTACGTTATTATTTTAGGAGTTTTTTGATTTTTTTCTTTTTAATGTCGGGAGTGGAGTTAGCGGGTATGATTCTATATTCGACGTCCCCTTCACTGATTACATTGAATGGTAATTCAGCCCAAGGGACGTCTGATGGAATGGTTCCCGCGTCAGTGTTTTCTTGCGTTTCGGTATTTGTTGTGAGTTCTGTGTTAGTTTCTAATTGAGGAGGTAGATGTACAATGTCAGGCGCAAGTATTTCTGTTTTGGGTGAATCTTGTTCTATGTTTAAAGGATAGACGCCTACCAGTTGTTGTTCATTTACATCTTGCTGCCTAGGCTCTTCGAACTTGACCTCTGAGCCTTGGTTTGTATCCATGTACAATGAAATAATGGGTGTAGCAGCTTCCCCGTGTATGATGATTTCACCACCTTCATAAGGCAAATGAATCTCTTGGTGTATAGGGGATGAGACTGCTTTCAGCTGGGCTAACCAGGGCCTTCCTAATATTAGGTTGAATCCTGGCATTTCATCAATCACTACAAAGTCGACGGACGTGGGAAATTGGTCCCCTGCTATGAAGTCTAAGGTCACGATGCCTTTGACCATCACACGTGACCCACTGAATGATTTCAGGCATGTTGTGGTAGTCGGCCTGATTAACTCTGTAAGCCCAAGTTGTTCAACGATAGGATCTGGTACTATGTTTGTGGCAGCTCCATCGTCTACATGGACCCTATGTATCTTGAACTGATTTATGCGTATCGTTATGAACATGGGGGCTATTGTTATCTCCCCTGTTTTCTTATCCACCTTAATGTTATCGTTATGGAAACTTAATGGTTTGGAAGTCGTCCCTTGGGGTGAGTACATTACTGCATGAATGGAGGGTTTGTTTGGAGGAAAGTCCTCGCTTACTGGGATCGACGTTAACATGTGTACCAAAGCTTCACGATGTGTTTAGGATGTTAGGACTAAGCCATACAAGCTTAGTAAAGTGTTCTTTTGCTTGAGTGCTTGTGTGACTTATGTCAAAGTTGTTGCTAAGTCTCTACTGTTGGGCGTTTTTTTATCGGCGGTGACTGGGTCCATTGGGCCCAACAGTTTTATCTCGTGCGTCATTGGTCTGTCGTTTTTGCTTGGAACCGTTGTTTTAGACGTATCATTTTTTTTTGATGGTTCACCCCCATGGCCTACGTTTGGTTGACTGTTAGGTGGCGTCATGGGTACTGTGTTAAGTGGAGTGGGTTTAGGTGGCCTTAAGGCTAACCGTTGACACTCCTTCTCCAAGCGTTCACGCGTAAGCTTATCCGCTAAGCGTTCTCGTGTGTGGCGTGGGGGTGCGGTTGGTTTTGAGGCCTCAGGTTACCTTGGGATTCGTATAACGTATGGAGTCGGGTGGGGTTGCTATTGGACAGTCGGATGTGGTTGAGCAGAAGGCTGGCTAGGCACCCTGATGACGTAAGGATTGGGTTTACTTTGCATCTGGGAGGTGGAGGATTGGTAATTTTTAGGACTTTCGGATCTCCTAACAATGTATGGGGTTGGTTTAGGCGAAGGTTGGACCTCCGCTGTTGCGACTGCGGGTGGCACTTGGACTACGAAAGGGGCAGGCCGAGTAGGAGGGGTTGGTAGATTTGAGGTAGTGACGGCGGGAGGTACACGCACTACATATGGTTTTTGCAGGGCTTATGATGGTTGAGGCATGGATGTTGAGGCAGCAGGAGGAATACGGACTACAAATGGCTTGTTAGGCATTTGTTGTTCATAGTTTGGGTGGATGGTGTTGATGCTAGGTATTTCAGATTCATCATCTAGGTAGATTGTGTTAATAACGTACGGTGCCTCTTTGGTGTTCAGAGGGTCTTTATACACCCCCATAGCCTAGTTATGCGGTTGGACCGGGTTGGCCTCATCAAAAGTGATTTGGCCCCCGTCGATCATTCGCTGTATGTCCTGCTTCAGGGTGAAACAGTAATCCGTGTCGTGCCCATTACATTGGTGGCAATCGCAGAAGCGATCCATTCTAAAACCTTTAGGTACTGGGGGCTCATCCGGCATTGCTAAGCTTGGGTTCTGAACCAGTTGACAGAACCAATCATGTCTCTGGATAGCAGCAGTGGATAACTGTTTGTGTTTCATTAATCCAGCTTTCAGGAGTTGATCGAATAGCTGGGATGGCTTCATAGGCAGTGGGGTATATTGGGAGGGTTCTTTCCTCTCAAAATTTCTCGTATGGTTTTATGTTGGGTTCTGCGATGATGATGATTCCGGTGCGGTTGCGGGAGTAGGTTTAGTATAGTTAGTAGGGGCCACTGGCGGTTTATTTTATTGGGTTTCATTTGTTTGTTGTGTTTCCGTTATTACCGCTATAGTTGCTTTAGCCTTTTCTTTATCCTTTTTACTGTGTTGATTTTTAAAGGCTAGATACGCAGGATCGTGGCTATTTTGAGCTGCCTCCTCTATATTTTTAATTTGTACAAAGGCTTGGTTAAGGTTATGCGCATTAAGGTAATATAACTTAGATTTGAAAAAGTCGTTAACAGCCCCCTTTAGAATGGTGAGCAGATATGTCTGGGGGATCGGCTCATGTAGCTCATTGAGAGCGGCGCTCCACCTCTGGATGAACTTTTGTACAGGTTCCAGAGATGCTTGTTTAACCTGTATAAGGCTATCAAGTGTCGCTTCAGGTTTCAAGTTATACTTGAACCTGGTCACAAATTGATGTAACAACTCTTCCAAGGAGAATATGGAATTCTTTGGCAAGGCCCGGTACCAATCAAGTGCTCTCCCTATGAAAGACATAGGGAACACTCGCAAAATGGCATGGGGCCACGCCTGGAGTAATGCGCATTCTAATCTAAATGTTATTAGGTGAGCATTGGGGTCTGTCTCCCCATTATATTTGGTTTGTGTTGGCAACACTACACCTTTGGGCAAGGTTAGGGGTGGAACGGAAGGGCTGATGGGGTCATCGTGATAAAAGTCCACTACATTTAACTCTCCGTCAACAGCTGTTTTGAGGCGTTTGACCTTGTCAGTTAATTCCTGCATTAATTTTTTAGCATCTGCCTAGTCTTGAGCGCTAGGCGACGTGACAGCTTAGGGATGTGGTATATTGTACAGATTGGATTGTTGGATGGTAGGTTGGAAGGCTGAAAGTTGTGCAATTGGCGATTGTACTTGTGGGATGTTCATAGCGGGCGGCACTAGGGATGGCACATTGTAAGAGAGAGGTTGTTGTTGCTGTGGTTGCGGCTGTACTTGGGGAATGTTGGCTGGTGGAATCATGTGAGGTGGTATGTTGTAGTGAGGGAGTTGATGTTGCTGTGGTTGAGCACCCATCACTACCCATTGTCCGGTCATGTTTTGTGTAGGAACCCCCTGTTGGGTTACAGCGATGGAAGGGGCTCCGTGCGTTTAGATGTGGGGGATGTAGTGAGCAGACGTAGATGCCGGTATCACGTGAGGCATCCCGATCACTCGGGGTGGGAAGGTTGCTCCCATGTTATTGTGAAGGGGTGGTAATTGCGAGGATGGGCCTGCGGCTGTAGCGGGGATGATAGCGAGAGGGAGTGTACTGAATTGCGAGTCGATTGTAGGAGGAACATGAACTAGTGCGGATGTTTCTGGAGGAGGCATTTGTGCCTGGGTGAACCTGAGGGGTTGGAGGGGCATGATTTCCCCTATGCCTGGATGAAACATGGGGTTGATATGGGTTTGTGGACTAAGG
>MNCI01001519.1:78729-100845 GCA_015680685.1 Gnetum montanum
GGTTCATGTTGTGCTTGTTTCCATCCTTGGATTTGTTTCCTCAAGGCTGACACTCTTGCGTAGGTTTGATATTTTTCGTTAAAGACTTCTACCATTGTTAACCAACATCGTATTGAATTTGGTTTTAACAATCTATACCATACTTTTGCTTGGTCAACGAGTGTCATGGGAAAGAGCTTAAGTTTTTGCCACCCATTATCAATGTTGTTCCATGTACAAGCATCGTAGAAGGCTTGTAAATGTTGATGCAGATCTAAGTCATAGCCTCCTGAAAAATTAGGAAAGTTGTTTAAATCGAGCTTGGGTAGACAGCTCTCTTTACGATGCCTACGTGAGATTCGAACAACCTCTTGTATTTGTGTTAAGCTTGTAGTGGCTAGTAGGGGTTCATCGTCATCGGGTAAGTTATGCTTTCGTGTGTTGGGATGACGCTGCTTTCGTTCATGTTTATAAGGAACCCCCACTTCAAGTTGTGTACTCCAATCTTCATCGTCATATAGTTCATAGGTTCTCCAATGAACTTCCTCACTAAGTGTGGCATTATCGTAATCTTGTAGGAGAGGCATATTTGTGAAATTGTGTATGAATTTAGATGTGACTTTTAATAATTATTTTTTTCTAAAAGATATATTGTTAAGTCCTTTATAGTGACCTTGTATGATATAACTAATCTAGATAACTAGCACTGTCCCCGGAAACGGTGCCAATGATGAGTGGCGAGGTACCCCTACACTCAACCATACGAATACAAGCATTACACGCGCGATCTGGTCGAACTCCGTAGATGGACTAGTTGTGGCACCTAGACAGTTATCCTTAGGTCGCATCGCTATCTTCCCACCTGGACTAGTATTATATTTGTCACATATGGTTTAGTCCAGAGTGAGGTGTATGATGTGGTTCCTAATCTAATGCTACTCCTGAAGGCAATGGAAAGTAATATTATCTAAGCTAGGAGGAAAAGGGTAAGAGGATCTAAACTAGCCTAAGTGCGATAAGCATCCATTCCTTGATTATCCGTACACATCTTGGACTTCATGCACGACTACCACTGGGATTACCAAGCGCAGATCCCAGGTACACTATTGGGTTACCAAGTAGTCACACTTAAATGCTCATAATCAAGTAGTACCCATTCCGCATTCTAACGTGAGTTTAAGGGTGAGAGAGAGACTAACTAGGAAAGCAATAAATAACAATTAATTAAATAATTAAGCTAAGTGAATGCTGCAATGATGAAGTAATCTCGATCTTTATTTTTGATCATGTGCATGTCCAAGTACGTCACACTCGAATAAAGGATGTCATACAATTACAATCACCACACTACGGGCATACACTGGAAAATAATTCTATCTCTGGAGGGATAAAACGGCCAGAGTTTTGCTAAGGGACTAAAACTAGATCCTGAAACAAGGGAGAGCCGCCTCTTATTTATAGAATTGGCAGCTGGCTGCAATATCGCGTACACGAGACTTGGCTGCAATATCACGTACGTGATATCGTAGTTGCCCCAAATGACGACTCATCACTTAAAAAACATGTCCATTATTACAATGTGTACTTTAGAGTTCTATTACAATAATTACATCATTTGTGATAAAGTGACATCATTATAGTTATAGAATGACTTCATTTAGAAATGGGCAACATGGGAGTCTACTTCTTTTCTTTGTATTTGGAAATGCCTTTAACTATTTGTTATTTATTCTATTTGGAAGCTTCAATTTATAGTTATTTTCTAGCAGTAAGGGCATAACTATAAGAACCACCACTTGGAATGATGATAAGGTGCTTGTTTCTCAAGTTGTAAGACTTGGGTTTGAGCTTCAACGCAATCACTCAAAAGAGGTTAGGCATTTGCTCATCCATCACCCTCCTAGGATCTTGCCTTCATGGGATGAGGATTGAGCCTCTAGATGATGATTCTTTTAAGGGCATAACTATGATCTCTCTGCAAAACTTAAATATAAAATTCTCAAAGATGTCACTTTTTAGTTCAGCTTTAAGCGAAAAATCATCTAGTGAAAGCTAATCAATTTATTAATTTCTTTTGTTTGAAGGCTCAAGTTCAGGAAGTTAGTAGCTTGTGAGGGTGCTTCTAAACAAGGGCAGAGCCTAATCCTTTTCCTACCCTAGAGAGGAGAATTTTTAGAATTCATCGTAAGGATAAAACTTGAAAAGGCATCTCCAAAATTGATGGGTTTTTCCTTGGACTTTTTCTTTTGTCTTCATGACATAAGGTACCTAAATTTTTTTAAATTTTTTAGGGTCCAACGTCCCCTCCTCCCAATAATATACATGCTTGATTTATGTATAAGGTAACTACCTATCAATGAAATGTTGCTTAATTAATTAGAACATACAATTTTTAGTTTGTATATCATAGGTTTGATTTCAAGGAATGTGCTAATTTGACATATTATGATGTTTTGCTTAAGAAGATATTACAAATAAACAAAGATCTAGCTTTTTGTAGAGACAAATGGAAAAAAAGAACTCATGTAGTTAATCCCATTTTGTTGGGACAAAGCTAAGATGATGATGATTATTATATTCTACTTAAGTTCTACAAAAGTATCATGTTAGCTATATGTGCTAGGCTACAATGAAATATTAGCCTAGTCGTAATACTTTTGATTTGGAAGCTCCAAGTTATGGATTTGATTCTAGTATGCAATGTTGAGTTATAAAGTTCTAATTGAACTATATATCTTGGGGTGTACCTATATTTAAATTATTTTAGGTTCCAACACATCCCCCATCCGTGCTCCCCCAACCTCCTCCCAAACCCACCCACCCCCCTCTCACCCCAGCCTCCCTACCCCACCTACTCACACATTTCAAAAAGAAAGAAAGAAAGAAAAGTTTCTTGACACCTTAGAATTTAGACTCTATACATCCCTAGGTCATACAAGCAACATAAATTTTTATGAGATAGATGTGTGTCAAAACCCATGACAATGAGGTATTAACCTAGTGGTAAGTCACTTGATTTGGAAGTTCCAAGTTACGAGTTTGATTCCAACAAGCAATGTTTAGTTATAAGGTTCTAATTTAACTATATGTCTTTGGGGTAAAGTTATTTAAAAAAAATGTTTTGGGAATGCTATATAGACAAATAATGAATATTGTTTGTCAAATGCTATAGATAATGATAGGTAAAGGATGAGAACGATTGATCATAATGAGTGTACTGATGCCACAATTGTCATCATCATTGTGGGATGAGGGTGGCCCCCTCTGGGTGGGGGTGGGGTTTTTGTTGGAACTCAAACTAATTGAAATATAGGTACACCTAGGATTAGTAGGCCAAGACTCGTACCACTAAGCTAACACCTTATTATTTCTTTAGACTATCTCTTCATTGATTTGATGTACTTAGGATTATTTTCAATATTATTATTCATTCATTTTTTGGGTTCAACCAATACTCCCCCACTCTCCATGCCTCAATTTGAATCAATGACCTCTAGCTTAACAAGATAGTGAGCTAACTAAAACTAGATGACTATATGTACCCTTACTAGGACATATGGCCAACACAAACTTTTATGATATTTTCATTAAACATAATGGTGTTTTAGAGGGACCACCACTTGAAGTGATGGTAAGGTGCTCAAGTCATAAAACTTGGGTTTGAGCCTAGGTGCAACAGCTTGAAAGAGATTAGGCTTTTGCTTATTTACCAACCAAGAGCACCAACCAAGACCTTGACCCAATGAACATTGAACCTCTCGATGATGACCCTATGTCTTTAGAATTGAGCCTATGACTTACATAACCAAAAGCGACCTGATGTAACCAAATATTTTAGGCCTTCCTCACCCGTTGCATTAAAAAACTACATAAAAAGTAAACCAAGTCAAATCAAATCTCCTTGAAAAAATACCAAGACAATCGAAACAAGTTATGCTTAAAGAAATGGGCATAAAGAGGGATTCTGCTGCTGTTGTTGTTGGGTGAATGAACGAAAAAATGAACATCCAAAGAAAGAAAGTGAAAAAGCAGAAAAAATAAAACACAAAAAAACACACACACAAAAACACGATGCTATTCCAAACCCTAAGCAACAAGCAACCCAAGCCCAGCCCAGAATCCCCCTCCCACGTTTCGAAAAGCCAAACCCTAATCTCGATCGGGCAGCAGATGCTACTTCCTGCCCGTTGCCCGTCAAGGATCGGGCAGTGGGCACGTTAACACCCAAGAGCTCAGGTCCGGCCGAGCGCCAAACCGCGATTTCAAAAAAACGTTCACAGAAACCGTTGCCCGCTGCCCGGGAAGCAGGCTGATCCGGTCCGTTTGTCTGCCGGGAATTTTGGTCTCCGAGTGGCGTTATTGCTCTCCGTGACGTGCTGTGTATTTGGCCAGTTTTCCTCTCTCTGTCTCTGTGACTGTGTCCCTGTGCGTGGTGAGAATTCGTAGAGTTTTTTGCGTGGTTGCCTTAGCTTTACCTGAGCTTGTCTTCTGCAAGTAAGGGTTTCTAGGGTTTGAAGGGTTTTATCGGGGGTTTTAAAGGCGCCTGCGTGTGTGTGTGTCTTCTCACATTCACGTAGCTCTCCGCCTGTTTCCGTTTTTTCTCTCTTCTTCTTCTTCTTCTTATTCGACAGCGCGCGCCTCTTTCTGCGTTTCAATCAATCCATCTATCCCGTTTTTTTGTCTCGGTGCGGGCGAAAATCTTGCTTCCGTCCTGTATTGTTTTTTTGCTGCTTCGTTTTAGGGTTTGCGCCCGCTTTTTTCGTCTCTAACGGTTGTTCCTTTCTTGGAAACCCGCAGCGCAGCAGCAGCAGCAGCAGAGATTTGGTTTCATTTCATTTGCTTTCTCCAATGGTTGAAGTTGTGGCAGCCATGGCTCCAGTCGCTTCGCAACACCGTAGCGGTAGCTGCTGCTGCTGCGTTGTCTCGAGAACGGAGCAGCAGCATTTGGGGATTTTGGCTGCGTTTCTGATTGAAAGGCTCCTTACCGTTGTGGAGGGCTCTCTGCTGCTTTCTCTTTCTTTGCTGGTGAGAATTCCTGGGTTTTAGTAATGCGGGTTTCTGCGTTGTTTGGCGTAAAATTTGGTTCCGCTCGCTGGAGCAGCTGAGCATGTTGATTTGTTTCTCGTTTTTGTTTTGCTTCCTTTTTTGTTCGTTGGCGTTGTTCCGGATTTTTGTTGTTGCTGTTGTGTGAATGGCCTTCGGCTTCGGTTTGGCCGATGTTTTAGGGTATTTAGGGTCTGCTTGTTTGTTGTTTCTGATATTGCAGTCTTTTTTCTCGTGTTTCTGGAACGTACGAGGTTTTCTTCTGGCGCTTGAAGATTTTGGCATCGTTGTTTTGGTTCGCAGGTTTTGCTTGTTCTGCTCTTCTTGCTCTGCGTGCTGTTTTTTGCTTGTTTTATTTATGCGGCGCCAGTATTTTAGACCTGATTTGCCCTTTTTCTACCATGAGCCAGGTGGAAAAGTTTAATTTTGAACGGTTTTAAAAAACCAGTGGTGGAGAAATGGTTGTTTTTCTCTGTTGATGAAAATATTGCTCTAGAATACCAAAATTGGTACCTTTACCAGAAATAAGTTGGTTCTTGATTCGCAGCTGAAGTTCTGGAAATTTAATAATGCAGGGTATGTCTGCCGTTACCGAAGATTTGTCGCTTTCTTCAAATCTACAGTGCAAAGATTCTGGGTAGGGTTGCCATTTGATTTTGCACTTTCAGGCTGTGCCTCACTTACATAAATCATTATCGGGGTATTCTACAATGATGTGAGTAATCCTGGGGTATGATTTATTTTCCTGCAGTGTGGATGAGGCTGACATCAATGTACACATCACGGAGGTGAGATTGCTGGTCTGTTTTATATTTTATTTGCTGCTTTCGGCCCTGTTGGTTTTTCCCTATAGAGTATGCAGGTTTCTGTTGAACGAATGAAAAAGAAGAGGTTTTGTTAATAGTTATATTGGTTCTGTTTCTGGAACTTTTCAATAATGCATTGTTTCTTAGGCACAGAGTATGATGCATCTGCAGGTGGGTAGGTCTGACCTGCAAGTTACAAGCGGGGAAAAAGGAGGCATTCTCGAGGATTCTAGAATCAGCTTAATAGTGAAAGCGAGAAAGGACGCGGAAGCTCCCGAGTGCAAGGACGATGCCGACAGTGACGACGACGACGACGACGACGATGAGGACGACGACGACGACGACGAAGTTGATGACGACGGAGATGATGATGATGCAGAGGAAGATGATGAAGGAGATGCACACGGTGGTCAGGAAAACAACGCTGAAGATGAGGACGACGACGACGACGACCAGAATGGCAACGAAGAAGACGACGACGACGATGACGACGACGACGACGAAGATGACGATGACGATGACGACGAAGATGAAGATGAGGATGAAGAGCCTCCTGCAAAGAAGAAGAAATGAGCAGCAGAAGCAGCAACCACAGATTCTATGCTATTTCTCAAGTTTTTTATCTTATCCAACATTTTTGCCTAGCCTAGGATGATGCTGCTGCTGTTGTTATGGGTACTCAGGAAGATTTTCTGTTGTTTTATCCACAAAACGCCTCTGCTACCTTTTTTGTCTAAGTGGTGTTTTGCAAGTTGCCTATTTACTTCACCTGGTACCCCCTGCATTTAGGTTTCGCTAGGGTATGTGCAACAGCCAATGTGGGTTTGTTCCCCTTATTTGTATTTTCCAACCCCCGACTGATTCAGGTTAATCATGTACACGATGGGTGCTCTTTAATTTACTTAATTCAGTGTGTTTTTATGATTTTTATTATTTCTAGTGTTATTTTTGTACACATTCTGATGGAGATCTGTACTGCAACACTTTGGTGGCACGGACTCCGTGCATGATGACAGAAACTTTGAACCGTGGAATCTGCTGCTGCCTGTTTTGTACCGTCAGGAACCTCTGATTGGCAATAGATCCGTATGTTTTACCACTACTCGACGTCTTTTCACTCACTTCTACCCAATGTTGAAGCATTGTTAAAAGTCAAGTTGATTCTTACAAGCAATTCCCTTTGAAAGTTTCCCAATTAAACATGACACTCGACATGCTCTTTTAAGTAGGTTTTAAGTTTTGAGAAGTCAGGTCCCACGATTTGCAGAAGTTGATGTCCACTAGGCTATGAATGGCAGACAGTTTTAAGGTTGTCTCATTATAATTACTGCCGTTCTTGAGGAACAGCAATTCCCTTTGAAAGTTTCCCAATTAAACATAACACTCGACATATTCTTTTAGTAGGTTTAAGTTTTGAAAAGGCAGGTCCCACGATTTGCAGAAGTTGATGTCCACTAAGCTATGAATGGCAGACAGTTTTAAGGTTGTCTAATTATAAGTACTACCGTTCTTGAGGAACACTGTATAAATGCTTTTCTTGAGAAGACATGTGAATCAATGTGTAAGGCTGATAGTGCGATGGAGCTCAAGCCTGTTTCTTGGTTAAAGTAACAGGTTCAACTCCAGTGTGTTGCAAACCAATGGTTTGTTGTGGACAGCTGATAGGTTCAATGGGGAACTCAAACCTGTTCATTGATCAGGATAACAGTTTTGATTTCTGCATCTGCTACGTCTGAATCAAATGATCAGGGTCCATGCGCGAGCAAATTAACGTGGACTGAATCACTGGTCTGCCATTTTCAAATTATAAATTAAATGTTCAGGTATAGACATCCTAAACCATAACAGAATACAGAAATGGCGATATGCCTTGAGCGAAGCCCAGACCCAAAACGTCTGTGTTGGCTTAATCAAATATGTAGGCTTTGCTGCTCAAATAAGATACAGCAGGCAAATACACTGTTGCCACTTTGGATAAGCAGTATGGTATTTACCCTGTTGATGCAAATATGTCAAAAAGTGATATGGAGGTCAATGTACGAGATATAATGGCTTCCTGTAGATAGCGATCCAATTCTTGTCGGTTCTGTTTGGATCTTTTGCACGTTGCCCAAGACATTAAAAATATTAGTGGCTAATTCTTGCACACTAGAGCTTTGCCAAACTTGATGGATAGAAGAAACTTTCAAGCGGTCTGTTGTTTAGTCTTACTCAAAAATCTAACTTGTCATTTGATCAAGAACATTACGGCACTCATGGATCTCATGATATAGCGAAAAACAGACTGACGAGGTTGTATCCTAACATAAACAGGTTATAAATTAAAATTTGGAAGGGTGATGGACCTAGCGGAATCCAAGAGAGTATGCTGTGTCTCCTTGGCGGGAAGTCGGTCAAATTTTGAAAGGAATTCGAGACTGTCAAGTTGTTGCTTGGAAAATGGGCTTTTCTTATTTGTCGGCATGGATTTAAAATTCATCTTGAGCAAATTTGCACGTAGATCATGGAGTTCCACTAGACGTTGCTTAACGTCTAAGAGACATTTGCAGCCATGGAGTCAGGCTTAGAAAATGGCAGCTTTTTAAATTATGTTATTGTTCATAACTCCAGAAGAATAACTCCAAGAGTTGCTGTGATGAAGTCGCAGAGGCGCCCAGAATTTATTATTGCTACCACTGCCATTATTGATGAAGAACATTTAAAAATGCAAATCGAGTTTTATACGTTATTTAACATCTAGCTGTAGTCGTTCCAGGTTTCTGCTGAGGTTCCTTTCCTACCCATATTCTTTTCTTGTTCCGTCTAACCAGCGTAAAATGTTTACTTGTATGTACTAGTGTTTCTTCTCATTATTTCGTCTCATACTCGTTTAGGCATTCTTTGATTTCCTTTATCTCTTAAAGCCACAATAAACATGGAAAAACGTCTTTGGCTGACTAATTCCCTTTTGCAAATAACACATCTTTAAGGTTGGTGAGCTGTACACTATCATTATCATTTAACAAGGAAGTCTTTGGCTGACTAATGCCCTTTGGCAAATAACACATCTTTAAGGTTGGTGAGCCATACACTGTCATTATCATTTAACAAAGAAAAGTTTGCAAAACATTTCTTCAACCTGCTTCCTAAAAGGGTTAGAATTTAATTGGAGTCCTACCTGCTATGTACTTTTTTCTTTTTATAACTATCATTATTGAAAGCCCTTTATCAGATTAAATATTTTAGATAACTGTAAATATAAATTTAAACAGGTAACTATCAATTTAAATGATGTTTTTAGTATTTGTTGTCCTAACGGTTTCATCAAAGTTTAACTACTTTGCAAAGCTTTTTTCAAAAATAGAGAAAAATAAATAAATTAAGGTTAAAATATTTGTAAATTCAAGGAAAAGGATCAAATGATTGTATATTTTTAAGCATTATTATCATCCTAACCTTCCAACAAAATGAAGTCTCACCTCTATGAAAAACTAGTTCTTTATTTATTTGCATTTTCTTCAAATCACATTCAATAATCTGATTCAATTGTTCTTCTAAGCCTTGTTTAGTCTTCCTTTAAGTAACTTTCTTAGAACACTAATGTTTATATCATGTTGTTTATCTTTTTCTGGTAACATTCAACATCCATCTACACATTCACATTTGTTGTTCATACTAATAACAAATCTTGTCCTATTAAATTTCCTTTAATCTTAGATCAATTTCACCATTTGATTCTAAAATTGATCATAAAATTGATCTAAAATTGATCATAGGTTAACACAATGTACTGTTTTACTTTTTTTTTTGCCTTATTTGACTTTTTTTGACCTTGAGTTTATTTCCTAGCATGCTATGACATGAAATGAAAGCACGTAGACATATCTTTAATCATTTGATTAAATTCCAGAGACCATTCAGACACAGTAGAAACACCGTTTAGAATATTTAATTCCGTTCCCCAGATAATAAAATATTCTTACCCTTGCAGCAAACAGATGATTTGCCTTACAATGTGCTTTAAATTATGATCCGCAGTATCTATTCGTCAGAAAGCATTATTTTTCCATTCCATACGGTATTGCAGAAATATCGTGCAATCTATATACCCTAGCCTTACAAGGATAACGATGCCATCAAAACTAATAGTTGCTTGCAGAAGCTCAATAGCTTCATCAGTAATCCGTATATCACAAGCAATTAAGAATTTACAAATATTGCAATTACACTGAACGCCAGCCTCCAGGTTATTTTCTAAAGATAGAATATCTGGGAGGTTTGCTGGTTTTAAGGCAAATACATTAGTGCCTAGTGCATAACCTTGCGTTTACCAGAACTGCAACCCACGTAAACATTTCAACATTACCAATTAGATTCGCACCAAGACAGAATCATGCAATATGTTTAACATTATGTATCTAGAAATTTCTAATTAAAGGGGAGGTCTAGCAGGCGAAAATATATACTTCACTATGTCCCTTCATTTATCTAGTTTTAGAGCACCGTTTCTTAAATACGAACAACTAAAGATACCATTGTTAAGGAAAATGATATAGAAAGAAATCCTGTTTTTTTTTTTTCCTTTTTTTTTAAATTAAGGAAACAGCTGATTCACACAATATTGAACTTTGCAGATGGCTGATGCTCCACACTCACAATTTGAAAGATTCATTTATCAAATTTGCAATTACAAGGCTAGGATGATGACGATGAAGAAATAAGACCACACCATTTGCGGCTTAAGTTAAAAAAAATTACATTAAAACAAACACAATACCAAAGAGTTGATGTGTTTTGGCGTATCACAAAACACACATTCCCCAAAAAACAATTAACCCTTGGAATAGACAATGATCAGACGTACTTGACTAATGCCCATATTGCAACAGCTAAAATAACAATTATAACCACCATTAGTAACAAACACGTGCACGAACAACTGCTCTTTGCTTTTTTACTAATAATGGCCAATCTCCTTTGTGCACGCTGCACGGCATATAGAAAGGAAATAATGTCAGTAACATTTGACAGGCAAGTGACAATCCAATGGAATATTTCTAGCAATACTCTGAATAAAAGCAAATGCAACATTAGCAAACCTGCAGCCTTGAAGCCGTTGAATCAACATCTTGATCAAATTCATCCTGTAAAGAATTACCAGGTGATCAGATTTCCAAAACAAGATCCATCTCAATACTAGTGAGTTGCTATAAATGAATAACTAGAAGCCATTTGGGTTTCTGTCAACAAGTTTCATTTCATACCAGAAGTCGGCTTTGCAAATCAAGTTCTTCATTAATGGTCAATGCAATATGCTTGGTGCTTACTACAGTCTCCTCTAGTTTGTCCAAATCCTCATCTTGTTCTGTACCGACCAAAGAAAATACATAAAAAGAGAAATAACGAAAATGATTTAACTTCTCATACAACAAACTTCAAAGAGGATTGGGTAAGACATTTTTATGAACAAGTGAAACGAAGATTTTTATCACTTATAAAACTGAAACTGAATTTTTATTGCATCCTTATGAGACCCTATTCGATCTGTTAGACAGGGGAGATGTACATAGCATGGTATTGGAAAGTTTCGTTAATGAAATGACCTAAAGCGTATGATGGCAGTTGGAATAATTGGACCAAAGTTTCGTTATTCTGTTTTTGACATATTGTCAATCCACTTTTCTCTTATGGCATTTGTTCTAAAGCATTTCAGGAAAACATGGTCTTCATCTTCAAGGCTATCCTGGGCAAAGATGACGCATGCTCCTCTCTTGTCATTTTAAATTAAGTATACAAGTTAAAATAGGAGTACATCCAGTCATTGCTTCAGATCTCAACATCAATCAAGGAGGTGTATGTTGGTCACACTTCTGACTTGCATTCTACAAGCCATTGGTTAAATCATGAACCCGAACGTTCCTATAGCTCCCCACGGTTTTGTGCTTTCCACATAAAAAAATAAAACAGTTTCGTTCAGAGTTTACATAAGAGCAATAATACACCAAATCAAATAATCTCCCCTTATCGCATCAACCAGTTCCTTGCTTAAAGGCTTTTAATCATGTCAGTTTTCAAAAAACAAGCACCTACATTTGATTCTTTAAGGATAAAAAAAATTTATTAATTTCAAATTAGGCTTAGAACATCGAATATTTCTTAAGATCTTAGAAATAAACGACGATGAAGGATCCATTACATAAGCAGGATACATAAAATGAAATACTCACCCTTACAAAAGTAACCTATTCCTAACCCTGATTTACAGCTTTTAATGCTAGTTTGTCAAGTTTAAAAGATTTGTACAGTTATGTATTATTCTATATGTCAGTCTTTTTCCTACCATTCAGCATAAATTGTGTCCCAAGAACCCGCTTGGCAGGATGAGCATCAAACCTCCAGATGATGACCTTTTTTTCTGAGTGTCCATTGTCACACTCTTTAGGTACATTTCAATCCCCCTTAAACAGGTAGTGATTTTTTTCCTTACAAAGTTTTAAAATCACATTTCACAAATGGGCTCTAAATTCTTTTTATGTATAACATTATACCAATTCCTGTCGAAGCTCCTACCACGTTTTCTATACATGCTGACATTACAAACAATCCAACCTGCAACTGAAAATGCTTCATTCAAGATACAAGCAATCACAGGGCACTGCAATTTCACAAACACAAAGGTTCGTTTATTGCCATCATTAAAACTAGAAAGATTAGTCTTATTCTTAAAAGTTCATGTATTGATCAATATGACAAGAAGGGGGAATTTCTGACTATAAACAACTTGATGATTGATGACGATTAATACATTTTATTGTTGTAAAAGTCCATGGCCCTGCAACCTACCATTGTTATTTAGTTTTCCATAACCAAAACTTACCATCATTGGGCAAGATTTTGAATTAAAAAACAGCGCTTGTCTCTTTAGGATTAAAAGAAAATACTATTCTTTATTCAAAACAAAATTTCAAACCTGAAACTTGAGAAAGTTTATTTAAGAAAAAATTCAAAACAAAAGCAATATTTGCTCTGAGTGACCTCTCATTATTTGACGCTGAAGACCAACCATTCCAGAATTGTCCAATCCTGTAGTTCTATTTATTTCGGAAGCAGGTTTCTTGTCATCGCCAAGCAAATCGTTTCTGCAGCATGTTTCATTTTTAGAAGCTATTTGAATATGAAGTTAAAGAATCCAAATTCCAAAAGAACAAATAAATTATGTGCTCATGTTTATTATACCTATTCCCCAAATTCGACATTTTCAATGTCGAAGCTATCTGGTTAGCTTTAGCACGAATATTAGACAGCATGTCTTGCCTTCGGTTCATTTCCTTCTGAGTTCTGTACATATTGAATTATAATCAGAAATTATCGGTCATATAAAGAAGTCAGCCCAAAACATTATTTCAAGCTGAAAAACAAGAAGTTACTGAGGACCATAAACTATTCCAATTTTGTTTAATTTTTATAGAAAGGATTTGACTTGGATCTAATAACTGTCCTGGCAGGATCATAGTCATTCTAACATACACAGTGTCACAAAAAATGAGCTTATTTAAGTGTTGTATACAAAATACAATCTAACAATGATCATCCCCTAAAAGCATTATAATGGTGGATTGAGACGAAATACATTTTAAATTAAAGGTTAAGAATACTAACACAAATAAGGGGTATAAATTCCAAATTGCAAATTGAAGTAAGTGTAGAACTGGTCAAGAAACATGGCATCCAATATCTCCTAAGTTCTTGCGAACTGTAATACTATTCAAAAATGTTGGTTGAGCAGTTCATTCAGCTATGTCATGTTCCAAAACGCTTACCTGAAACATACTTCAGATTAGGATTAATAGCATGCTCCTAATCTCAAAATCTTCTTAGATTATAAATAACAAATCATATCTATGCCGTAGTACGAAAAATTATTTCTAGATAGTTTTGAAGTCATATCCTACCTCTTTTTCAGATTTCAATTAACCGGCTCTTTTTTTTCTTTTAATGCTTTTCTTCTTGGCTGCTTGCCTTGTTAGTTAACATAATTGGCCATAACTTTTGAGGTATCGACAATGACGGCAAAAGGAAATTACAAGTAATACTCTGAATTCACCCCACTGGTGGGCTATTCATAACCCGTCGGGGAGCCAAATGAAAGGTTCCAAGTTCAATGCTCAATTACTCTACTTACAGTACTGATCCCAAGCCATTTGTGTGGGGAAAAGGTAGATGTTTGCCACAAACATCAACTGATTTGTGGAGAAATTATTTATCAATAATAACGAAATATGATCATTAACCATTATTATATAATATATATACACTTTAGTATACAATTGTACATAACCATTAAAATGAAAATGTTACAACCCTTCAAACGTTGAGTGCTGGGCATACACAAGTTTCCTTTGGGACATAAATTAACTTCTCATTCCTCTGGTAAAAATGAATAAACTAACAAGACACCCGCAATAACCACAACAAAACTTCTTTCCCATGAAAATCAACGACAATCTGCAGCATTAACCAGAAAATCAAACATGCATCCCTTAAAAAACGAACGATGTCTGAAAATCTTGGAAGAAATCAACGTAATCCGTCGCGATTACGGGAAAAAGAAAAAGAAAAAAAAGAATCCCTTACCTACTTCGCAAAACGAAAAGAAACAGAAAACAGAATTCATAAAGGCCGATTGAGTCGAAATCGCAAGATCAAGGATAATAACAAGGAGAGAAATCAAACCGCAACTCACATGGGCTGCCGAGAAGGAAGTTTGGGAAGCAGAGATTCAAGTTGATCAAGGCGAGTAGACAAAATTGTGACCTTGCGACGAAGCGCAGACAGATGGCGCTGCGTCTCAGGCCCTGACGGAGGCAGCGAGCTGCGCTCAGCCATTCTGGCATTGATATCTTCCAGAAGCTTCGCGGCCTCGCCGTACTCCTTCATCCATTGATCTGCAGGCCCTGCCATGATGATTTCAGATTTCTGCTCTGTGTTTTCTCTCTTCTGATCAGGCCCGATTCCACCCGCGATGCCCTAAATTCTTCTTCTTCTTCTTCCTCCTGCTCTTGGCCGCCTCCGATTTGATGGAATTTGTTACTTCTGTGAGGCTGCAAGCGAGTTCAGGTAATCAACAACAAAATTTGATGGATGGGAGACGGATTACGATTAATATTAGTATGATTAATATTTGGACCTTGGAATTGAAAAGTGGTTCAGGGTGGACTGCTTCTTTTGGCGAGAAGAAGAAGAGGAAGAACAGCTCCTGCTAAATTCTTTCTTTCTGTCTGATGACAGTTCCTGCAAAGATTTACTTCTGCGTTTTATATGAAATCGTTATCGCTGTGTTTGTAGTGGCAAACATAAGGCCCCATTATTCCACACCAGTGACTGTTTGCTGTGAAACCCCTGAATTATCAAGTGACGAAGAGGAAGAAAAAGGGTTTTCAGACACACAGAAATACCTGTCAGCCTTTTTTTTTTTTTTTTTTTTTTTGGTTTTTTTTATAAATCTTTCCTCTTTTTCAGCTTTCGACTCGATCTGCTTCAATGAAACGGGAACGTTTTTCCAGTATCCACAAGCGACTTGATAGGCTCTCGTTAACGCTAAGTTTAGTAGTGGCAAAGGTGATTAAATTAGTGGCTTTTCAAGCAAAGCCTCCTGTCGTTGCATATACTTTAGCGTATGTTTAGATTAAATGCCTTTACGTTTTGTTAACCATCCTCTAATATAAGAAAGTAGTGTTCGTAGAGTCCGTCAATAGTTTGTTTATTATTTCCACTCAATATATTTATATTTTTGCAAAGAAGATTTTTTAAAAGAAAATTAAATCCGTTGAGGGTTTGCTTCTACAAGGTAGGTTTTTAAAGTTTTGTGAATCTCAAAAGTTTTACCATATCTATTTTTTTGGAGTTATCATATTCCCCCAAGGGGCCTGCAACTTCTTTTGCCAATGCTGAAATTTTTACTTATTCTATCAATGCAGATATTTTTGTTGATTTTGATAATGCACATTTATTAATTGGCAAATAGAAATTTGTGATGCTTTCTTTTGGTGATGTTGATGCAAATAAGACACTTGATTTTGTTCTTCCTACATATGTATAAGTCATTAGTTGTTGATCTTATAGCATGATATGTGTTCATTCAAATGTTGGGTTATCTACTTCATAATCAAAGTTTGACTTCATAGTTAAATGATGTAATACAAAAACTCAACATTCAAGTTATTCATGCAAGATATTATTCTTGTTTCTTTCTACCTGTTGAGTAGGTAATGCTTCAATGGTGCAGGGTGCCTTGGATATAGGGTCATTTATATACAAGTATGTAGTGTTGATCATTTGTATATGAGCATCAAATTTTGATACTCAATTTGAAGAATATTCTAAAATTCAATTTTTTGAGCTATTTAATCTGCAATTAAATTTTCAGAGAGTTGAGCAATAAATTGTTATTCTTCGTTGTATCATAAAACGTATGGAATCTATTTCCAAACTATTTAGTTCTTATAGACATCTTTTATTGAAATTGAAATTGTAATTGAAATGCTTTTTATTATGTCTAGAGATCCTTAGGTTCTATTAGACAAAAGAAATATACATAGTATGTGTAGTAAACACTTCATTAATAAAGTTACCAAGTTTCCTTAGTGTTATATCAAAAAGCTTAATTAAACTACTAGATATAATTTGCCATTTGTGGCAACTTTGTGTAAGAATAGGACATTGATGAATAGTGAGGTACCCCTATGCTCAACCATACGAATCACAAGCATTCACACATGATCAGGTCGAATTCCGTGGATGGGACTAGTTGTCGCATTTAGATCGTTATGCCTTGATTGTAGTTTGTTGTCTTCCCACTTGGACTAGTGGTAGCTTTGTCACATATGGTTTAGTCCAAAGCGAGGCATATGATGTGGTTCCTAATTCTATGCTATGCTACTCCTGATGATAGAAAGAGATAAATTGATTAACTAATGAATAATGGAAACAAAGTCTAAATTAGCCTAAGGTGATGGTATTCACTCTTAATCATTCGTACACGTCTTGGACTTTGTGGAGCTACTTTTGGGATTGCCAAGTGTACATCACTGGTTATGCCAAATGATACACCTTTAGGTTACCAAGTACTTCCACTTAAATGCTCATGATTAAGGTGTATGCATTCTGCTTAATGATAGGAACAATAAATAACAATAAATGAAAATGTTTAACTAAAGAAAGCATTAAATAATTAAAACAACAATATTAATCTAAGTGGATGCTGCAATGATAAAAGTAATTTTGATCTTTATTGCCAGTCAAGTAACATGTCCAAGCAGGTCACACTCAAACAAAGGTATTGTACAATTACAAACATCACATTGCGGGCATGCATTGGAAATAACAAACTTTAAAGAAAAGAAATTGAAAACTAACTTGAAAACTGACTATCAACTACTTACTAATTCCCCCATTTGAGCACCCCAACACCATATTTATAGGTGAGATTCAGATGAGGCGATGTTGAGTATTTGATGTCGGGGCCTGTCAAATCTTAACTCATCATACCCCCATGATTGAATGAAAACTCGTCCTCAAGTTAAAGAAAGATGAGAAATGAGTTCTTTACAAAATATTGAGTAGGTATGGGATTATTGACTAACTCAAACAATGGACAAAATAACTAACTCTTTGCATGTTACAGTGGTGTTGTACAAAAATGGGACACATTATTACAAAACAAAATAAGACAACAACAAGACTAGGAAGCTCATGTAGTGCTTAGAGGCAATGGCTCTTCCATCGGCTACTTTCCTTTGTCGCCAGGCCATTGAAACTTGTATTGATGGGGTAAAGCTTGTAGCTTTTCTTCCTTCATCCTTGGGTCATGCACCATCCAGGCTCTTGTGTTGATGTGTACTAGCATTGGTACATCCCAAGGACATGGTAATTGCAAAAACATTTGATTTGCTTTTACGTACCATGCCTCAAACTATCGTTGTTCTTCCTCAAAAGCCCTAGCTTTATCTTTGAGCTCATGATAATCCATCAACCTACGAGCTAGGTTTGAAGTTGCATCTTTCTATCCCTGATAATTAGCTTTCACCACCTCCAACTTTGAGTTGCCACCTGCAAATTTTGCAAAGCATATTTCGATCTGCAAACTCTTTCTCATACAATGCATAGGTGATTGCCACTTGTTTTTCCAGCTCACTTCAAGGATGACCTGTTGTTAACATGGCAAGGTTAGCATATCTAAGGTTAGCCAACACCATGTATTCCTTTAAATCCTCTATCTACAGGTCCTTGTTTTTAACTTCTGCTTGTTGGACCATGGCATAACTATCCAAGATGGCCTTCCATTTAGAATTCTATGCTGCCAAGGAGTTGATGTGAGCCTTGGCCATCTTGATTTCCTTTTTATTGATCTCCTTGTACATGCCAACTTGGTCATGGAAGTGTTCTTTTAATTTCTCATGTTTCTTGGCCTCATTCTGCCACATGCTGATTTTAATTGCTGACTATTGACGAATAGCGCATACTTTCTTCATGGAGAGGGTTCTATTTTTCTAGGCCAATCGACTCATATCCTGGTTAACCCTCACCAGTTGATGAGTGGTGAGGTACCCCTACACTCAACCATACGAAACGAGCATAGCACGCGCGATCTAGTCGAACTTCGTAGACTAAATGCCTAAATGCCGCAAGGAACACTTGGGGTTAATTAATGATTGTCTTCCCAGACTTACTTGTTGTTGTCACGGTGTATGGTTAAGTAAGTTCGAGGTATATGATTTTTTTGGTCTTTTCAGGTTTATCTCCTATGCTAAAGGGTGAAGGGTTGAAAGACTAAAACTAACTCTAACTACAACACTAAGTCCTAGCATCAGCATCTATTCCCACTTGCCGTACACACCTTGAACTGTGCAACTGTGGCTACCAAACGCTAATTGTTACTGGGATTACCACACGTAACGCACGTGCTCGAAGCAGTCATACTGAGGCACCTAACTAGCCTAAGTGTGACGAGCAACTGATTCCTTGACTAACCGTACACATCCGTAGATGCTCGTAATCACGTCGTACTCATCCCACGTTCTAGGAGATAANGCTTCTAACCTCTATATGGGAATGAGGGGAGTGCCGCCTCTTATTTATAGATTTGGCGGTGGACCGTTGATGAGTGGCAAGGTACCCCTACACTCAACCATACGAATACGAGCGTGCACGCGCGATCCGGTTGAACTCCGTAGACTAAATGCCTTAACGCTACAAGAAACACTTGGGGTTACTCGTTCGTTGTCTTCCCAGGCTTGCTTGTATGTGTCACGGTGTATGGTTAAGCAAGTCTGAGGTATATGATTTTTTTGGTATTTTTCAGTTTATCTCCTAAGCTATGAGGGAAAGGGTTGAGAAGCTAACTAACTCTAACTAAAGTCCTAAGTCTAAATTAACTAGCGTCAGCATCCGTTCCCACTTACTGGACACACCCTGAACTATGCAACTGTGGCTACCAAACGCTAATTGTTACTGGGATCACCACAAGTAACGCAAGTGCTCGAAGTGGTCGTACTGAGGCACCTATTTAGCCTAAGTGTGATAAGCAGCCGATTCTTTGGCTGGCCGTACACACTCGTGGGTGCTCATAGCCAAGTCGTACTTATCACACGTTCTAGCCTAGCGATGAGCAGACGATTCCTTAACTAGCCGTACACATTGGACTACTACTAGGATTACCAAGCGCAGATCCTGGAATATGCTACTGGGTTACAAAGCAGCCAATGCTCGTAGTCAAGTCGTACTCATGCATTGCAGCGAGCAGCCGATTCCTTGATTAGCCGTACACATCCGTAGATTCTCGTAATCAAGTTGTACTCGTGCGCACTAGGAAAGCAATAAATGACAATAAAATAAAACCATGTACTGCAAGGTTTATCCAATCAAGTTCGTCTTTATTGCCGTACACAACTTGTGTTCAGTTTACAAAGTTTCTCGAATAAAGAGCCGTTCACTCTAGTACTCCTACTGTGGGCACATGGGAAATTAATCTAACTCTGGAGTGTTCAAACTGCCAGAGCTTTGCTACTTCTAGCCAGGATTGGGAAATGAAGGGAGTGCCTCCTCTTATTTATAGATATGGCGGCGGACTGCGATATCACAGGGACAGATGCAATATCACGTACGCGATATCGCGGCACTATGCATATCGCATCTCATCAACTGCAATATCGCATACGCGATATCGCAAGGGACGACGTGATATCGCGTACGCGATATTGCGGCTTGTGCATATCGCGTCTCATCATACCTCCATGACTGAATGAAAACTCGTCCTTGAGTTCCTTACAATAATATTGGGAGGGTATGAAATTATTGAGGGGAATGGAACTAATGGGATAACATGTGAACGAATCATTATTACAAGACTTGACAAAATTGGTGTTCATGACAACAAGGGTGAACACCTTATTACAATGACATCAGGCCTTTGTTGGCAGCTTGAGGAAAAGAAAGAGAGAGATAGAAAGAAGTATTGTTGCTGCCAACGCCAAGATTGTGCTTTCATTGTCCATCCATAAGTGCGCCATCGATCTTGCTCCTTGCATAGCTGCTTCAACGCTGCTCCATTCCAAATGTTTGCTCTAGATCCATTCCGTTGTTGTATGATTGCCATCTGCACACGCAACACAATCATATATTAGCAAGGGTAATTGAATCATTTAGTAAATAATACCTTGCTTCTGTGTAAGTCCATTGGCTAGGTTGTGGTATGGCTGATATGGACCTGGAAAGATGTAGATGATGACTACCGAAGGTGTAGGGATTAGGAAGAGAAACAAAAAAATTTGGGGCTTAGGAGAAAAATCGAAAAAAGTCAGCCCCGTACCCCCATGACTAATCACGAACCTTCGGTAGCATTAGAATGAAGAAGGGAAAGGAGTAAGAAAGATAGGTAAAAAGGGACAACTGAAACAACAGTGAAGTGGATGTCAAGATGGAAATGAACAAAATAATAATTAATTGCAAAATGTTAAGGAAAATAAGTTAACTAATGCTCTAAATAGGAATGCCGGTGGATCCTCCCCAAAGCAGGCGCATGCTGTTAATGCCCTGACAAACCCACATTCAAAGAGTTCGTAGGCTCTGGGAATGTCTTTTGGAACAAGAGTTAAAGTCTTAACCGCAAGAATTTACCGAAAAGAAAACAATGCATCAACCAAAATATATACACTAATGATACAACTGGCAATGAGGTGAACAATGGAGAGAAAGATGGAGAGAAGAGAAATGGAATGGAATCCCAAGAACAAGGTGGTGTATAGCCCCTTGTGTGTTGGCAAATCTCATTCCAACTCCGGGCTCAAACCAACCACTTCCAGTGACTTCGCATCAATGCATTCGGTTAAACCATCCACTTGGATAATGAGGATGCATCTTCAAAGAGCCACCACCATTTTGACGAAACAAATGAGACAATGGGAAGCGAGAAGGGCCTTAGTTAGAGGGAACACTTTGGGTTCCATAACCAATGCTTGTAGCCCAAATTTTATTTCGTCTAAGGGGTGTGCTTTGAATTCTCACTGTCTTCGTTTTTTTTGTTTGTTTTTTTATTTTTTTTATTTTTTATTTTTATGTTTTGTGTTTTTATGCGTGAGAACCACACCATGCAAAGACTTCTTATTTTTATTGGCTCAACTTCCGATAATTGGGTAACATCGGAATGGTAAGAAAACTCAAGAAGGGAACATCCAAGCACCCAAGAGAACGGTCAACACAAAAACATCAAGTTCCCTTGAAGTCACACCATTTGCAATCCTTGAGTCCTTCCTTAGTTTGAGGAATACCCAGTCACTGATTCGTTAAAGTTCTTATTAGAAGGGAACTTTACATTTCCAAGCCAGGAGAAACCATAGAAATTGGTGGATGGATGGATGAAGTGATCTCATTGCCTGCCATATCAACAGAAACATATCTTAGTATCAACATTGTAACTTAAAGGTAAAAACCAAACATTAGCAATCAATATGAAAATAGTTCATCCCATCGGTCCGAACACTTATTAGGTGACGAACTAACATGGTGGATGGCACACACACACACACATACAAAATAGAAAAGTATAACGATGGTGTAAAACAAAAGCAGAAAAAGTTAAAGAAATTTGTTAAACAAAAACGTGTAAAACAAAAATGTGTAAAACAAAAATTGAAAAAGAACTGAGGGCCCCATATGATTAGCATAGGTGGCCGTCTCCCCCATGACTGAGTTGTAAGGAAGAGATCCGAAATAATGAGCATCTATTTGAATTTCTAAGAAGTGCCCAACTTCT
>MNCI01001519.1:129946-202374 GCA_015680685.1 Gnetum montanum
GGCTAATAAGTGACGTCGAATACCCAACGTCACCTCATCTAAATCTCGCCTATAAATATGGTGTTGGGGTGCTCAGATGGGGAAAGTAATAAGTAGTTGATAGTTAGTTTTCAAGTTAGTTTTTAGTTTCTTTTCTTTAAAGTTTGTTATTTCCAGTGCATGCCCACAATGTGATGTTTGTAATTGTACAACACCTTTGTTCGAGTGTGACCTACTTGAAAATGTTACATAACTAGTGATGAGTGGCGAGGTACCCCTACACTCAACCATACGAATACGAGCGTAACACGCATGATCTAGTCNCATCAGACATTCTAGGAATATGTAATGCTCATCTTCAATTGCTCTTGGATTGCATAAACAATTGGTTCTCCCTTCTCTTAGAATTTGGAGCCATATTCTTGTTTCAATTCTAAAATAATGAAATCTAAATCTTAATTGATTTGACAGTGTAGGTGGTAGGATATAGGAGTAGACAAATAAGCTGTTTTATTTGTTGATGCCTCCTCTAGGTAGAATTGTTTCTTTTTTGTTGAGTTACTTCATATTTTCAAAAATTCCTTGTTTTTGATACTCTTACGGAGTTGCCTTATATTGCAATGTAGAATATCCATCTCAATGTTCCATTTTTTGAGCCGAATCATTCTCTCATAGAACCACCCTTTCTATTGAGTTGCAACTAAAACTTCCTTTGAAAATTTAGTTGTTGTGCTACATGAGAGACTATGAACATATGTTGTAAATTGATAAAGAGCTTCTTTCTCTAAAGGAATCAAATCATATTGTACCTTCCTCTTAACCCAAAATTTTTCTAACAAAAAATAATTTTGCACTTCTTCTATTCTCTTCCAATATTTGCTAATAAGTCTAGGACCCACACTACACATCTAGACAAAAGAGTTGGTTGCATAGTAAAACAAAATAATTTTTTTTTTATTTCCTAGGTTGAGATAGTTTCCTTTTGAAAATTTCTTTTTAAATCAAATAAGGCTCTCAATCCACTTGCAATCCTCTGTTTAATGCATATCTTCTAATTGTAATTGTGAGAAATATCTAGACCAAGGTATTTATAAGTTGGTGTCATATTTATTAGGTTTGTTCCAATAGTGAAAGAGTAATCAGTATTCCTAGTACCACACACCATAATTTTTGTTTTTTGCACATTAACTTTCATGCCTACAAATTGGTAAAAATCATCCAAAATAGTTAGCATTTGTTGTAGGCCTTTCTTAGAGTTGGAGATGAGAGCTACATAATTAGCATACAACAAAAGGTTGAAAAATTGATCATTAATTTTAACAAAGTATCTATTTGAAATTTTTTGCATCCACTCCTTAAGTTCATCAATAAAATTACCAAAAAGAGTAGGTGAAAGAGGACATACTTATTTCACCCTACTATCATTATGCAACAAAACATTTTTATGGGAGTTATGATTTGTGATCTCTATATATACCTCTTGGTAAAGACTTTCAATAACAACTAGCAAAGATGGAGAATAACTTAATTGTATGCTTTAGAGAAATCCACAGAGCAAACAAAACTTTTTTTAATTTTTCTCTTTTGCACAATCAATAAGATATTTCAATGTAGTGAGGTGATCAATTGTAGAATGCTAACATCTAAACCCAACTAATAAATTTTCTTGCAAATGATTTTCTTCTATAATATTTTACAATTTATTTAAATTAGACCTATATCCTTTTTTGAAGAGAAAAATAGCTATGTTAGTGCACCATTCTTTATCTAAACCAATTTGAAGAGCATGGTTTAGATTCTTTCAAATCATCTATCATACAAAAGGCCCTTCCCAAGTCAGTGTTGAAATTAGTCTTCTTAATTATAAAAATAAATTGGTATTACAAGTAAGTGGGAAGACTTACATTCAATCAATTACATATCATAATTTTCTAGTTCTTGTAATTTTTGTCATCATTAATGAGCAACAACTATGCCCAATGCCCCACCATAAGACATACAAATATTGTAATAGACAGTGTCATGATTCTTGGATGAACTAGTAATAACATTTAATTTCATTAGGTGATCACAAGTCATTATGTTTCTACTTAGACTAATAGTGGTCCTTATGTTCATATAATATGGCCTAGGTGAGACATATAGTATAGTATAGTATAGTAATACTTGAGATTAGGTTGTGCTCATTTGATCAAATATTTATAATGCATTGGAAATGTAAATCATTATGCTAAAAATATAAGAAATTAAATGCATAAAATAATAAAGCTAATCTAAATCAATGTGCTGCAATAAAGAAGAATAAATCTCGATCTTATTGTTACTACAACTAACTAAAATCCATGTTGTGGTTAGAACTATTTTCTAAAAAAAATAAAAAAATAAAAAAAAAAATTGTAGGAGGTTTGCTATAACTAAATTGAATGGTGCCATAAATGCTATTGATGTTGTATTTATAGGAAAATATTGATGAAGTAATGTTACATTTAAATGATGTCATAATAACCATAATGTAGCAACTACAACATCATGGCCAATAAACTATGATCTTTTTTATTGTTCATCATACTCTCATGACTGACTAAAAACTCATCCTTAAGTTATATAAAAATGGCATAGATTTTGTTACAAAATATGTGAAAGTGATACTGATTGATTGACTTGACTTGGCTGACATTCCAATATGACAGTTGCAAGTGTCACATTATGAAAATTTATTCGAGTGGTATATATTACAAAAAAAAAATCAATATTAAATCAAACATTAAAAATTTTAAAAATTGTAAGGGTCCTCAAGAGTCTTCAAAATTTCATTAGCATTGAATCTTCAGGTTGTTCCTAATGATGGTGGTTGCTTCCTTGGTGGTTGTTTTGGAAACTTCTTCTCTTTCATGTTGAACTAGAAATGGATGGATTGGTACTTTTTTTTATCTATTTATGGATCCCCTATCATCCAAGCAAGCTTGGCTAGTTCTTCTATTATTAGAACTTTTCATGAACAATATGGACATAGGAACATTTCACTGACATGGATAAACCAAGTAGTGAATTTAGTGTGCTTAACTTTTAGTACCACTTCCTAGTCCTTTAATTGCTAGTAGTTTGCAATGTGTTTCGTAAGGTTCTTTGTGACATCTCTTTGACCTATGAATTTGGCCCTAAGAACCTCAAGTTTCTCATTTACAACTTTCAACATCCATTTTCTTTGATTATGGATTTGACATTCATGTTCATATAGAAAAAATGTGATTGGAAATTGCTTCTTGATCAACCAGTTGTTAACATAGACAAGTTAGAATTTTGAAGGTTAGCTAGTTCAAGATAATGAGTCAGGTCTTTAATTTCCAAATTTTTCATTTTTACTTTTACCTAATCCATTATGTTGATGACATCCAAAGTGCTTATTCATACATTTATCTTAGACTATTGTAGATTGGCATTGAGTTTGGCCTAAGCTACCTTAGGCTTCTTTTCATTGATTTTATTTTGCAATTCTACTTGGTCCTCACTCATGCAGAAATGTTCTTCATACTCTAACTAGGATACCCCCATAAATTAAATATTGAAATACTTAGCGCATGATCATAAATGATCTTTAGATCAATGTAACCCTTGATTTATTAATTATTATGAAATGAAGAGGCACAAAAATTCTAATAAAAAATGGGCCTAGCCTAGTGATGAGTGGCTAGGTACCCGTACACTCAACCATATGAATATGAGCGTTCACACACAATCTGGTCAAACTTTGCAGATGGACTAGTTGTGGTATCTAGATAGTTACACGTTGATAGTAGTTCGCTGTCTTCCCACTTGGACTAGTATTTGCTTGGTCATGTATGGTTTAGTCCAAAGTGAGGTGAATGATGTGGTCCTAACTAGTGCTACTCCTAGAGATAATGGAAGATAAGCTTGACTAAACTAATAAGTAGTAGGAAATGAAGCCTAAGCTAGCCTAAGTGCAATGAGTATTAGTCCTTAATCATCTATGCACATCTTGGACCTCATGTACTACTTCTGGGATTACCAAGTACATATTACTTGAGCACTCCTAGATATGCTACTGGGTTACCAAGTGGTTACACTTAAATGTTCATGATTAAGTCATACTCATTCCGCATTTAATAATAGGAATAGTAAATGATGGTAAAGAGATATTAACTAAGAAAGCAATAAATAACAATAACGATTAAATAATTAAAACTAAGTGAATGCTGCAATGATGGAGTAATCTCAATCTTTATTGTCAGTCATGTGTGTGTCCAAGTACATCACACTCGAATAAAGGTTATGTACAATTACAATCATCACACTATGAGCATGCACTGGGGAAAGAACTAAAATAAATTAAAAATGGACAAAAAGACTCTACACTTACACCTACTAACTCTCTCTTTCTTATGTGCCCAAATGTGTATTTATAGGCTTACATAAGAATCATGATATCATGTATTTGATATCGTTATCCAGGCCGCAATATCACGTACCTGATATCGTGGATCCAATATCAGAGCCTGGCAAATCATGATTCATCAACTAGTGCACATGATCTAGGAATGGTAGGGGAATGATGAAAAATAAGGTTTTAATGTTGAAAAACTACTAAGTATTGATTACTAGAAAAAATACTAAGTATAAACTCTTGAAAAGTAAACTAAATATAAAGTAGACTATGAGTAATATAAAAAAAAATAAAGTACAAAATTTAAGTAAAAGAGCATAAAATATTAAAATATTGAGATTATGATATGGGGGTAAGGGTCTTGGATTCCTTTTCAAACAATAAACCACCTTATTAATAAGTAATAGAGTATTCGCCTTCTATGGAGACTCAAAATACAAGCATTCACAAAAAAACATACATGTAATAAAACTAATAATAGAAATCTAATTGATGAGAAAAATGTGGGTTTAGAGAGTGGCATTGAATCTCTGGAGGGTTATGATATGAATAGAAAATTTTTATTTTTGATCCAAAATCAAATTTGGGCCAAAACGAGGTTACTTTCACTAAGGATCCCATCATTGACATTGGAGTTGAAAAAATTCTTACTTTGGAATGTGTTGCAGAAGGTGGCCATAGAGCAAACAAGTGTTGTTATGGTGTTAGGCATTCATACTCTTGATTTCCTAAAATTTGACAATTAGGATGAGAAAAAATGGTTAAATCCTATGTGTATATATACTAAATTTATATGCATGATATCATAGATCATATATAGTACATACAATATCATAGGTCATCCAATATCATAGCTATAATATCACCATGGAAAATTTCAAATTTTTTTCTTGAATTTTTGAGGGAAAAATGAGTTAAATGAGATGTTTGAAAGATATGAAGCATGTCTAGAGGATTGTGGAGTAGATATGATGCTCTGGTTGCAAAAAATAGGGATCTAAAGTTCATAAAGGAGGAATCTCAGGCTATGAAAGTTTATTAAGAGTTTAGGATGGAGAAGAGATGGGTAATGAAGGTGTATTGTTTGAACGAATTGTTAGAAGTTCAAGGAAGTCTCAATTAGTCATTCATTCTAGAAGGTACAAGATGATGTGGAATTATGGAACAAGTATAGGATACAACAATTATACAAATGGGTCTTCCCCAAAGCAGGCTCTAGCCCTTAATGTCTTTGTATAACCACATCTAAGAGTGTCCTTAGGCACTTAAGGAGTTGAATGTAACACATAACTGTGGAGCAAAACACACATGTTATTTTCACAAAATTTAGAAAAATTGGTCTATGTCATAAAAAACCACAAGTTAGGATTACTTGTATAGTGAGGTAAGATGGATCATAGAAAGGATTGTAGAGAATTGGGACGTGAGGTTCCTTACCATAGGCATAATGAATTTTTGTGTTTTATTCATGGTTAGAGTAATCATTAGCCATTTTGTTCAAGATTCAAACCAATTCTAGAACACTTTCGGTGACATTGCATTGTTTTACCTCTTAGACTCACAACCATAAGACTACCATCATTACAAGGAGTATTATCACTTGTTGTATTTTCTAAGGGAGGAGGTTATTCATTCCACTATTTTATTTTTTAGATTCCTAAGAAGCCACCTACCTTCAAGCATGGGTAACATGTCTTTCCAGTGGAACCCCCAGAAATTTTTTTTCTGCACAGGTTTTATTTTTTGACTGTGTCAACCTTACTTGAGGATTACTTTCAAGCATGGTAACATGTCTTTCCAATGTCATGGTATGGAAGCACTTATTATACTCTTACTCTAATTTTTCATTAGATTTACAAGGATATAATTACAACCTTGAAAATAGGATAGAACTTATAGTAGCAATATGAGAAAATTCACAAATCCCCTTGATGTCACACCCTTCACATTCCCACTTGGTTCTTCACTTTTCTATCCAGGCATAATGATCACAAGTTTATTTGTAGTTTTATTATGAAAAGAATATCACTATGGTCATGGTAAAACCTGTTATTATTGGAATGCATGGATGGATGTTGTGGTCTTACTGTACAAATAATTAGTTCCTTATGATTGGATAACATAGAGAAATCTTCATTGTATTAGACTACATCTTGCCTTATTCTTGGTGTTTTATTGACAATTGACAAAAATATGTACAAGTAACATGTAAAAAAAGTATGAAAAATTGTAAAAGATATTAAGAATGAAAAAGATTAAAAAGAAGTAGAAAATATCAAAGAATTGCAAATGGTTTAAGAAATGGAAAAGTATAAAAGAATGAACAAAAATCAAAGAATGTGAAAATTGGTAAGAAATGTCAAAAGGCATAACAAAAAATTAAAAATAAAAAAGAAATTGTAAAACAAAAAAATTGAAAAACATTTATTAATTGCTTGATCATGATAGCTATCTGCCTCATGACTAAACTTATGGGTGAGTGTTCAAAAAATGGATCCTAGTTCCCCTATATCATACACTTGAGGTTTCTTACTTACCATTCTTAGTGACTTAGTTTTTTTGGTTATCATCCCATGTAATCTTGATGGTAATTGAATTTTGATCATCTACATCCTTACTTCCTCTTTCTATATGTGTATGATTGTGGTTTAATATTTGCACTTGTAAGTTCTCATTTTGGATCACTTTCTTATGATAGGAGTTAATAAGTAATTCAGATTGTTTCATGCATGTTTTAGAGGATTTCAAGTTCTTAGTTTTTAACCACTAGGTGTCTTTTGGTATAGTCCATGTTTTTTTTTCCACACACTTGTTTTTCACATCTGTTGTGGGTTGGTCTAGGGATTGTGTTAGTATTTTTGAACTTTTGGCCCCACAACTACATCCTTTATTATTATTAGTATTGCATGGAATTACCTGTCTCTTCATAGTGATAAGTTCATTTGTTATGTTTTGCATTGGAGTGGTAATGGATGTTGGCCTTTGTGTAGGATTGGAAGACATTGTTTTGGTGAGGAAGGATGTTGCACTTGGTTGGCCTTGTGCTGATTTGAATTAGCCAATAGGTTTATGAGGTTTGTGCTTAGGTGTGGAAACTATCTTAAAGAAAGGATGTTTTTCAGATTGCGGTTGAGATCTACTAGCATTATCATTTACATGTATGTTTGTAGCACAAGTGACATTCTTTCATTGATGTTGTGGTGTCAATTCTTCCTATGTTGTTGGTGGTGACATATGGTGGAGAGAAGTATGAGAATATTGAGGATGTGATAGAGGATAAGGGGTGCAAGATGGTGATCCCACAAGAGATGTTGCAGGTTGATGATATTTGGGAGAGTGATACTAGTGATTTGAGGTAGAGGAAGTAGAACCATATGGAGAAACATGTTGTTGAACATAGTAGTCATATGGGTCGAGTTGGGAATAAGGGTATTGCTAGTTTGTTGATGGTATCCCACACAACTATGTGTTTTGTAATTGTGGTTGATAGTAGTGTTAAGGCTGATAAGAAGTCCCATTGGAATAGTACGGTTGGTGGTAGGACTATCTATAATTACCTTGTGAGTAAGGAAATTTCCTAGGCATTACTTTTGTATGAACTTGGGATTCAAAGAAAAGTCCCCAAAATCTTGTAAATGTAACATAACTAGGCAACAATTGTTTGGATGTTCATATTGGTAGATGTCACATCCATCATCATCTTTTGTGCTTGAGTCTATAGCCTCTTCTACTACATTTATTTTCCCTTTTTTCCAATAAGTGTTCCTACCTATTTCTTTATTCTTTTTCCTCTTCTTGTTTTTTTCACTTTATCCTTTTTGCATTACCCTCTCCTCTAGGGTTTTCACATAGGTTGTAACGTTATCATTCATCAACTCCCACCTCTTATGTATCCTTGATTCAAGCTTAATGATAGGCTTTTGTATTGGCAAGGGTTGTTGTGAAATCACCTCATCAAGAGCTACGTATTTTTCCTCATCATAGATATGGATCCTCTTCTTTTGAAAAGTTGGGTCCTAGTTAGATTCCTCTATATTCTCTCATTTTCATAGCTCTCCTTCTTCTTTTGCCAATTGCTCAACTAGCCTTTGCATTTGATGGGCTTTTAATTTGGATAACAAACCTTGGGCATAAATCCCAAGGGTCTTTCTTGTTTCATTATGAAGCCCATCTATGATGTTGGGAAGCTACTCTTTTTGAGAAAAATCATGACTTGGACATCTATGTAGTAGAGAATGGTATTTATCGAAGGCCACATCCAAGGATTCATGTTGTTCTTGCTTTCCTCCTTGGATTTTTTTTCTCAGATTGGACACTCTCTCATAGGTTTGATATTTTTCATTGAAAAACTCCAGCATTATGGACCACTGGTGGATTGAATCTAGTTCCAATGATCTATACCAACTTTTAGCTTCATCTATTAGTATCCTAAGAAAGAGCTTAAGCTTTTGCTACTCACTCTTGATGTTCTATAAGAAGAAGAAATCATGGAAGGCTTGTAAATGATGTTGTGGATCAAAATTATAGCCTCCATTAAATCTAGAAATGTTGTTCATATCAAGCTATTTGATGTGGCTTTCCCTCTAATGCCTTTGGGATATTTGAATTGCCTCCCTAATTTGTGTCATTTCCTTAGTAGCCAATAAGGGTTCATCTGCATTAGACATGTCATGGTGGTCATTTTTATTTTTATTTTTTTGATAGTGATGATCTTGTCTATGCTTACTTTGATGTCCTTTATCTTGTCCTTGTGTTCTATTTCTATCTTCATCTTGACCCTTTAGTGGAGCTATATCTCTATACCTAAATTCATCCTTGTTAGAACTAGATGTGGAAGGAGAAGAGGAAGATGGGAAACTAGGAGAATCGCCGTGGCTGCTATATATCCTCCTATGGTCCCTTGATGTATCTCTTCTAAGTTTAGAGGAGGTCCTAGGCCTTGAGGCTCTCCTCATTTTAGGATGTGTTGCATTTACTCTAGGATTATTTGCATTAGTTGAACATAGTCTTTGAGTGTAGTAAGGGTCTAAATGTGCATAGGAAACCCTTTCTTGTGGTTCTTCACTTCAATTTTCCTTAGTATAGATCCTATCATTTCTCTTATTAGTGTTTTCATCATATGATGCATTATTGGCCCTATGTGAAGAAGAGATGGTTTTGTTTGATAATGTGTGTGACTTAAAATATTAATGTTTTCTAGTAGATATATTGTTAATACATTTAAAGCAATTGTGCATAATATAATTAATTTAGATAACTAGCATCATCCTCAGTAATGGTGCTAATGATGAGTGGTGGGTATCCCCTACACTCAACCATATGAATGACAAGTGTTCACACATAATCCAGTCGGATTCCATAGATGGGACTAGTTGTGGCATCTAGATTATTAAGCATTGATCGTAGCATGTTGTCTTCTCACTTGGACTAGTGGTAGCTTTTTCATGTATGGTTTAGTCCAAAGTGACATATAATAATTGATGTTGTTAGGCTCATTTTACTTCTAGTGATAAACATAATTGAGAACAAAATTTAATCCTAAGTCTAACTAATGGTGGTAATGTAAATCTACTCTAGCCTAGAATGATCAGCATCTAGTTCTGGGTTGTACACATCTTAGGATCATGTAAGCATTACTATATTACCAAGTGTTATGCTATTGGGCAATTCAAGTTACAACACTATTGGGATTACCAAATGATTACACTTAAATAGTTGAAACCATTTGTACTCATTCTGCTTTACTAATGAACAAAGGAAAGTAAATAACTTGGAAATGTAAATGGCCAAACTAAGAAAATAGTAAAAACTATGCTAAGTAAAACAATAAAACTAAGTGAATGCTGAAATGATGAAAAGCAATCATGATCTTTAGTTCTAGAATGAATTGTGTCCAAGCACACTTCACTCAAATAAAGATTCTATATAACTGCTCTTCACCACACTATGGGCATTCACTCTATTACTAAAGTTACGAAAACAAACTACAATAGTCTACCTAAGGATGGAATGAAAATTTATGTGGATCATGCATCCAAGTGTCATATTTATAACACTACACACATCTCGAGATGTTATATTAATGATAACGTAGCATGTGCTATGATATCATATTAATGATACCATTGATGCAATATTGTTGTTGTGATATCATTACTAATAAAAAATATGACTTATCATCCCTTTTTATTGATTTTTGGAGGATTGACCTGAGATACATTAACAAAGAATACAAAACACCATTGCAAACCCATCACTAATGTTTCCTCTTCATGTTTGATCTTGTAGTGGTGAACCATGCCAAAGAGTGTTCGTGATAATGGGATAAGATTATGATGAGGTGGTGAAAATTATAGGTTATTTGGTCATCAGAAAATGATCATGAGGATTAACAATGAGTTCCATAAGTTGACATCATGACTATGATATGACAATGATATGTTGAATAATGAATAAGCTCTTTTGCACTTCATGTGTTGAAGTGTTGGTCACTTGGTAATGTTGTTGAGGAATCAACACCTAGCTCCTAGGTTTCTTTGGCCATTAGGCTTCATGGCAATTTGCTTCTCCATTTTTTTCCAGGGTGAAACCTTCATTGGGTTTCATTGCTAAGGCTAGGTTTAATTTGATTTTCTTATTGAATGAGATGTGTTACATTTGATGGACTTGATGGGTTTCCCATTAAATGAGATTTATTAAATTTAATAGACTTTTATATGGAGCATGAAGAAGGAGATCTCAAATGACCATAATGCATAAGTGTCAATCATAGGTCAACATTGGTTCTTAAGGCAAGGAAGGTTATAATCAAGCTATAAGGCTAGGCATAAGAAGATGTAATGGAAATGATGTTAAACAAGAACTCTTGGTATAGCATGACAAACTCATTGAATTTTGCCCATTGAGGTCACATGGTGGCTTGCTACTCTAATGAGTTGCACCTTTGCAATGACTCTAGGCTTCATCCTTTAAGCACAACTTGAAGAGAACAACAAGACAAGACAAAGAAAGCATGTTATCATAATACAATGTGTAGTGTTACATGAAAGAATCAGTAAACTAGGCCATCAAATGTCACAATTGTTATACCCAAAAGGGATGTGCATCTTGCATTAGATATGGTATAAAGTTTTTTAGTCCATTTATCATGTAAAAAGAGATAGAGAAAGGAATATTAGCTTCCTTGCCATTGGTTACTATGGTCATGGATGCCAATGTCGATATTTATAAATAAAACATGTTAAATGTAATAAGGTTTTATATAGGAATGGTTGACTAGATTGGCCAACTCATTTCCATCCATGTTTGCTATATGAAAGGCTCCATTTCCATAGAACTTGGTGATCAAGAAAAGCCCTTCCCAGTTGGTTGAGAATTTATCTACATGCTCATAGATAGCGTTGAGGACCAAGTTCCCCTTCTTGATCTTTTGCTTGTTTAGGTTATGATGGTGTTGTTGCTTCTACTTTTCTTGGTATTGCTCAATGTGAGTAAGCATTCATACTTGTTGCTCCTCCATTGAGTCTAGGTCCATGGTATGCAGCTCCTTGTTCTATACATTGTTGATGAAGTTTGATAAAGTTAATCAAAGTGAAAGAACCTACAATTCAAGAGGCAAAATGGCTCTAGAACTATAAACTAAGCAAGATGGAGTTACACTAGTGGTGGTTTGATAGGTTTTTTGGTAAGCCCAGAGTGCATGGACAAGCTGGTCATGCCACTTGCGTTTGCTATTGTTCAACATCTTATAAAGCAAGTTTATGATGGCTTTATTGCTAGCTTTACCTTATCTATTCACTTGAGGATAGTATGGTGATAAAAAGAAATACTTAATGCCTAGGTCATGACAAAAATTTTTCATTTCTTGGCTACTAAATTATGATCCATTATCTATGACTATGGTCATAGGTATGCCAAAATGGGCTACTATGTTGTCGAGTATAAAAATATAGATTTGTTGCGATGTCGTTTTCCTTAGGGGAATGGCTTCAACCCTCTTTGTAAAGTATTTAGTTGTGGTGATGAGGAAGCTATGTCTTGTAGAAGACTTAAGCATTATAGGTCTAGTGATATCCAATCCCCATTTTTGGAATGACCAAGTTATCTAAGTGGTGTGTAACTTAGTTGGTGGTACGTGTATTAGGTTGCTATGCTATTGACAAGCATCACAATTTTTAACCTTTTGCAAGTAGTTGTTTTTCATATAGGACTAGTAATAACCTATCCATCTAATGTTAGCATCCATAGCTCTAGGTCCTATATGTCCTCCACATATATGCTCATGAACTTGCTTTAGGACTGTGTAGACTTTAGTTTTTCCTAAGCACACTAACAATATGCCATATTAAGACCATCAACATTGATGAGCAGTGAGGTACCCTTACGAACAACCATATGAACCACTAAGGTGTTTACATGTGATTTGGTCAAATTCCATGGACCTATAGTTCTCTAGTGCACTAGTTCTACTAGGAAGGGAAATGGGCATTGAGAACATTCATTGTCTTCCCAATTACACTTGTGAAGCTCAAGGATACGGTTTAAGTGTACTTGAGGTATATGATTTTTATCATTTTATGTTTTATAAATCTAATCACCTATAACAAGAATGAAAGGTAGAGTAATTTAAGATCTAATTCATTTATTGCTTAGCTAGCCTAACACAAATACTCGTCCCACTTTCCTAGACACATCCTAAACACATATAGTGTTGCTAGGCTACCAAACGTTAAGTGTTTCTCAATTACCAAGCACTATATGTATGCTTGAAGTAGTTGTGCTTATGTTCATTAACAACTGGAAATTAATTAGTTAATTTAAATTCATTAAAGTAAAGTGCATTAAAGGAAACATTAATCTATTCTCAGTGCTGCAAGGATTATCAAAAGGGATCATTTTTATTCTCATCACATTGTTGTGCCTAGGTATATTAGTTCTTAAACAAAGATCCATACACACTCAGACTTTTGTTGCGGGCACTCAAAAATATTCTAACTTTGGAGAAAACAAACTGCAAGAGCTTCACTACTCTATGCAAAAACTATGAAAAATTCAACTAAAAACTTATGAAAACTATGAGCCTAAGCACTATATTTATAGGCTGGCATATACCCCATGATATCGGATATTTGACATCGCATCCTAGGCTCTGACATCAGGTATTCGATGTTGAGGCTCTGATATCGAGTATCTGATATCAAAGAAAATCAAATCATGACTCATCATACCCCCATGACTGAATGAAAATTCATCCTTGAGTGAAGAAGAGGAGGAACAAGTTTCTTACAAAATATTGGGAAGGTATGGGATTACTGACTGACATGCAAATTGACTTAGATGAAACAAACAAACTTTAAGTGCCCAAGTGTATATAGTTACAATCTTTACAAAATTGGATGGTCATGATAAGAGAAGTGAACACCCTACATAAAACTAACATCTAATGCCTCTTAGAAACTGAAGAGTGAGGGAGGAAATCCAATGATCATGAATGATCCTTGTCATAAGGTGCTACTACATCATCCTTGGTGATGATAGTCCTGCTCCTAGTCCATGCTTCCCACTGTAATCACAACAGAATCGTGAATTAGTATGCAATGTGTAACACATAGCTTTTAAGTACCTTGTCTCGTCAGTGGTTACACTTGGCTAGGTTGTGATTGTGGTATATTGATTCCTTTAGTAGTGTTAGTAGAAAGATTGGAAAATAGGGTAAAATAGATAAGAAGTCCATGAAATTTGAAAAAGTTCAAACAAGATGAAATTCTTGAAGAGGGTTTAAGAGTTCATAGTAATAAAGAAGGGAATTACATTGAAAAAGGTTGTGAAGATGTGCATAATTGAATGTCATTGATGGGGAACACAAAAGGATTTGATTGTGAGAATGTCTAAGGATAAAGAACTTAACTAACCCAACCAAAAGATATGCAAGTGGGTCCTCCCCAAAGCAGACATAAGCCTTTATTTCCCTTGCATAACTTTAGACCAAGGAATTTGTGGACTCTGTGAATGATTAATGGTTACGAAATGTTAAGTACAAAAACCCAAAAGAAACTACCTAATAATTTCAACATATCAAACTAGGACATCGAACAAGAACATGAAACCGGTTGTGAGGTGAGACATGGAAAACATAGATGGATAAGAGAGAGTGAAATGGAGTTCCTGATCAAGGTCACATGAAGTCCTTTATGAATTTTGTGGTTAAATGACTTAATAAAATCCATCATTAGTCTAGACCAAAACCAACCATGTTTAGTAACATCACATTGTCATTCTAAGGCTAGTCCACCCCCATGAGATACAAGAGTGCTCCCACAAAACAACCACCATTCCTTATTAGAGAAGAAAAGAGAAGTAGGAAGTGAGGAAGGGCCTTAGTTAGAGGGGACTTTAAAGCATGGGTAACATGTCTTTCTAGTCGCATAACTAATGCTTGTAGGTTGATTATTTTGTCTAACGGGTGTGCTTTGAATTCCCATCATTTTTTTTAAATGGGAACCACACCATGCAAAGACTTATTCAACTTCTTTTATTAGTTGACACGGAACAGTAAGAAATCCATGAAAACACACATGCACCCAGGCAAACAGAAAGGCACAAATAATACCGAATTTCCTTGAAGTAACATATTTGAATCCTTTCCAAATTTGAAAACTACCAAAGTCACAAATTCTTTATAGTTTTATTAATGAAAAAGGAACTACAAATTTCCAGAATAAGGAAAACCATAGAGTTTGTGAATGGGTGGATGTTGTGGACTTGCTACTTGTTGCATGAAAAGAAACCATGTCCTAATTATTCATAAAAAATTCAAATCTAGAATCTAGACACCAACAATCAAATAACAAAATAGTACATACCACCATCAAGCAACAAATTACCACTGTGCCTGGCACTTATTAACAATAGTTAGAAAATTGCACTAAGATAAAAGAAAATATGAAAGAAAGTGTAAAATATTCAAGAAATGGAAAATGTTCTAATGATGGTGTAAAATAAAAATTAGAAAAGATTAATAACATGAAAGCAAGAAGATGTAAAATAGAGAATGTGCAAAAAAAAAAAAAAGTTGTAAAAAAAAAGGGTGAAAAATTGAGGAGTCGCTTATATGGTTACCACATATAGCTATCTCCCCCACGACTAAGTTGAAAGGAGGAGATTGAAAATATTGAGCATGGTTGTCCATTTGATGAGGCTTTTGTTGTATTAGGTAGCTTCTGCTCATGGAAAGGTTTGACTTGTTGTATGTTGACCAGTTGTTTCTTGTCTGGGGTCTTAGGTTTGTAGATCATCATGGCCCTAGAAGGAAAAGCTTTGTAAATGATGTAAGGTCCTTTCCACAGTGTTTGGAACTTAGTTCATTGAGGTACTTGTGTGGGATTCCAATAGAGAACCTTACCTCCATATTGAAATTTGACTTTCCTGATTTTAAGGGCATCACACTTTTCGTTGTATGCCTTGTGCAACTCATTATATGAGAGGGCCACCAATTGGTTTTTTTCTAGCAAGTTGAAATTCATCAATCTTTCTTTTTGTGTTAGAATTAAGTCAAGGTCAAGGTCATAGGCCGTTGATAGTATATGAAGCTTAGATTGAATAGAAAGTGTTGGTAATTTTTTGTACATAAGCTCATAAGGAGAGTAGCCTATAGGAAGTTTCCATGTTGAGTGGTAAGCCTAAAGGGCATCATTGAGTTTCATGCTCTAGACTTTTCCTATATTTGCCAATAGTGTTTATTACAATCCTTGTGATTTCCTTATCGGTAACCTCAGCTTGACCATTGGCTTGGGGCTGGTAGGATGTTGGGAGTTTATGTTCAACCCCCAAGTGTTGCATAAGCTTCTGAAAAGTAGTGCCTATAAAGTGAGTTTTGTTATAAGAAATTAATGCACATGGCACATCATACTTATTTACAACATTTTGTTATACAAATTGAGTAGTAGTGGAAGATGTACAGTTGGTGACAGTTGTTGCTTTTGCCCAGTTCATATAATAGTCATCAACGACTATGATGTATGCCTTTTTATTAGACATGGATGTGATGGAACCCATGAAATCAATGCCCCAAATGTTGAATGGTTCTAGTGGTTGAATCCATTATTGAGGTTCTTCCATTTGAGTAGTCATTCCACCATCTCATTGGCATCATTCACAAGAGTGAACATATTAGTAAGGATTGTTGGTCAATAACACCCTACCATTAGGATTTTAATGGTTGTGTGTCTCCTAGCATAGTGGCCTTTGCAAGGACCTTTGTGAGCATTTTGGAGAAGATGCAGTTGATCAATATGAGGGATACACCATTGAACCAGATCATTGGGACATACCTTGTAGAGGTGTCTGTTGATCTTTATGAAGTGTTTTGCTTGGTGAAGAAATTGCTATTTCTTCTGGTGATCCAACCCTTGTGGCATCTCTTGGGTGAGAAGATAGGTGAGAATGCCATTATACCATTTAGGCTCATTAGGCAATTGTTCAGTTATAGCCCTAGCAAAGAGGAGTTCATCAAGAAACATATCAGATAGTGGGTTTTTTCCTCTTTGTTGTCCCATTGCAACCAAGACGAGTGGTTAGCGACCACATTCTTAGTGCCCTTTCGATCTACCATTGTAAGATCAAATTCTTGCAAGATCACCAACCACCTTATGATATGGGGGCTCATTGTTGGCTTGTTCATTAGAAAGTGGATGGAACTATGGTCCATGTGCACAAATGCTTTGTACCCAAGGACATAATGCTGAAACTTTTCTAGAGCAAACACCATTACCATCAATTCTTTTTTTGTACTGGTGTAGTTTAGTTATGCATCCACAATGCTTCAACTAGTGTAGTGGATGTAGTACAAACATTTCTTGTCATCCATTTGTGTAAGCATAGCTCCTAAGGCATAATTTGATGCATCTATCATGACATGAAATGGTTTGGACCAATTAGGTGCTTATAGAATTGGAATTTCTACAAGTTTTTCTTTCAGTTGTTGGAATACTCTTTTACATTTTTTGGTCAAGATGAATGGAGCATCTTTCTTTATCAGCTCCACCAATAGTTTTGCAATCTTAGAGAAATTTTCTATGAATCGCTGGTAGTAGCCAGTATGTGCAAGAAATGATCAAACATATTTGATAGTTTTTGGTTGATGTGTTATTCCTTAGATAACCATTATTTTCTTAGGATCTACCTAAATTCTTATTTGTGATATTTGATGCTCCAATACAATGCCTTTCTAGACCATTAGATGTCTCTTTTGCTAGTTGAGCTTGAGGTTTTTCTCAACACATCATTTCAGTACTTGGTTAACGCATTCTAGGGCTTGCTCAAATGTAGCTCCATAGGTGGAGAATTCATTTATGAAGACTTCCACAACACTACCAATCTATTGTTGAAAAATGCTTAAAACCAAGCATTGGAATGTAGCAGGAGCATTGCATAGACCAAATGGCATCTTGTGATATGAAAAAGTCATCCAAAGACTTGTGAATGTTGTCTTGGCCTGGTCCTTTGGTACAATCTGAATTTGGTTATAACCACTATAACCACGTAGAAAACTATAGTAGCAATGCCCAGATATTGTGTCTAACATCTAATCAACAAATGACAACAGAGAATGGTCCTTGAATGTTACCATATTCAATAGCCAAAGTTGATGTAGACCTGCCACTAACCTCCTTTCTTTGGCATAATCACAAGTGAACTAACCTACTCACTATTTGCAATGGGATAAATGAACCTTACCTTGAGAAGTTGTTTGATTTCCTCTTTGATGATCTGCTTTAGTTTGGGGTTTAATTGCCTCTGTCATTGTCTCTTTGGCTTCATGAATAGATTAGTGTAGATGTGATGTTAGCATAACCTAGGATCAATCCTTGTGAGTTTAGGATATGGCTAGGCAAAAGTTGCTGATCAGTTTTCAACTACATTCAATAGCCCTTTTTCTACTATGGAGAAAGATTTGCATTGATTATGACTAGCTTCCAATTTTTTAAGAATACATATTTCATGCCAACTAGTAACATTTTTAGTTCAAGGGGCTCTTACTTGAAATTTTCTGGAATTTCCAACTCTCCCCAATAGATATCATCATTTGTATCATTAGAGAGTTGGTGATGAACTTACTCTAGTTTATCCATGCCTACGACATATGTGCATGTCAAGCTCTTAGTTGATTCCATGCAAAGTGTGCTGCTTTCAAAATTAGTGGTCAACTACTGGGTATTCTCCTATTTTGTGGCTACTACGTATAGACACCTTTGAATTTCTGCTTCTAGTGCATACTACTTGCATGCAGAGATGGATGCTTATTTCATTGCCTAGAGTTTTTGCACACAATTGCACCTTGTATCATTGTATGTGTTGCATGGAATGTGCTTCTTCTCTATCTTTCCAAATGCATTTTCTTTAGATATTTCCAAGGAAAGATCTTTTATGCCCATTCTTACATCAATGGTATTAAGCCATGCCCTTCCCATGATGATTGGGAAGTCCTCTTTATAGTTCTTCACCTTGATCACTAGGAAATTAGTAGGATAAGACCACCCATAGACAATGGTCAAAATGTCTTCTACTAGTCCCAATGGAATAGTGATGGACTTGTCTACCAATTCTAATATGATATTACTCTTCTTAAGAGGAGGCAGGTTCCATGCAGTATACATATCATAGAGATCAGGTTGACACCGAAATTGGAATCAAGAAGAGCTTTGCACAGTTCATTCCCAGAAATCTGCAAATAAATGAGAGGACTTCCAGGATCAGCTAATTTCCTAGGAATGTTTCTAGCACAGATCCAATCAGATACAACATGAGTAAGCATCACAGTATGGATCTTGGGTGGTATTTGGTTTGAAGGGGACTTAAAGGAAGTTGATGCAGAGGAATATGTAGGAACATGGTTGTCAACTATAGGTGTATTTAATGGCTTAGGTGGACTATGGAGTCGAAAGAAAGGCCTTTTCTTTGATCAAGTATCTAACCCACTTGGTTGATGAATGAGTTGTAGATTAACTACCCTAGTAACATTGTGTTTTTGTGGTTGAGCTAGTAGTTCACCATGCATAGGTGGAGTAAGTGGTAGCTGTGCGGAGGAAGGAGGAAAATGTGTAGGGATAGGAGAAGGATAAGGGTAAGAGGTGGTATCCCTTCTTGCATGTGGAGAATGAGTTTGATAATAATTAGAAGGATGGTAGTGAGATTGAAAAGTAGAAACATGACTAGAAGAGTCACATGGAGACAAGGGCTATTGAACGTAATACCCATATGGATTAGGTTGTCTGTAAGGGTGTTGCTGCCATGGTGGTGCCAGTGCCCATGATTGTGGTTATTGCCACTATTAATATTACTCATATGGTTGTGGTAGAGTTTTTCTTGGATAATATTGTTGTTGTTGGTGGAACTACCTAGAATTACCTTGAGGATAAGGTAATCTTTTAGATGTTTTCCTTTGTGTTAGTCATGGATTCAAAGCATACATCCTAGAATCCTATAAGTGTGACACTATGGGGAAACATCCCTTAGGATGTTTATATTAGTAGATGTCACATCCACCATCATCATCTAATTCACTTTCCATAACTTATTTTATTATAGTAATCTTACCCTTACCTCTTTGATAGGTACATTCAACTTCCTTGCACCTTCTGCGCTCATGATCACTACCTTATTCTTTAGAATTTTTAACAATTTTTAAGACAACTTGAAATCAACTATCCATGGAGTCCCATAGCTAATCAACCTTGATCATAATTTTAGATTGAAATTTTTGGAGTGGCAAGGTTTTCCTATTGACCACCTCATTAAGTGTTGCTTCTTCTTGATTGTCACAGAATCGAACCTCCCGCTTACAAATGGAAGGATCATAGTTGTACTATTCTGCACTTTCTCTTTTTCTTAATTTACCTTCATCTTTAGCTACTTGTTCAATTAATCTTTGGATCTAATGGGCACTTAATTCTAGCAGTCACCCTTGGGCATAGACACCATGGGTTCTTCATGTTTCAGATCAAAGCCTATCTACAATGTGGCGAAGTTGATCCAATTGAGAGTAACCATGGCCAAGACATCTATGCATTAAGGAATAGTAGTAGCTAATGGCAACATCCAAGGGTTCATGTGTTCCTTGTTTTCATCCTTGGTTCTGCCTTCTCAAGTTGGACACTCTGGAGTACATTTGATATTTATCATTGAACAATTCAAGCATGGTACTCCATCGTCTGATAGATTCTAGTTCTAAGGATCGGTACTAGTTCTTTGCTTCTTTAATGAGTGTTTGTTGAAACAAATTAAGATTTTGCCACTCATTTTCTATATTTTTCAAGGCACATGCATCTTGGAAAGCTTGGAGATGGTTCTACAGATCTGAGTTATATCCTCCTTCGAATTGAGGAATATTGTTCATATCTAGCCTTTTGATTCGCCTATCCTTCATGTGCCTTGTTGAAATTCGTATTACCTTTGCGATATTAAGAATACTTTGGGTAGCAAGCAAAGGCTCATTGAGGCTTTGATTTTGATGCCTACAATGTCCTCTACTACCCCTTCATTCATGGAGATAGGATTGTGAATTTTGGACTGCAAGTTCTAGTTTTGACCTCCTTCACCGAAGTCAAAGAGAGGAATTTTACTAAATGGAAAACCCCCAGAGAAGGGTTATCCACTATCTTTTTGGTATACCAGGAATGGGAAATCATTGAATCCTTTTTCATTTGCAAATTCATGATGTTGTTCCAACTATTGATCCCGTAGACATTATGCCTCAATGGGACGATAATCCCTAGCATCAGTATCTTGCATAACATACTCAACATGAAGTTCCTAGAGACCCAAAAGTGCAAGTGTTTGCTGGAGCATTACGGGAATGAATCAATTGGGCGGCAACACAATGTTGCCCTATAGGTCACACCATCACAATTGTTCATCTTGATGTAGGATGAAGGTGAAATTAGGTACATAGTTATTAGGATGAGCATATACCACTTAATATTGCTGAGGCACTGATTGATGTACTCCATCAAATTTGGGTGGAGAAGTAGTCTTGTGAGAAGAAGAAATTTTTAATTAGATGATAAAAATGTAGTGTGCTCTTTAAATTTGTTGTAGTAATCTTAAGATGTAATACAATTCTAATGTTCGTTCAATGATTTGAATAATTTTCACTAAGTTCTAGATAGCGCATGAAAAAACTAAAAGGTCCTTGGAAATGATGCCAATGATGAGTGGCAAGGTATCTCTATGCCCAACCATATGAATCACTAAGGCATTTATTTGTTATCTGGTCAAATTCTATGAACCTATAGTTCTCCAATGCACTAGTTTTTCTAGGAAGTGAAATGGGCATTGAGAACGTTTGTTGTCTTTCCAACTACACTTGTGAAGCTCAAGGATATTGTTTAAGTGTAACTGAGGTACATGATTTTTATCATTTTATGTTTTATAAATTTAATTGCCTACAACAAGAATGAAAGCTAGAGTAATTTAAGATCTAATTCATTTACTACCTAGCTAGCTTAACACAAGTACCTGTCCCACTTTCCTGGACACATCCTAAACACATATAGTGCTGCTGGGCTACCAAACGTTAAGCATTTCCTAGTTTCCAAGCACTATATGTATGCTTGAAGTAGTTGTTCTTGTGTTCATTAACAACTGGAAATTAATTGCTTAATTTAAATGCATTAAAGTAAAGTGTATTAAAGGAGACATTAATCTATTCTCAGTGTTGCAAGGATTATCAAAAGGGATTGTTTTTATTCTCATCACACTATTATGCTCAGGTACATTAATTCTTGAATAAATATTCGTACACACTTAGACTCTTGCTACAAGCACTCAAAAATATTCTAACTTTGGATAAAAAAAATGCAAGATCTTCTCTACTCTATGCAAAAACTATGAAAATCTCAACTAAAAACTTATGAAAACTATGAGCCCAAGTGCTATATTTATAGGCTGGAATATACCCCATGATATCGGATATCTGACATTGTGTCTTGGGCTTCAACATCAAGTTTCCAATGTCAAGGCTCCAATATCGAGTATCTAATATCAGAGTTAGTCAAATCATGACTCATTAGACATAATGTGCTATTGCCTATAATAACATACTATTTTGACTATTTATGTACAATGTCCTTTTGAGAAGTAGTTAGGCCTTATGTAGATTCACCATTTCTGAGATAAAACTTGATGTTTTCATACAATTCTGTTGGAGGGGTAGTACTGATGGAGGCTACAAAGTTATCCTTAGTGTTTTACATGATGGAAATAACACAATTCATAATTAAGAAAGATAGTTTACTAAACACTTTAGGCATCGCATTAAGAGATAAGATCACAATGGCATTAGCTAGTGTGTTCTCAGTTTGGGGTACATGTTGAATATCAATGTCTATGAATTGTTGCATTAATTTCTTCCATAGGTCACAGTAAGGTTGCAAATATTAGGCTTTACATGTATAAACCTTGGTTATTTGGTTAACCACAAGTTTCAAATCACCTTTGATCATTAGACATTTGATTCCTAAGTCATAAGCCAACATCATTCCCCTGATCAATCCTTTATACTCCACTATGTTGTTGTTACATGGAAATCCGAAATGGTAAGTGAAGGATTGGATTTCACTAGAAGGGAATGTTATGATGGCAGAAGCACTAGCCACATGGGATGTTAAAGCTTCATCAAAGTGCATGACCACCTCATAGCCCTTAGGTACATTGCTAACAATGTTTATGTGCTCATCCAAAAATTTAGTGTCTATTTTTGCATGATCTTCTATTGGTGAGAAAGTGAGTTACATGGCTATACCTTGACCTTTCATTGAGGCTTGAGAGATGTAATATAGGTGAAACTTGGTTGTTATGGCTTTCCAATAGGATATACGGCTACTTTCATAAATATTGGTCATGATGGCTCTAAGAACATTATCTTTGCAAATGACGTTGACTTGGCTTCTAAAGAGGTAATGCCACCGCTTCTTTAGTGAGAAGACTAGGGCTAGATAATACTTCTCTACTTTGGTGTATTGGGTTTCATGGACAACTAATACATAGCTTAAGTACTATACTAGAAGCTTTGCTCCATCATTTGTTTTTGATAGAGTAGAGAGGCAATAGACGTGTCAAAGATAGCAAGGTAGATGTAAAAAGGTTCATTCTCTTATGGTGGATAAATTGTAGGTAGTTGTGCCAACTCTTGCTTAAGATTTTCAAAGGCTTCTTGGCATTGAACCTTCCACTCATAGTGAACTCCTTTCTTGAGCAAGTGCTGCATGAGTTGTAACTTATCCATAAGGCTAGATAAAAATGTATGGATAAATTGTAATATGCCTTGCAATCCTCGAAGCTTCTTAACGTTAGTTGATGCTGCCAAGTTGTATATGACCTTAACCTTATCAAGATTGACATGTATTCCTAATTAAGATACTACAAAGCCAAGCCTCTTATCAGTTTTAATGCCAAAGACACACTTCTTAGGGTTAAGCCTAAGCTCATACTTTAGGCATTGTTTAAGCACAAGGTCATGATCATGCACATGATTATTAACCACTTTGTACTTAACAACTATATTATCTATGTAGTCATTGAGTATTCCTAGCATATAATCACTAAATATATATGTCATAGCTCTTTGGTAGGTTGCTCCTATGTTCTTTAGGCTAAAGGAAAACATGGTTTAATAAAAGGTGCCCCAAGGGATCATGAAGGTCGTACTAAGTTGATGTTCTAGGTTAATCCTAATTTGGTTGTATCCTAAGAACCCATACATGAAGGATAATAATGCATGCCCAACTGTAGTATTGATAAGTTGCTCAATCCTAGGCAAAGGAAAATCATACTTGATGGTTGCCTTATTTAGGTCTTGAAAATTTATGCAAATATGTATACTCCAATTTTTCTTAGGAACTACCACTATGTTGGACACCCATTTTGCATAATCAATGGCTCTATTGAAATCGACCTGATATAGTATTGTGATCTCATCATGAATTAGCAAGGCTAAATCTAGCCTAATCTTATAAACTTTTTGGTTAATTAGCTTAATGCTACGATCGAGTATGATGTTATGCTAAACTAGGCATGGGTCAAGTCTTGGCATATCTTCATATGTCCAGGAAAAAACCTTAATGTTGTCCTAAAGGACCTTGAGCTTGTTGAGGTTCTAGTAAGGAACTTAATTTTAGGGCTTTATCCTCACCATTGTGTGTCATGACAGGAACCTCAACTAAAGAGTCCTTAGTAATGTCGCTAGCCTCTAGGTCAAGGGTTTTGATTATGTCTTTAGGCCACTCTAGAGGTTTCTCTATCAAGGGTATGTGGTCGAATAGACTCTTAGGCTCAAGATCTAGGTAATTAAGGGTGACACATCATTCAAATTTACTATGAGGTCCACTTAGGTTCTACGGTGAACTAATTTGCTTCCAAGTGTTCATAATCCAATCTTGCATATCAATCATAAGCACATTAAGTGGAACATGGGTAAAAATGAGTAAATAATGCCAAAAGTATATAAAGTATGCTAATCACTATGTAAAAACATGCTACTTCATGGTTAAACTAGGTGCAAACAAAGGCTACAAGAGGTAGATGAAGATAAATAAGTTAAAATAAGGGCTACATAAAGTCAAATAAAGGTAAAATAATGAGGAAACTTGGTGGAATATGTCCAAGTGATGCCCCAATGATAATAAAGCTCGATAATGGAGAATAAGATTAAAACAAGTTGAAACACAACAAAACAATGCTAAACCAATCAAGTTAGGAAACATAAGGTAAAACATGGTTGATTATGATTACACTTTGCTAGTTTTAGGCCTTGGTGGGCCATGTGATGATTATAGGATGTCAAATGATGATCAATCCCTACCAAATGACACCAATCAAAGGCTAAACAAGGTTAACAGAGGTTACATGAGATAGAGAGTAAGGTAGTTATGGTGAAATTGTGATTAGATTTTGCTAGTTTTAGGCCCTAGCAGATCATATGATGATAGCATGATGTCAAATGATGGTCAAGGATGGTTAAATTCCATCAAATAACACAAATCAAAGGCCAAACATGGTTTATGGAAGTTAAAAAGGTTTAGATTGTGCTAGTTTTAGGCCTTAGCAGTCCATATGATGGTCTACAAGATTGCCAAGTGAGTTTGGGCACATGGTGGGGTCATTTCATGGAGATTTTGAAGTAAAAATGATATCTTTTGATGTGACTATGCTACGCTCTAATGATGACTATGCTCACCAGCATAGTTAGAGCAGCCCCTAGCATAGTTGGCATTAGCAGGTGGTTTCCCAAGTTCATCATGGCCAGTTTTTGGTTTTCAATGGTCAGTAGGTCTAGGGCTATGGGTTGGGGTTGAGAATAGGTGGATTTTGATTTTGTTTTCATCCTTCGAAAGTTAGAAATAAGGCCAAAATTGGTGACTATGCTAACCAACATAGTCAAGGTCACCCTCATTGTAGTTGCATGGGAAAAATGGGTTTATGGGGTTCCAAAATTACCATAAGTGTTCCATCAGCTTTTTAGTGTAGCATAGGGTCTTAGAAGAGTAGAATAGCTATTTGGAGATTAAAATAGGCTTTAGAGAGTGGATTTTTGGTATCAACACCTCATGATTATTCTGGCCAACATAGTTGAGGGTTGGTTCAATGTAGGTAGATCAAAATATGGGGTTTCCATGGTTGAACAAGGCCAAACTATGGTCAACTCCAAGATTCCAGGGTTCTAGGCTTCCAACATCAAAGTTTTGATCATTTTGAGTGCTATTGTGATGGTCAAAACATCTTGGAGCATGGACTATGTTGGGACTACACTAGCTAATGTAGTCATAGGCTTGCCTCAGTGTAGTCACATGGACTTTGGTGTTTTTCATGACCGAAACAAGGTGAAATTGCTAGTGGATAATGCCAAATAGGGTTCTAGATGTCTTAAGTTAGGTGTTTGATCATTCAAGATGTTAAGATACAAATTGCATTAATTTCTAGTCATGACTATGTTGGGACTATGCTAGTCTATGTAGTCATGGCTTGTTCTAATGTAGTCATGTCTAAAATCTATGTTTTGATGGATTTTTGTAGTTAATTGACTTATCTCTTGGGTTTCAAGGATTACCAGTGTTCTTGGCTAGGGTTTTACCTTAAGATGACTAATTTCAAAGGTTGTTTAGGATTTGAAATGATCATTTCCCATTGTGACTATGCTGGCCAACAAAGTTGAGCTATGCCTTAGTGTAGTTGGGGTGAATTTGCCATTTCTAGGGTCAAAACAAGGTGAATTTGCAATTTGGTAAGCTTAGACAAGGTTTTGGATTTTCAAGTTATGTTTTAGACTATTTTAAGTGTCAAACTATTGATCAATGCTTCTTGGGACTATGACTATGTTTGGATTACATTGACAAGTGTAGTCAAGATTAATCTTAGCATAGTCACAATATGAATATCAGATTTTAGTGTAATTCTATGGTTAATGGATTGAGTTTTTGAGTTCTAAGGTCACTAGTGTCAAAAACTAGAGTTTTAGTCCTAAAATTATTAGCTTTTGTGATTTTTTTGATGTCACAATGACCATACATCACTAGACTACATTGGCCAGTGTAGTCACAGTGTGGATGTAGAGTGTATGATGAATTCTAGCCACTTTCGACTGAGGTTGTAGGGATTAGAGGTCTCTAGGATCTCTGGTAGGATTTTGGGGTTGACAAGATGTACTGAGAAGTTGATTTGGCATGTATTTGGCTTGTTTTGGTGTTTTGGAGGATGGACTATGCTGGCTAGCATATTCCAAAGCCTTCCTAGTGTAGTTCTAAGGTGAAAATGAATTTTGGTCTTTTGCTATTTCACAATTCATCAATACAAGATCACCGAGATCTTGAAGGAGTGATAAGTTCAAAATATGATAATTTAGAGGTTTTTATTTGGTTTTGGTACTCCACTTTCACTTGACTATGCTTGGACCACATTGGCCAACATAGTTAGGGCCATCCTTAGCATAGTCTAAAATGGAAGATAGGTTTCAACTACCTTTTGCTTGATTACTTACCATTTGAGGCTTTCTAGGGCAAAGTTGAGGTTAACATTTATCAATTCAAAGGTTATTTTTGGTATTTAATGTTTATTTAGTGCTCAAACACACTAGGACTATGCTAGCCAGTGTAGTTGAGGCCTCCTCCACTGTAGTCTATGTAAGAAAATTGGGTTTGAAAGGTTTTTGATAGATTTTAAACCATTCCAGAGCTATCAGAGGTTTTGGTCAGGGACTGGTATATGATGTTGTAGTTTCAAGGTCAATCGAGAGTTTGGTTGATGTTGGGAAGCATCCTCCTATTGGTGACTATGTTGGCTAATGTATTTAGGCTGTTGGTTAGTGTAGTTACCACAAATGGTAAGTTTTGATATGGGTTTTTGCCTACCTCATTACCTGGTTTTCATCAATGTCAACACTTGGTTTCCCATTTTAAGTATAAGGTTTCATGGCATGGAGGGATAGTTGGGAGGTTTGCTTAAATAGTAATTGGGTTTTGGTACTCATTTCAGGGCTTTTGGGTGCTTGAACCCCAGTGTAGTTACCTTAGGAAGTTGAAAATCCAAGTATATTAGGATTTCCATTGGCTTACTACTTAGGCACCTAGTGGGGCCCACCTTGAATTTGAGCTTTTTTAGGCATCAATCTTCCACTCACCCAACATAGCCTTGCTTATCAGTTATGATCATTAAGTTTAGTAGTACTTGGGTGAGTGTTTTGAAAAATGAGGGTCTTTCAAGGGGATGCATAAGTTTGGGAGTGACTTTTAAGAAGCAATTTTGCGCAAGTCATTCTCTCTCCATCACTCTTAAGCTTTAGTGCCTTGAATAAGAGGTCTACATCCATCCTAGCCTCTACTACTTTCATTCCCAATGTAGATAAGATTTTCTACACTAAGAGTTTAGTGTAGTCATTGTATAAGGCTCTATAAGCTCAAAGATCTCAACTACTCCTATGTTTATTGTCATCATGTTAAGGAGAAATGCTTCAATAAAAAAGAACCCTACCCTTGAGAAGACTGATGCTACTACCTAGGACCTCTTTGGTTTTCCATAGCTAGTTATTGTTGAGAGCTCCACCATCATGATGCCTAGGTGATGAATTGTGTTTTATAGCGCTCCAATATCATATATCCGATATCAGAGCTGTGGTATCGGGTATCCGATATTGGGCCTTAAGATGTGATGTCGAATATTCGATATCATGGGGTATGTGTTGGCCTATAAATATAATGCTTGGGCACACAATTTTGGGATAGTTTTTGTCATAGCATAGTAGAGCTCTTGTAGTTTCTTTTTTCCAGAGTTAGAATATTTTCCAAAGTGGCTGCAATAGGAGTCATTGAGTGTGTGAATCTTTATTTAAGCACTGTTGTACCTAAGCACGATAGTGTGTGTAGAAATAAAGATAAACTTTCTGATCAAACTTTGCAACACCTTATCTAGTTTAAATATTTTATTCATTCATTTAATGTTTTAGGAAATTTCCTTTAATGTTCCCAAGTAATTAAGCTAAAGTAAGCCAACTAGATTAAATAGTAGTTAATTAATTAAGCGCATAAGTATGACCACTTCAAGCATGCATATGACTCTTGGTAATCCTAGCAATGCTTAACGTTTGGTAATCCAGTAGTGTTATACATGTTTAGGATGTGCATGGAAAGTGGGATCAGATACTTGTGTTAGGGTAGTTAATTATTAATTAGCAATTAGATTAGTTAAAGTGGTTCAAAAATTAAGTTTCAACCTGTTCTTAATCATAGACAAAAAAATATAAAATAATAAAAATCATGTGCCTCAATTATACTTAACTATACAATTAAGATCCACAAGTATAGTTGAGAAGACAATGATTGTCACAATTAGATTCAACGTCTTGGAACTAGTGTACTTAAGAACTTAAGGTCTATGGAATTCGATTGGATCATGTGTGAATAGTTGTGATTCGTATGGTTGGGTGTAGGGATACCTTATTGTTCATCATTGGTGCCGTTGTTGGGGATCTTTAGTTGTTATGTATGCTATCTAAGACTTAGTGAAAAATTATTTAATATTGTTGGAATAAACCCTCAAAGTGATATCATACATTAAAATTTCTACAACAATTTTAGGATGCACATTACATTTCTTATTTTCTAACATAATATTTTTTCTTCTCACAGGAGTGATTCTTTGTCTCAATCTAATGAAATGAATTAGCAAGTTCCCTAACAATATAGAGTTGTATATGCTCATCTTGATGAGTACATACCCAATTTTACCTTCATCTTGCACCAGGATGAATTGTTGTGGTGGTGTGACATGGAGGGCAACATTGTGTTGCCGCTAGATTGATTTGTTCCTATGTTGCTCCATCAAGATCTTATGTGTTTGAGCCTTTAGAAACTTCATGTTGAGTATGTTATGTAGGATACTAATGCTAGGGTTTATCATCCCATTGATGCACAACATCTATGGGATCAACAACTAAAACAACACTATGAATCTATGAATGGGAAAGGGTTGAATGATTCCCCATACCTGCCATATCACAAAGATGGTGGAGAATCCTTCTTTGGGGATTTTCCATTCAACAAAACGCCTCTTTTTGATTTTAGTGAAGAAGGTCAAAACCAAAACTTATAGTCCACGATCCATAATCCAAGTTCTAGCAAGAATGGATCCAACGACAAAGGGGAATCAAAGGAGGTGAGTCGGGGTAGGAATGCAAACAAGAAACCTAATCATGATGGTGGCCAAGATCACAAAAGAGGGAGTAGTAGGCATTGTGATGGTACTAGTCCTCCTTCCTCTTCACCTTTGTCATCATCTTTCTCTTATGGCTCTGAATGCAATTGTAGGAGGTGCGATCATGATGGAGGTGATTGATAGGACCAAGATAATCAAAGGGACCATCGAGAAAGTCAAGACCATGGATGCAGGCATTCAAGAGAGACCCACCACCATGAACAAAGGGGTAGTAGTGGGCATCGTAGGCACCAGAACCATGGACTTGATGAGCTTTTTCTTGCTACCTAAAGCATAATCAATGTTGTAGAAGTAGTTAGTTTTCCCACAAGGCATGTAAAGGATAGTTGGGTCAAGTGGATAGACATGAATAAGATCCCTAGATTCAAAGGGGGATACAACTCAGATTTGCAGAACCATCTTCAAGATTTCCATGATGCATGTGCCTTGCAAAATATAGAAAATGATTAGCAAAAGCTTAAGTTGTTCCATAGGACACTCATTAAAGAAGCAGAAAACTCATAGTGGTCCTTAGAATCAAAATCTATCAGATGGTGGAGTACAATGCTAGGACTATTTAATGAAAAATATCAGATGTACTCCCAAGTATCCAACTTGGGGAGGTAGATCCAAGAATGGAAACAAGGAATACATGAACCATTGGATGCCACGATGGGCTAATACTATTCCTTATTGCACAGATGTCCTAGCCATGGTTATTCTCAATTGGAGCAACTTCACCCCATCATAGATGGGATTCAATCAAAAACAAGGAAAACTCTTGGCATTTCTACCCAAGGGTGATTGTTAGAACTAACAACCCATTAGATTTAATGGTTGATTAAATAGGTAGTGAAAGAAGAATTAGAGTTGAGGAAATATGAAAGTATAGAGGAATACAACCTACAATCCTTCCATTCACAAGAGAGAGGTTCGATTCTATGAAAATGAGGAGGAATCCTCACTTGATGAGGTGGTGAACCGGAAAACCTTACCACTTCAAAAATTTACATCCAAAATTTTGGCTGAGGTTAATCAATTATGGGACTCTATGGATAGCAGATTTTAAGCTGTACTAAAATTTTTTAAAGAGTCTAAAGAATAAGGTAGTGATCATGACCGTAGGAGGCACAAGAAAGTTGAATGTGCCAATCAAAGAGGTAAGGGAAAGATTGTTGTAGTAGAGGAAGTTATGGGAATTGAATTAGATGATGATGATGGTGGTTATGACATCTACCATTATGAATATTCTAAGGGATGTTGTCTTATTATGTCACACATACAGGAGTCTAGGGTGTATGCCCTGAATCCATGACTAGCACAAAGCCAAACACCTAGAAGATTACCTTATCTTGAAGGTAATCCTAGGTAGTTCCACTAGCAATAATAGTATTATCCAAGTGAAACTCCACTGCAACCATACGAGCAGTACCAACAATGGCAGCAATCACAGTCATAGCTGTTGTTACCACTAAGGTAGCAATACCCTTACAGAAAACCTAACCCATATGGATATTATGTTTAGCAACCCGTATCTCCACGTGACTCTTCCAGTCACATTTCTTCCTTCTAATATCACTACTACCCTCTTGACTATTATCAAACTCATTCTTCACATGCAAGGAGGGATGCCACCTTTTATCCTTATCCTTCTCCTATTCTTGCCTATGTTCCTCCACCCTCAACACAACTACCACCTACTCCATCTATGTAGGATGAACTTCTTGCTCAACTGCAGCAACACAACATTGCTAGGGTTGTTAATCTACAACCAGTTCTTCAACAAAGTGGTTTGGGCACTAGATCAAGGAAAAGACCTTTCTTCTAATCCCACAATCCACCAAAGCCCTCACATACACATGCAGTTAGCAACCTTTCTCCTCCATCTCTCTCTACATCTAATTCCTTTGAGTTTTCTTCAAACCAAATACCACCTAGGATCCATACTGTTATGCTCACTCATGTTGTATCTAATTGGGTCCATGCTAGAAACCTTCCTAGGAAATTAGTTGATCTTGGGAGTCCTCTTATTTATTTGCAGATTGCTTGGAATGAAATGTGTAAAGGTCTTCTTGATTTAGGTTTTTGTGTCAACCTAATTTTTCATGACATGTATATTACATGGAACTTGTCTCCTCTTAGGAAGAGTAATATTAGATTAGAATTTGCAAACTAGTCCATCATTGTTCCATTGGAACTGGTAGAAGACATTGTGATCACTATTTGTGGATGGTCTTATCTTGCTAATTTCCTAGTAATCAAATTAGAGAAATGTAAAGGGACTTCCCAATCATCATGGGAAGGGCATGGCTAAGCACCGTTGATGCAAGTATGGGCATTAGAGATCTATCCTTGAAAATATCTAAAGAAAATGCATTTGAGAAGATTGAGAAGAAGCGATTTTTATGCATCATGTATAGCAATACAAGGTGCAATTGCATGCGGAAACTCTAGTATGTTAAATGAGCATCCATCTATACATGTAGGCAGTGTGCATCAAAGGTAGTTATTCAAAGGTGTCTTTATGAAATAGCCACAAAATAAGAGGGCATCCAATGGCTGACTACTAATTCTAAAAGTAACACACTTTTCATGGAACCTACTAAGAGCCTAACATGTGCGTATATCATAGGCATGGATGAAATAGAGTAAGTTCATCACCACCTCTCTGATAATGAAAATGATGATACCTATTGGGGGGAGTTGGAAATTATTGAAAATTTCAAGCAAGAGCCGCTTGAATTAAAAAATCTACTAGTTGGCATGGAATATGTATTCTTAAAAAATGGAAAGCTAGTAATAATTAATGCAAATATTGCTTCAGAATAGAAACAGATGCTATTAAATATGGTTGAAAAATGGTCACCAGCCTTTGCTTGGTCATATCCTAAACTCATAAGGATTGATCCTAGGATATGTTGGCATCATATCTACACCAACTTAGCCATGAAGCCAAAGAGGTAATTGAACCCCAAATTGAAGCAGATTGTCAAGGAGGAAATCGAACAACTCCTCAAGGTAGGGTTTATCTATCCCATTATGAATAGTGAGTAGGTTAGCCCACTTGTGATTATGCCAAAGATAGGTGGCAAGTGGCAGGTCTGCATTGATTTTCTATTATTAAATATGACAACATTCAAGGACCATTTTTTGTTGCCATTCATTGATTAGGTGTTAGACACCATATTTGGGCATTGCTACTATAGTTTTCTGGATGGTTATAGTGGCTATAACCAAATCCTGATTGTGCTAGAGAGCCAAGCCAAAACAATATTCATGAATCCTTGGGGGACCTTTGCATATCACAAGATACCTTTTGGTTTGTGTAATGCCTCTGCTACTTTCCAACACTTGGTCTTATGCGTTTTTTAGTAGAAAATTGATAGTGGTGTGGAAGTCTTCATGGATGACTTTTTCACCTATGGAGCTACATTTGAGAAAGCCTTGGACCACCTTGAGCAAGTGCTAAAAAGATGTGTGGAAACAAATCTATGGATTAATTAGCAAAAGAGTTATTTGATGGTCTAGGAGGGCATTGTATTGAGACATAGAATCTCTTAAGTAGGAATTGAGGTCGATCTTGAAAAGATAAGGGTTATCCAAGGAATTACCTACTAACTAGAAATTGTAAAAGATGTTTGGTCATTCCTTGGATACACTAGCTACTACCAATGATTCATAGAGAATTTCTCTAAGATTGCAAAATTTTTGGTTAAGCTAACAAAGAAAGATGCTTCATTTTTCTAGACCAACAAATGTGGAAAAGCATTCCAATAGCTAAAAGAAAAACTTGTAGAAACTCCAATGCTATAGGATCCTAACTGGTCCAAACCATTTCATGTTATGACAGATGCATCAAATTATGCCTTGGAAGTTGTGCTTATGTAGTTGGATGATAAGAAACGTCGATATTACATCCATTATTCTAGTTGAAGCATTATGGATGCACAACTAAACTACACTACCACTAAAAAGAATTGATTGTAGCGGTGTTTGCTCTAGAGAAGTTCAGGCATTATGTGCTTGGATACAAAGTGTTTGTGCACATAGAAAATAGTTCTATTTGCTTCTTCATGAACAAGCCAATAGTGAATCCTCATGTCATATGGTGGCTGGTGATCTTATAGGAATTCAATGTTAAAAGGAAACTGAGAATGTGGTTGTTGACAACTTTTCTTGATTGTAATGGGACAACAAAGAGGAGGAAAGCCCACTATCTGATTTTTTTCTTGATGAACTCATCTTTGCCAAGGCTATAATTGAACAATTTCCCATTGAGCCTAAATGGTATGATAGCATTCTCACCTATATTCTCACTCAAGAGATGCCATAAAGGTTGGACCATCAAAAGAAACAACAATTTCTTCACCAAGTGAAACACTTCATGGAGATCAATGGACACCTCTACAACTTGTGCACTGATGGCTTGGTTTGTTGGTGTGTCATTGATACTAATCAACTGTGCATTCTCCAAGACACTCATGAGGGTCCTTGTGGGGTCCAGTATGCTAGGATATGCACAACCATTAAAATCCTGATGGCATGGTTTTATTGGCTAACAATCTTTATAGATGCTCACCAATATGTGCACTCTTCTAAACATTGCCAATGAGATGGTTGAATGATTGCTTGAATTGAGGGACCTTAATAGTGGATCCAACCACTGGAATCCTTCGAAATCTAGAGCATTGACCTCATGGATCCCATCACACCCATGTTAAATGGAAAGACATACATCATAGTCATTGCTGACTATTATATGAAATGGGCAGAAGCAACAACCATCACCAACTATACATCTTCTACTACTGCTCAATTTGTACAAAAAAATGTTGTAAATAGATTTGATGTGCCACGTGCATTAATTTCTAACAATGGAACCCACTTTATAGGTATTGCCTTTCAGAAACTCATGCAACACTTGGGGCTTGAACATAAACTAACAACACCTTACCACCCCCAAGCCAACGGTCAAGCTAAGGTTACAAATAGGGAAATCAAAAAGATCTTAATGAGAATAGTTAGCAAATATAGGAGAGGTTGGAGCACCAAACTCAACGATGCTCTTTAGGCTTATTGCTCAACATGAAAACTTCCTATAGGCTATTCTCCCTATGAGCTAGTGTACAAAAAATTACCAACACTTCCTATTTAATTTGAGTTTCATACACTTTCAACAGCTTGTGATCTTGACCTTGACTTAAGTTTAACACAAAAAGAAAGATTGATGAATCTCAACTTGTTGGTCAAAAATCAATTGGTGGTTTTATCATCTAATGAGTTACACAAAGCATTTAACAAAAAGCACCATGACCTTAGAATTAAGAAAGTCAAAATTCAACTAGGAGATAAGGTCCTCTACTAGAACCCCACACACATACTTCAACAAACTAAGTTCTAGACGTTGTGGGAAGGACCTTATATCATTTATGAAACTTTCCATTTTGCGGCCATGATGATCTACAAACTTGAGAGCCTAGATAAGAAGCAACTAGTTAACATACAACAAGTCAAACCTTTCCACGAGCCTAAGTAAGTTAGTGCAACAAACACCTCATTAGATGGACAACCATGCTTAATCTTTTGAATCTTTCTCCTTTCAAGTTAGTGATGGGGGAGATGGTCATCCATGCTAAATATATAAGTGGCTCCTCAATTTTTCACCTTTTTGATTTATACATTTTTGTTTTACACCTTGTTATTTTTAAAATTTTTTGTTTTACACCTTCTTTATCTTACACCTTTTTATTTTTACATTATTTATTTTTCAAAATTTTTTGTTTTACAAAATTGTTAGCATGTTCTATTTTTCTTAATTGTTTTACACTTGTATATTTTTCTTTATTTTGATGTGATTTTCTTATTGTGTTTTAGTAATGTGTCTTATTGCCAGATGGGTACAATGTAGTTGTTTGATATGGGTATGTGCTATCTAGTTATTTGATTGTTGGTGTCTGGATTCTAGCTTTGAATTTTGTTACTGATAACTTGGACATGGTTTCTTTTTCATGCAAGAGGCGATGAGTCCACAACATCCACCCATTTACAAACTCTATGATTTTCCTTGTTCTGGAAGTATGAGGTTCCTTTTCCATTAATAAAACTTTAACGAATTTGTAACCTTGGTAGTTTTCATATTTGGAAAGGATTCAAAGGTTTGAAAAGGGTGTGACTTCAAGGGGACTTGGTACTCTTTGTGCCTTTCTACTTCCTTGGGTGCATGTGTGTTTTCATGGATTTCTTACCATTTTGTGTTGATTAATAACAAGAAGTTAAATAAGTCTGTGCATGGTGTGGTTTCCATTTAAAAAAAAAGATGAAAATTCAAAGCATAGACAAAATAAATGGGCTACAAGCACTAGTTATGAGACTAGAAAGACATGTTCCCCATTCCTGAAGGTCTCCTCTAACTAAGGCCCTTTCTCACTTCCTACTTCTCCTTTCTTCTTTAATAAGAAATGGTGATTGTTCTGTGGGAGCGCTCTTGTGTCTTAGGGGAATGGATTGGTCTTAGAATGGTGATGTGAAGTCATTGAATGTGGTTGGTTTTGGTCTAGACTAAGGATGGATTTTATTAGGTCATTTAACCATAAAATTCATAAGGGACTTCATGTGACCTTAATTGGGAACTCCATTCCACACTCTTCCTCTCATCCATCTATGTTTCCATGTCTCACCTCATTGCTAGTTTCTTTCAAGTTTTCATACTTAACTTTTTGTAACCATTAATAATCCATGGGGCCCATGGAATCTTTAGTTTGAAGTTATGTAAGGACAATAAAGGGCCTGTGCTTGCTTTGGGGAGGACCCACTTGCATATCTGTTGGTTGGGTTAGTTAAGTTCTTTATCCTTAGACATCTTCACAATCAAATCCTTTTTGCGTGCCCCATCAATGAAATCCAATTGTGTGCATCTTCACAATGTTTTTTTAGTAAAATCCTATTAAATTATTGTGAATTCTTCAACCCTCTTTAAGCATTTTATTGCATTTGAAGTTTCTAGAATTTAATGGACCACTTATCCATTTCATCCTATTTTTTAGTTTTCTTGCCAACATTATTAAAGAAATCAATCCACCATAATCGCAACCTAGCCAAGTATAACCACCTATGAGATAAGATACTTAAAATCTATATGTTACACATTGCATACTAATTCATGATTTTGTTGTGATTGCAGTACAAAGCTTGGACTAGGAGTGGGATTGTCTTCACCAAGGAAGAAGTAGCAGCACCATGCAACGAGGACCCTTCATGATCATTGATACTTTTCCCTTGCTCTTTAGCTGCTAGAGGGGTTGGATGTAAGTTTTGTCTAGGGTGTTCAATTCTATTATCATGAGCACCCAATTTTATAAAAGCTTGTAAATTCGTACACTTGGGCACTTAGAGTTTGTTTGTTCTATTTGATTTAGTTTGCATGTTAGTCAATAATCCCATACCTTCCTAATATTTTGTAAGGAACTTGTTCCTCCTCTTGTTCACTCAAGGACAAGTTTTCATTTAGTCATTGGGGAATGATGAATCATGCTTTGTAGGGCTCTAATATTGGAGCTTCGATATTATGTATCCGATATTAGGCCCCAAGATGCGATGTCGAATGTCCAATATCACAGGGTATGTGCCAGCTTATAAATATAGTGCTTGGGCACATGATTTCAAGATAGTTTTTGTCATAGCATAGTAGAGCTCTTAAAATTTCTTTTCTTCATAGTTAGAATAATTTCTAAAGTTCTTATAGTAGGAGTTACTGAGTGTATGAATCTTTATTTGAGCATTGTTGTACCTAAGCATAGTAGTGTGTGCAGCAATAAAGATGAACTTTCTAATCAAACCTTGCAGCACCTTGACTAGCTTAAATATTTTAGTCATGCATGTAATGTTTTATTGCTAAAGTAATGGTCCCAAGTAATCAAGCTAAAGTAATCTAATTAGATTAAATAATAGTTAATTAATTAAGCACATAAGTATAACCACTTTGAGCATGCGTATGACTCTTGGTAATCCCAGCAACACTTAACAATTGGTAACCTAGCAGTGTTATACGTGTTTAAGATGTATGCAGAAAGTGGGATTAGATACTTATGTTAGGGTGGTTAATTATTAATTAGCAATTAGATTAGTTAAATTGGTTCACAAATTAAGTTTCAACCTATTCTTAATCATAGATAAATAAAATATAAAATAATAAAAATCATGTGCCTCAATTATACTTAACCATATAATTAAGCTTCACAAATATAGTTGAGAAGACAATGATTGCCACGATTATATTTCACATCTTGGAACTAGTGTGCTTAAGAACTTAAGGTTTGTGAAATTCACCCAGATTGCACATGAACACTTGTGATTCGTATATTTGGGTGTAGGGGTACCTTGCCTCTCATCACTAGGAGCACAAATTTTAACCCTTTTTCATGGAATTTTCCTTTGAATCGTAGGCATTTTTGGTTGTATAGTTTTGTATGTTGGTTATTTTTGATTTCCATAAAAATCCTACATTAGATCTAGGCTAGTTCTATGAGTTTTTAGTATTGCTTGGGTTGTGGAAGTCGTCTACATTGAATTAAAAATTATTTTCTCTATTTATGGGCATTTTCATGTGTTTTGGGGCAGAATAGCAACACCAATGTTGTATTTTTTAGGGTTATAGTACTATGTTTATTGGTCAAATGAATTTTTGAACCACCGATTTTCCCTTACGGTTAATTCCCTACAAATGTTTCTATAAGATAGTGCATAGTGGGTTTTCAGTTTTGGCCATTATTTCATGTTATTTTGGTGTTATTTATGTAAAAACTGGTTAAGAATTTTTAGGTTTTCTTATTGTGGATTTTCAAATTTTTGTTTAAGAATTCCAATGGCTATGGAATTACTAAATTTAGATTTGTAGTTAATTCTTGACAAATTTTTTCCTAAACTCACGCGAAGTAGGGCTTTACTATTATGGTTTTGTTCATGTTACTTTAGCATCGTTTTCTACAAAATTGTTCTGAAAGTTAATGGTTTCTTATATTAGGTTTGTATCTCATTGTTTAAGGATTCCAATGGTAGTGGAATCATTGAATTTAGTTATGTGGTTGATTCTTAGTGAATTTTTTAGTAAATTGGTGTCAAAGTGTTGTTTTTTGGTTGTTATAGTTTACCCTTGTGAGGATGGGCAACATTGACACTTAAAAAAACTTTCTAGCCAATGTCCCAAGGTCCTGGGAATGCCTTAACATGTTAGGGAGGGTTTGGAAGTGGTTTTATTTAAGTAAAAAAAATTTTTGACGTTTTTTGTTAGTTGTCTACTATAGCATTTTTCTATAGTTTGGTGTTGTGTTGCAGTTTTTGGTGGAATGTTGTCATGGTTTTGGTTGGTGTTTTAAGTTTTTTCTAAGATTGAAACCTTAGTGTAGATGTCAAATCCCATTGAATTTTATGTGTACACCATTCCCAACCTTAGAAAAGTTTTTTAGTTCTAATATGTCATTTTCATCTTGGTGTAAATTGTTTTAAATAGTTGCACTTTTGGCTATGAAAATTGCAAATCTCTTTGTCTATATAGGCAACATTGGTGTTGTAGTTGTGTTCCTATGGTTGTGTTTAAAGGTTTACAAATTTTTTTACATGTATTTTTAGTTCTAAATAGTCATTTTGAATTTTTAGAGAATTTCAACCAGCCTTCCTAAAGCTTTTACTATGGCTAATTTCACCATTCACTAGGATTTTTAGTGAAATTTTCCCAAATTCAAATTGGTGTTTTGACTGTTATAGTTTGTACAATTTATTTTTCATGTTTTTGATGTTTCTACATGAAATAATTTTGCACTTTTATGGATATCTTACCATGAAAAATACCATCAATTGTTATTAGGCCACTTGATTGTACATGGTTTTTAGTTGAAAGTAGGTCCTAGTATGTAACTTATGGTTTAGTTGTTGTGGACTTACATGAAAACATTGATGTTAAAGTTGTATTAATTTTGGTCATTTGACATATGGTTATACTTTACTAAGGTTGTTTATGGTTTTAACCATTTTTATTGTTGTGTGCAAGGCCTTCGTCAAGCCCATCTTGGTGGTGATTGAGCTAGTGGGGTTGCTATGTTGCATCCACATCCCAGGGCCTAACACCCCACCTGCCCACATGACTTTGGAGCATGGATCCTTATGGTTTAGGCTAGGGGCACAAGATTTCTTGGCCTTTTTGTTATAGAAATTTAGTGTGATGATATGATCACACTTATCAGCCCACATAGCTATCATCATTGTTGAGACCTTGTTGCCCTAGTGATCAAGGTTGATTGTAAAGTAGCTTGATCATCATGTTCTTTGAAGATGATCCTAAGACATGTGAAGGGTGAGGTTCTTGATAGCACTCACACAAGGAGGAATCATAAACTATCCAAGATTTGGAACACCCCAAAGTTCAACTTGTATAACACTAACAACACTTTTCTAGTTGGTCACTAAGCCCACATGCTATTTCAAAATCCTCTCGGTACTATTTACTGTGTGGAAGGGTAAGCATGGTTTTAAGTTTTCATTTTTGACTACTTTAATTATTGGTTCTACTAGGCTATTTGTCTCTAATGTTTGTCTTTCTTGAATTAGTGTACTTGTAGGTATAGGGTGGATGACAAGGGGTTCATCAAGAGTGACTAGCTCCTACCCTTAGCCCAAAGAAAGTTGGAGGTTTTACCCAAAATCCCCATGGTGAGGCTTGCCATGGTGTAGTAACTAAGAGATCACTTGGGTAGGTACACCACATGTTACTCTAGAGCCTACCAATGGTGTGTAGATGATGGAACAGTGCATGGTTGGTAGGCCAAATCAAATCCTACTTGCATACTCATTGAAGGCTTCTTACAACCCTCTTCCAACAAGAAAAGTAAGAGTTATGTTTTTAAATTTTGTTTTCATGTCAACATTTTCATGGTTGTATGATTGTAGGCTACTTAGGATTTAATTGTCTAAATGGTTTTATTAGCTATGTTTGGCTATAAATTTGGTTTTAATGTTGGTTATACTTGTTATAATTTTCATTTTATGTGCCCATGCCTAAACTAATTGGCATTTTGTTGTATTGTACATGCTAGCACCTCCTCCAACATCACACTTGTCATTTCTAAATGCTCCAAGGAGACTTTGATCCTCAAGTATGGGGAGGTGGATTCAGTATAGTAGTGGTTGGCTAACAGGGCACCTAGACAAATCCAGGTAATCATTGATGCAAGTTTGCTTGATCTATTCATGGCCCCTAGCCTCACTATCCCTACTCATGAGATGGTAAACATCATTGACTCCTTTGACCAAGGAGTTAACAAGTTCATCATCTAAGTTCATTGTGTGCCTATCACCCTGGCCATCAATGATTCCACATTTAGTGAGCTCTTGGGAATCCCTCGTGAAGGCCTAAAGGTTGTTACTAAGGTAGCCAAAGAGGTAAAGCACTAGGAGGAGATGGAGGAGTGGCTAGGCACTTGCCATGATTACAGGGGATTGTCTCCTAGCTAATTCAAGGTTGAGGAGGCTAAAGAGGCACCTAGCGGTTTCCCAAGTTTCTATCACAAGTCAAGATCATAGGGCTTGAGTAGGCATGGATCATGAAGAAGGTCCTTTTGGACAGTGTTGGATTCAACTGGGTTGGTCACTTGGTTTTTGAACTATCCGGAAAAATCCTCAAACTTTGTAATAACCTCACAACAAAATGCCACATGCATTATGCATTCTTCATAGCATATTTGAGGAGGTTCACAGAGTTCCTAGTGGTAAGGAAGGATGAAAAATAGGTAAGCCAAGATCCATTCCAACTCTTCAAGCCATGGGTTAAACATGTTTATCCCACTATGTAGGCTTAGAACTAGTTAGAGGACATCAAGGAGTTGTTGTCTATTGCCACTAAGGGACTTAGTGGTAGGCATTGTATTTCCCTTGATAACATGGGAATTGAGCTCCAGGTTGAGCATGGAGACATTATTCAATCCAAGAGATTGTGGGATGAAGCTGAAGATTCAGCTAGAGCCAAAATGAAGAGGCCCATGGTTGAGGAGGAAGCACCAATTATCGAGCGACCCTCCAAGAGGAGGTTCATGATGAGACTTGGCCCAACACGCAACATGGTCATAGGTATGGTTTAATTTGTTTTATTTTTTTAGTTGTAATGTTTTATGTTATAGGGCTATATTTTTATTGTGTTTTATGCAAGATATGCTCAGTTAAATCATGTTTTGTTCTTGTTGTTGTTGTAGGAAAATAATAAGAGTTAATAGCCCAAGTAGCAGCAGTGGAGGTGGAGCAAAAAAACCTAGAGGAGGAGATCCTACAACACCATGAAGATGAAGGGTTATCCAATGTTTCATTGGATGACTTAGAGGCCATATTCGATCCTTCATAGCTAAGTGAACCCCCTATCATCATTCGAGATGATGCTCCAACTACGTATGTGTTTGCTTTCATGTGTTTGATTTTATTTATTTTGTGCTTAAACTTGGTCTTAATCATTTATTGGTTGTTATGCTTACCTTAGTTTCCTAGACTTAGCCCACGGCCTCAACCTCCATATTTTGCATGAAGCCATGGGTTAACACTCTAGACAAGAGGAAATTCATGCAAGAGGAATAGTTGAGGATATGATTGACTAGTTGCACTAGGTTGCTCCCAATATGGGTAAGTACTTAGTTTATCTTGCACTTTATATTTTTTACTTTGTGGTTGTATTTTTTTAGTTATTTTATTATTGTTATTCTTTGGCTATTCGATTACTTATTATTTTTGCTTATGTTTTGTTATTTTTAGTACATGAGCTTAGATGCCCTATTAAGAATGTACCATGCAAGTTTTATGAAAGTGCCACTAATTGTGCATTTTCATGCATCAAAACTTTGTGGAAAATTCAATGTTCCAATGAGGTCCTATGAGAATGCATTGTAGCATTGGAAAAAGAAACCAAGAGGCTGGTTGAGGCTAATAGTGATCTCAAGGACCATGAGGAATTAATGGAGGCCCAAGTGGCTAATAAGAGTTCTTTACAAACCAAAGAAATCAAATGGGCATAGTATTGGAATGCCATCCATGGCAAGGTTACCATTGCCAAGGAGGTTGTTGAATAAAAATTGATGGACTTGTTGGGATGCAAGGCTAGGGAGTGGAGAGAATTCTGTGCCTAGGTTCTTAAGTGAGGCTAGGCATAAAAGGTTCATAAGAAGAAATATAAGGCTAAGCATGAAGCTTACCTTAAGTGGTTGAAGGAGGAGTCAAACGAATGGTGCAAGTTAGAGCTATTCATGAGGGGGATTAAGGTGGAGGATGTTTTCAAACTATTTGAAGGCACTAGAATTGTGGTTGGATCATCATCTCCTCAAGTCTCTACTGCTTTTGGAGAGGTTACTACAAGGAAATTTTTATAGGAGCCACTTTCATGGATAGATATCAATGAAAACAACACCCTAAGAGACATTAATCTTGGGGAGGTGGACTAGGCTCACATGATTGAGGAATAGATTCTCCATCAATTGAAGGTTGGTCTTTGGAATCTTCCACTAGAAGATGTTGCTTTTGAGACCTTCTAGGTTTTCTTATCTTATTTTTCTTATCATACTTTAGTTCAATTTGTTTTAAGCTATAGCTTGTGACTTGGTTTTATACTTAGTTGATTATTGGTTAACTTATGTTTTATTGTGGTATAGGTACGAGGTGACATAGACAACCCCAGCAAAGAAGGTGAAAGTACTTCTTAGCCTCCTCTAGCAACCCCTTAGTACCATCTATTGGTCATGGCCTTCTACTATGCTTTTGTTATTGATTTTGACATTGTTGATGATATATTGGCTAGTGTTAACCATTGATGTATTGAGCGACAGTTTGTTGCTTAGAATTTTCATGGTTACTATGTTGTAGATAATGCATACTTATTATTTTTTAAATTTAAATTGGTTTACATGTTTTAATGTTCAAATTTTATGTTTGTGATATATTTATGTCATAGGCTATGTTGGTTAACTTATGAAAAATGACCATAATGTTTACTAGATTATAATGGTTATAAGAGGTTTTCCAGTTTTAGGCCATGGTGGGCCATGCGATTTTTTAGTTTAAGGTCATGGTAGGCCATACATTTTTGCTAGTTTTAGGCCATGGTGGGCCCTAGGTGATGTTTTGCTAGTTTGAGGCCATGGTGGACCATACATTTTGCGAGTTTTAGGCCATGGTGGATCATATGCTTTGCTAGTTTTAGACCATGGCAAGTCCTACACTCTAAAAGAAAACCTTTTATCTATTTTTTATGTTTTAAAAATTATTATGAGTTTTTCAGGTTTTAAAGTTTTTATCATATTTTTTATGGCTTATGTTCTAAGATAAAAAGGCTTGAGAAAGTAAATTGTAAATAAGAGTAAAACTTAAGCTAGGTGAAAAGTAAAGGTTAAAACAAGGTAAAACAAAGGTAAACAAGATGGTGTATACAAGTAACATGTAAATTAGGCTAAAAAGATTATAAAAGAAAAGAGGCCATATGGTCACAAGTGCAAGGACTAGTGAGTTAAAGTCATACATCAATTGTGAAAGTGTTTCCTAATCTTTGATAGATTTGGAAATGTGTATAGTCTACTTTGCACAATTCTATATTCCCCATTTCCTTTGCTCACAACATTGAAGGAGAGCTCTTTCCATGGTGCATCCATGATTCCATTGTTGTTGGTCCTGGTTTTTTCTACTCTCTTGGGCTTCTTGACTTTGTGGTTGATAGTAGGAGTTTCTTCTTGAAATTGCACTTTGGACTCTTGTTCAATGTCAATGTTGTTGATTGCCAAGGAAACTGCACTATCATTGTGGATGATGATTTCACCTTCCTCATNGAACTGCACTATCATTGTGGATGATGATTTCACCTTCCTCATAAGGTAGGTGAATTTGTTAGTGGATTGGTGAGGAAACTAGTTGTATTTGAGCCAACTAAGACATCCCCAAGATAAGGTTGAATCCTAGTATTTCCTCTACCACCAAGAAATTGGCCATTATGGGGAATTATTTCCCTACCAAAAAATCTAAAGAAAATGAGCCTTTTACATCCACCCAAGATTTGTTGAAGGACTTGAGAGTGGTTGTTGAAGTATGTTACATTTTTTTAGTTAGGCTTGGGCATTCTACAATGGTGCAAGGTATTACATTTATTGTGGCTCCATCATTAATGTGCACTTTATTCATCTTGTACTATCCTACCTTGATGGTTATAAATAGGGAAGCTTTAGTTATCTCACCATCTTGGGGATATATTTTGACTTAGCTATTGAGAAACACTAGTGTTGTTGACCTCATTTTATCCTTTGGTGAAGGAGGTACCATCATTACATGGATGGACTCCTCACTAGGAGGGATGTCATCCGTAATAGGAATGGAGGTCAACATCTTGACTAATGCTTCACAGTGCATAGTAGAGTTCATCACAAGGTCATATAGGCTAAGTGAGGTGTTCTTTTATTTTAGTGACTATTTAACTTATTTCATTGCATTGAGGAATTCTTTGTTGTTCATCATGGATTTTTTGTTTTTAGTATTCTTGACTTCCTACATGCATCCTAGGATGCAAACTTCATGCTTCAAAGGTTGTTTGGCTTCCTTTCCTTTTCCTTGTGGCTTGGAATCCTCCTATGGTTTATTGGTCAAGGTAACTTGAGCATTGGAACTCATTGGAATAGATGAGATAGGAGTGGGCTTCAGTGGGCCCACTTCCTTTCATGAATTTTCTTATCTATAATCATTATTCTTAGGCTTTGTCAAGGCCTTCCTATGTTGTTTTCTTAGGGATTTGTTGTTGTTGTTGTTTGGTTGCAAAGAAGTTACTGTGTTGGCCACTATGAGAGGACATTTATCGATTGTAGGGGTAGGTTTGGTTTTGAATTTGGTGGGAAAAGATCCTTGGAAGATGTAGGTGATGATATCATTACAACAAAAAGAAACTTTGAACTAGTTAAAGCTAAAGGTCCCCTATTGTTGCGAGGAGGTATCCATATCACGAATGGCTCCCACGCAGGTTTAGAGTTGTTGGTCACATTGATGCCATGATGGTGTCAGGGCTATTGTTGGTATTCATTGGGTTCTTGTAGACCTACATGGATTGATTTTGTAACTTGACTAGGTTGGAAGTGTCAAGGAACAATTCATCCTTGTCTATCATCTCTTGCAAGTCATTCTTAAGCGTTAGGCAATAGTTAGAGTCATGACTTGGTAGTTGATGATAGTGGTAAAAATGGTTAAGTTTGAAGTATGTAGGTACTGGGGGGTCATCCTTGGTTATAAGAGTGGCATTTTTGGCTATCTCACATAGCTTGTCATGTCTTTGATAGGCATTCTTAGTCATTTTTTTGTATTGAATCCTCCCAGTCTTCAATAGTTTATTAAGGAGTTCCAATGGTTTTAATAGTAACCTAGTATACTTCAACTAGTCTTTATGTTCAAAGTTAGGCCTTATGGTAGTTGATGCAAAGGCCCCAGATGTTGAAGTTTGATTATTTTTGGTAGGGGGCTTGGGTTGATTTGTCTTATGCCCTTGTGTTGTTGTTTTGTTGTTGTTGTTGGCCACTATGGCCATGGTTGTGTTGTTTTTCCTTCACTTCTTCTTATCTCTCCATGCATGTTGGTTCTTGTATACCACATAGGTAGGATCATGGCTAGCCTTGGCCATGTCCTCTATGTTTTTTATTTTGGAAAAGGCTTGGCTAAGTGACCTTGGATCAAGGTAATATAGTTTTGATTTAATAAAGTCATTAACCATCCCCATGAAGATGGCTAGATGATGGGTTTCAACTATTAGTTCCGAAGTCTCATTAAGAAGAGCATTCCATCATTGTATGAATTTTTGTACAAGTTCAAGGGGTCCCTACTTGGCCTTCATTAGTTGGTTAAGGATCATGTTAGGTTTCAATTTGTACTTGAAATGGTTAACAAATTGTGAAATTAAGTCTTCAAGAGAGGATATGGATCCTCTTGATAACACATGGTACCAATCCAATGATTTTCCCATTAGGGACATAGGGAATATTTGAATGATGGTATTTTGCCAAGCTTGTAGTAGTAGGCATTTGGAATAGAAGGTTATGAGGTGGGCATTCAGGTTACCTTTACCATTGTACTTGGTGAATTGAGAAATGGGAATGCCCAATGGAAGAGTTATTGGGGACAACAGGACTAATGGAATCATCTTGATATAAGTCCATTATGTTGATTATTTAACTTGTGGAAGCTTTGAGCTTCTGTAACTCTTCTGTTAAGTCCTAGATCATGCCTAATCTAGTCCTTGGGATAATATTGTAGGCTACGATGTTTGTACAAATGGTTGGGATGTTAACTAAGAGATTTGTAGCCTTGTGATGGGTTGGGGTATTGAGGGGAGAGGCTGAGTTATGGTGGCCATGGTTGGACTAAAAAAGAAGAAAGATGTTTGCGTCAGCACTTGGGACACAAAGGGGACAAATGGTGTATGTGTCCCTTGGGTTGTTTGTGATCTTACAATGGGGCCCACTAGTGGTAAGAACCATCAGTGAGGGATGTGCAGACTGTGGTTGCATGGAAAAAGACATGGATGAAAAGAGGAAGGTTGTTTGAGGCATAAACTATGCCTAATGGGCTACTATAACAAGTACCAGTTCAAACATGGTTGGATATAGGAGATGAAGGTTGAGATGCTTGTCCCATGGAGGAGATAGGTAGGGCTAAAGTGACCATGGTGGTTTGAGGGATTGATTGTTCGAATAGGTTCCCTATGAAGGTTTCTAGTTTGGGCTTCACATTGAATTCATTATGCTCTTCATGCTAGCTCTCCATGCTTGATTTCACATCTTGCTCATCCATCTCAAATAAATGAAAAATTTTACATGCATGAACATTATTAAAGTGTATTTTATCATAGGGAGAGGGTATGTATTCCTTCCCTTTGTAATGGATTAACTCGTATTCATGCTTATCTTCAGCATCTATGTGTGGAAGGAGTAATTTGGCTTAGATTTTGATGCATATGTAGTTGTAGTACTCATCATTGAGCACAACAAAGTCTGGGATTTGTCCTCTTAGCCTAAGTGATTATTTACATTTGACTACAATGGGGTCTCTAGGATCATAGATCCTCACTACATCCCTACCGAATGTCATGTTGGTCATGTTAATGGACAAAACAATGGACTTACCAAAAGACATTATCAAAAATGTTGATTTTGACCTTTTACTATTTTTGGTAAAAATTTCAGTAAGTTGGGATTGCCCAATAGTGTAGTTGACTATAAATGAAAAAAAATAGTTGAAAGTATTATTGTAGTATAAATGGTACACACCACCATTTTGGAAAGTGGTGTTATGGCTTTGAAGTTGGTAATACCAACTACGCTGGGCAAGATCTATGCTGAAGGGTATGTAGTAGACCATAGTAGTTTCTAGCCAACTATGCTATGGCAGATTGTGGAAAATGCATTTTTTCTTGGAAAAACTAAACTGAAAAAGTTTATCAAAGGTTGTGAAAATTGGATTTAGGAAATGAAATGTGAAAATTTTTGGTGTCCCAAGGACTACACTAGAGTCTTAGTAGTGGCTACAATAGCTTTTTATTGCAAAAATTTCATAGTAGAGGTATTGGATAAAAATAATGGTGTTCAAGTGTCAAGTGCAGGTTTTAATGGATAAAATTTATGGGTGTTTTTGTTGACTGCACTAGGTTCCATAGAATCCAGCAATTGTTGTGAAAATGTAGTGAAAACCCAAATCACCCACCATAACTATGCTAGGTATATTGGATGAGAATTGGGCTACCAATGCTGGTTTTTACTGGTAAATAGTGAAAAAGAAATTTGAAAATGTTGAAGATAATTGAAAATAGGTTTTGAATAGGTTTTTGGGCTAAGAATTTGGGAGAAGGTTCTTCTTCTAGCATTAGAAACTGTTGCACCTAGAAAATTTGAACGTTGGAAAATCAAAAATCCTAGGCCATGAAAGTTTAACCTTGAATCTTAAGGAACTTTGAAAAATAGGAACAAAGGTGCCTTGGATGATCTTATCGATCATCTAGGTATTTACAAAGTGTAAATGAGAAAATAAATTGCATATTTGAACAAAAATGAATTAACACAAAATAAAACTTTGAATAAAATCTACACTACAAATGAACTAAAAAATTTATTTAATAAAATTGTAAAGTTTAAATAGTATAGATGGTGTGCTCAAATGAATAAGAAGCTAGCTTGGATGAATTGAAGCTTGTTGGAGTTGGTAGGATGTGTTTTGTAGTCGATCTCCATGGTCAAGGTACTTCCTAATTCCAATCGCTTACAACTCCATGATGATTTCGGTTCAAATATGTGACTTTGGGTGGAAATGATGTAAACAATGGTGTGAACTCTTATTTTAATGGTACTACACTAAGGGTCTCTAATGCTCAGCATAGATGCCAAATGGAATTCAAGTGCTCAAGGTTGCAAAACCATGCTATGGGTTGCACAAATGCTCATTTGAGATTATTCAAAATTGTTGAAGTGTGAAACCAAAAAGATTTTGGGATTGTCAAAAAAATGTTTAGAACTGTTCAAGAATGTTGGGAACCTGAATATGATGTTTAAGCTTGGGTTTTATAAGTCTCAGGTTGCTGATTTCATGTTGCAAATTACTGCCATGATTTCTAATAGATTAATGTTGGTTGCAAGTGTAATAGCTATGATTTCTAGTGTAGTTGACCATTTCTATTATGTTTTGATGCATCATAGCCATTAAAACTCATTTGCATACTAAAAATACTAAAAGTACTTTTTTGACTATGCTTGCCTTCACCTTGACTACGTTGGCCTTGAAGGAAGATGCTGGGATTTGTTTAAATCTATTGAAACCATGGTGACTACATTAACCAAATTGCATTTGCTAGAAATCCATGATGACTATGATGGTCATATTACCACCATCAGAAAATGTTATGACTACATTGGCCATTGCTGGAAAATTGGAAAACCCAACAACACCAATGCTGGTCTTGCAGCTATGCTGGGCTTTGTGGCGACTACATTGGATGTTGTTCACAAAAAATGAAAACCTAACACAATCTACACTAGGGGTAGATGGTTTCACCGTAGTTGAGGTTGCACCTCTACAAAAACCCATGTAAATGCCAAATTTGATAGTCCTTAACACATTTTTAGCCTTTCCAAGCCCATATATAAACATGATAGTAATTTTTCCACTTGGAAAGTGAGGTAGAAGTAACTTATAAGGCATTTTTCAACTCCAAAAAGTTAAAATATGCAAGATTGTAGCTCATGGGCTACATATCTCACATTTATAATAAGATCTTACCTCAAGTTAGGTGGTGAAGGTTACAAGTTGTAACATGTATTTTCTTGGTGGTGTTTCAAATCTTAATGCTTGCATATGCCAAAAGAAGTCTAATAGATTCAAGTCTTGCAATGGGAGCAAAAGCCTCATCAAAATCAATTCCTTTTTATTGATTATATCCGTTTGTGTCTAGCCTTGCTTTGTTTTTAATGATATTGCCATTTTTGTTAGTTTTGTTTCTAAAAAAACCATTTTGTACCAATAATCGGTTTATGATTTGGTTTAGGTGTCAATTTCCATACATCATTCCTAGTGAATTATTTTAGTTCATCTTGCATAGCTGAAATTCACCCTTCTTGTCCTTATGCTTCTTTGAAATTTTTGGATTCTAGTTATGATAGATATGTATCATAGGTACATATTTCCTTAGTTTGGCTCCTAGCACAGATCTCATATTGTACTTGTCCAATGACATCATCGAGAGAGTGTGATCTATCAAGTCTATGAATTTTAGGTAGAAGTGGAGATATCTCCTCAAGTTCATCTTCATGTTCCTCCTCATGTTCACTATCTATTTCTCAATTTTTAGTAATTTGAACTTAGGAGGTACTAGATAACTTTCGAATGGGAACTACTTATCATCATGTTGTGGAGAAGTAATGTCACTATCATAAATTTTTACATTTATAGTTTCTTCCACCATATTAGTTCTTTTATTGAAGACTCAACATGCCTTACTGATGGAAGGGTATCCTAAGAAAATGCTTTCATTAGTTTTCGGATCAAATTTTCTTAAGCCATCTTTATCATTAAGAATATAACATTTGGAACCAAAAACATGAAAATAACCAATTGAAGGTTTTCTGCCAATCCATAATTCATAGGGAGTTATAGTAGTGAATCTTCTTATTTGTAGTTTGTTGGAGACATAGCATGCTATATTAATCACTTTAGTGCAAACATTGGTAAGGAAGGTTTCTCATTTCATTTAAGATCTTATTCTTCATTTTAGCTTCACAATTTTGTTGAGGAGTCCTTGCAGTAAAGAATTAATGAAGAATGAAATTCATTTGACAATATTGTTCAAATGGGACATTCTTGAATTCAGCTCCATTATCACTCTTGATGATTTTAATATCATAGCCTTCTTCTTTTTGTATTTGATTACAAATTCTTAGGAAATGATCAAATACTTTATCCTTGTGATATAAAAAGGCAACCTAAGTAAAATGAGAGTAGTCATCAACAATGGTTAGAAAATACCTTTTTCTTTTCCAAACTAAGCATTTGAGAAGGATCAACCAAATCCATGTGAAGTAAATCTAAGGGACAAGAGGTAGAGTTGCAATTTTTCTTACCAAACCTTACCTTTGTTTGCTTTCCTTTTTGGTATGATTCATAGATGTTCAAATTGAAATTTTTGAGTTTAGGCAATCCATGAACTATTTTTTTTGTTACTAGGATTTGAAGAATTTCTTTATTTATGTGACCTAATTTTCTATGCCACATACGAGCATCATCTGTATTATTGATCAAGCACTTGGATTCAAGCATAGAATTATCTTCAAATATAGTGGTGTAAACATTTTCCTTTCTAGTTCCTTTTATAACAAATTTTCCAAAAGTTAAATATTTTATTTTGTAAGTTTGTTTTGAAAAAGTAACATCGAAATTTCAATTACAAAGTTGACTAACACTAAGAAGATTATTCATTAATCCATTAACAAAGAAAAATTTATTTTCTATAGGTTGACCCTTACCTTTCCTTCCTATTGTAATGTCTCATTCCTTGTTAAGGGTAGAAGCATATTGTAATAATGTAATTAACCTTCAAATGAAGGGTTGCCTGGTAGTTGAAGTGAGATAGAAAGAGGACTAACTATCCCTTCTAGTTGATTATAGGCCTAACTATGATGGTAGTGTTGGATAACCTCTAAAGGATAGATGCTAAGGGAATATAATTCCAAGGAACTCTTTGAGCATGACCCAGATTTGCTATTTCACATTGAGATCATGACCTAGGAATCAAACACTTAATGATCAAAGGTGATCCACAACTTATGATCAACCAAGTGACCAAGGTCTATGCATGTAAATCCACACACTTACAATCATACTATGACCTAGGGAAGCATTTTTTACAACATTATTCATGTACCCCTTGAGAATGGGTTTGACCTATGCCATTTAAGGTTAGGTTTAGAGGTTGCATTGTCATGGAGTTGTAGAACTTGAATTGAAAAGTAATGGGGGTTGGGAGAAGTGGGACAAGAAGGGATTGATCACCCCTTTAGTTGGATATCCTAACCATGGTGGCATTGCCAAGTTGCCTCTAAGGCTTAAGTGGCATGGGAAGATAACCTAGAGGGCGTTACAATGTACCACTCTTATTAATAAAATTTTTCCTCTATTTTTCCTTGTTAAACTCAATGCACTAATAATTTACCTAGTTATCATTTATCAAGTTATTTCAGGGTATTTCATTATAATGCTTACAAATGCTATGAATTAAGCAATAAATGATTGTGTTCTAATGACATTTGGGATGTCACACCTATAGTACCAATACCTATTGTAGGAGCTTTCATGTCATCCCCAAATGATATCGTTCCATAGTACTATTCTGAAAAGTGTATGAATTGGGATTTATCTTCTATCATATGTCTTGAATAGCCACTATCAATATACTATGTGCTTGTTTTAACAATAGAGAGAGCAACTTAAGCCATTATGTTTTGTTGAAATTTCTTCTCTTTTTGGTTCCAAACTTTCTTTCCCTGCAAGGCATCTTGTTTAGTCTATTTTTGGAAAGTCCAAGTGTAATGTTTCATCCCTAGATGGAAACAAGCCTGAACATGTTCAAATTTTTCACAATAAAAGCAAGTTAAGGTCCTAATTCTTATTGTATTACCAAATGTGAAAGGACATCTTTTTGAATAACCTAAAGAAGTGTTGATGTGTACATTCTTTTGCTCTTGGTCTTTAAGCTTCTCATCTAAAAATGTCTTACTAACCTACTCAATAACATTGGTTAGCCTTTATATCTTAGCCATTAGGTCTGAGTTTTCTTTCTTAAGATTGGAACATTCTAAATTAAGAGTTGTGATATTTGTCTCATTATCATATAAGATTTCTTTTATTTTAAAGTATAGACTTTAAAAGGAAATAATTTCATTGCAAAGAAAATCATACCTTTCTTTAAAGAATATTTCATATCCTCTATGATGACATCTATGATCCTCAATAGATTCTTGATTTGTCATGGTCGGACATAGATGGTGAGTAGCTTTTGATGCATCCTTTGAATTTCTTTTCTTATCCAGATTATTATAGATGTTGCTAGACCTATAGTTACAATCTCTTTTGGAGGCCATATGGCCTGTTCCATTATGTATCGAACTAAATGTAGGAGTGGAAATATAAAGTTTACATTTACTTGTGTAGCAACGGAGTTAAATGCAGGTTTTTAAGATGAATTTGATGAATCATACTAGTCTATTTGTCCAATTAAATATGACAATTGTTGGTGAAACCACTCAACTCCAAAAGGTCTTGAAAAGCTCAAAATGTAGTTTAGAGAATCCTACAACCTTTACAAAATTAATTTTTTCACCAGAGTTTTTTGACATAACAAAACTACTAAATCTTGTAAGATCTTGACAAACTCGACAAGGATGCCTTGTCATAAGAAGTACATCAAGCACGTAGGGCTACAATAAAGAAAGAAAATATACAATAAAAGAATGTAACTCAATTTATATATCCTTGAACTTTGATGAGAAAATATACAAGAAAAGAATGTAACTCAATTTATATATCCTTGAACTTTGATGAGCGGCAAGGTACCCCCTATGCCCTATGAATCACAAGCATTCATGCATGATCTAATCAAATTCTGTGGATGGGACTAGCTGTGGCACCTAGATTGTTATGCATTGAATGTAGTTTGCTATCTTTCCACTTGGACTAGTGGTAGCATTGTCACTTATGGTTTAGTCCAAAGTGAGGCATATGATTCTTGATGCTGTTACAGCCTTATGCTACTCCTAATGATAATAAAGAAATCAATTATTTAGACTAATTAACAATAGAAAGTAATGTCTAAACTAGCCTACGAGCGATGAGTGTCTATTCCTTGCTTGTCGCACACATCTTGAACCCACGTATCCACTATTGGCATTACCAAGCGCTATGCTATTGGGTGAACCAAGCACTAACACTGTTGGGATTACCAAGCAAATATGTGTTTATGCCTAAAACTAGTCATGCTCATTCCACCAATTCATGAACATGCATGGAAATGTAAATATTAACTAAGTACATGTAATGTAAATTGCATTAAAAGTAAATTTAATCTAAGTCAAAGTGTTGCAATGAATAAGAATCAATCTCGATCTTATTGCCATTCATGGAATGTGTCTAGGTACATTGCCACTCAAATAAGATGTCGTACAACTAACTCAGATCCAAACTACCAGCACTCATTGTTTGTTCTCTAAGATTACAAAATAAAATTGCAAGAGTTTGTCTACTCTATTGAAAAAAAAACTAGATAAACATGACTGAGAGCACGTATTTATAGATTTTATTACTAGGTTGCATCGACAAGGCCTCATCGATGCATGAAATGATGCATTGACGGGGCCACGTCAACAAGGCTTCATCGATGAGGCCTCATCAACACAGCCTTGTTGTCAAAGCCTTGACATGAAAGCCTTGTTATTAGAGTCTTGACATTAGAGCCTTGTTGTTAGAGCCTTGACATTAGAGCGAACTAAAAGGTTGACTTTTTATCAGATAACCTAGCGAACTAATGAGTCATCATACCCCCACGATTGAATAAAAACCTGTCCTCAAGTTAATAGGATAGGATCAAGCTTTCTTTACAAAATTGGGAAGGTATGGAATTATTAATTAACACTAACTACTGAATGAATTTGATGTTGAATTACAAAATTTTATTTGAGTGGATGCATACAAAATGATAGAGTGATAAAAAGACTAGACAAGCTTTCAAGATTATAAAATCTTTAGAGGTCTTTAAGAACCCGTTGAAGATGATTCTTCTTATTGCTGCTAGAGATGTTAGACTTCCAACTTAGATTTTTATGTTAATTCTTCTCTAGTTATGTGCAACATTTTTAAAGGATGGACAAAAATTTCTTCTCATCATCCCATGGATCTAGTAAACATGTAATGCTTGAGTTGTAATCTTGTATGTGTTACCATTTGTCCATGGCATATCCTCTGTTGTCCCTCTCTTGGCTTCATTTCCATGCCTAGAAAAAGACATTCTTCCTTAGGTGTTTCTTTTAGCATCACTTGTAGTCACCAAAGGATCAACATTAGTTTGGTAAATTTTCCTTAATAATTAACCCTTTTTGGATCCCTTAGTTTTCATTTAAGCACAAGGTGATGATAGCATACTATGCCCAAGGCTATGAGGTAACTAAAATCATCAAGCTATTCACATTATTTTGATTAATTACTATTAGTTACCATGATGTTCAAAAATAGGATGTTAGAAAAATTTCAAAATTTTAAAGTGGACATCCCTATCTCCTATGACTAATAAGCATAACTCCAAAAGCACACAAGTTTTCAAGCAATTGAAACCAAAGGTTTGATTCAAAAGATGGCCAATAAATATTGAACTTGAAATATATTTTAATAGAAACATAGGAAAAAAGTAAAAAATTAATTGAAAGTAATGAGAAGTAGTCCCAAAATTATGTGTAAATTTAGAGAAACTATCATTAATGTTCTTGAAGATGTGAAGGTTAATTCAAAGCCATGCTCAACAAAAGTTATGCAGGTGGATCCTCCCTAAAGTAGGCTCTTACCATAATGCCCTTGCATAATCACTTCTATAGATGTTTTTGGGCATCCAAGAAGTTAAATGTAGATCATGCCTTTGTTCCAAACAACACACAACTGTTGTGGTTGGGATGTTGTACTATACTATATAAAACCAAAAGGCTCATAATCATATGCAATAGTGAGGTGAATAATGGAATGAGAAGGGATTGCAAAGATAGAGATATAAGGTACTTGACCATCTCCACAATAGGGTCTTGTGATAAATGTGATTAAAATGATTAGCATACCTATTCTTCCAAGTTCAGACCAAGTCCATACCATCAATAGTAACCTTGCATTGATGTGTTCCCTCTTGCTGACCATTGTGAGTCCAAAACCACCTCAAAGAATGATCATCACTCCAAAAAGAAAAAAAAAGAGAATAAAGAAGGAAGGGCCTTAGTTAGAGGGTTACCTTCAGGAATGGGTAACATGTTTTTCTAGACCCATAACCAGTGCTTGTAGCCAATGATTGTGTCTAAGGGGTATGCTTTGAATTTCCATTATTTATTTTTTCTCCTTTTTTTTGTATTTTTTTTTTATTTTTTATTTTTATATTTTATTTTTTTCTTTTCTTTCTTTTTTGTTTTTTTTTTTGAAATGGGAACCACACCATGCAAAGACAAAGATTCCTTTTATTGGTTGGCAGAGGAGTGATGATACAATTCCAAGAGAAGTCATAAACCACATGAAGGAAGATAAGAAGAAAACCCAATAAGTCCCCTTGAGGTCACACCCTTACCATTCCCACTTGATCATTCCCTCTTTCTTCAAGGTACAATGATCATTGATTAATTTTAGTTTCATGAATGAAGAACCAAATTGTTTCCATGAAAAAGACCTTTTATTCAGAAAATTGGAGGGATGGATGAGGTGGTCTCACTACTTTACACAATTACTTACCTAATCATCTTGATAGCATAGAACAAAAACCCAACACATAATGTTGAGTTCTGTATCATGACTTGGTAATATTATTAACGAAAATATAAAAACATTCATAAAACATAAAAGAAATGACTTAAGAAAAGAAAAAAATATAAAGAAAAGAAAAATATTAAGAAATGAAAAACATATTAAGAATCAAAAAATTTTGGAAGAAATAAGAAAATGATAAGAAATTGTAAAAATAAAAAGGTAAAGAACACTTATTAGTTCTTGAACTAGGATGGAGCATCTCCCCCATGACTAATCATATGGCTACATATTCAAGAGATGAACTGCACAATTCCCTAGTTATACACCATCGATTTCCCATCTATCACCACTATTAATTTGATTAATCATCTAGTAGCACATCTAACATTGGTGATAGTCTCATTTAAATCATTTGGAGACGTATCTTGATTTGCACTCGAAGGTATATCTATTTTGGGGGTCTAGATGTGTTTGCTTCTTCTTCTTAATTTTCTATTTTAATTCTTGGGTCTCCATGTTTAATATCATTTTTTTGGTGTATAATCAGAGTGTAAGATATCTGTGTCTAAGTCCTATATTTGGTTCATTTTCTTATGTCTAAAACTAATAAGCAAATCAATTACCTTCATGCATCTTTGAAATAACTTTATATTCTCATTTTCAAGCCACTTGGTGTCTTTTGGTTTAGTGGCTACTATGTAGGTTGGGTTGTATTAATATTTTGAATTTTTGGTCCACAATTGCACCCTTTACTATTAGTGATGCATGGATTCTTCTTTTATCTCTCCACAATGCTAGATTCATCATATTTGTCAGGTGTTGGAGTAACCATGGATGTTGGCCTTTGCGTAGCATTAGAGGACAGGAAGGGTGTTGCACTTGATTTGTATTGTGTTGGTTTGGATGAGTTAGTAGGTCCACAAGTCTTGCCCTTCCACCTAGGGCCTATCCTAAAGAAAGGATGTTTTCTAGTTTGCAGTGGAAACCTACTAACATTATCATTTCTATGTATGTTAGTAGCATAAGTTGTATTCTATCATTGATGTCATGGTGCTGAACCTTACTATGTTGCTATTGGTGACATATGATGGAGGGAAGTATGAGAATATTGAGGATATGCCAAAGGATGAGAGGTGCAAGGTGGTGATCCTTTAGAAGATGTCATGCTACAATGATATTTAGGAGAGTGGTAGTAGCGATTTGAAGCAGAGGATGTGGAACTAGTCAGGGAAATAGGTTGTTGAACATAATATTCATATAGGTTCAGCTGGTAGTAAGGGTAGGGCTAGTTTGATGGTGGCCTCTCCCATGATTATGGGTTTTTCCACTACGGTTGATGATAGTGTTGAGGCTGGTAATAAGTCCCCATAGGATAATACGATTGGTTGTGGGACTGTCTATAATTACCATATGGAAAAGGAAATTTCCTAGGCATGTGCTTTTGTACAAATTTGGGATTTAATGCAAAAGCCTAATACTCATGTAGATGTGACATGACTGGGTAATGGCCCTTCAAGTGGTCATATATGTAGATGTCACATCCATAATCTTTGTCTGTAGTTGAGTATATAGCCTTGCTTTCTTCAGCACATTTCCTATTTGTCGATAAGTGCTTTTAGCTGTTTCTTGGTTCTTCTTCCTTTGTTTATTATGATTTACTATTTCATTTTGTGTTGCCTTCTCCTCTACAGTTTCTATGAAAGTTGTAGCTTTTTCATTTATCCACTCTAACATCCTATTCAGCCTTGCCTGGAGTTCATCAAGAGATTGTTGTAGTGGCAAGGTTTGTTGTGAAATGACCTCATTAAGAGCTACCTCTCTTTCCTCATCGTATATATGGACCCTCTTCTTTTGAAGAGTTGGGCCCTAATGATATTTCTCAACATTCTCTTATTTACATAGCTCTTCTTCTTCTTTTGCCACCTACTCAATTAGCCTTTGTATTTGATGGGCTTTTAGTTCATATAATTGACCTTGAGCATACATCCCAATGGTCTCCCTTGTTTCATCATGAAGCCCATCTATGATGTGGAAAAGTTTCTCTTTTTGAGAGAAATCATGGTTGGGACATCTATGTAGTAGCGAATAGTATCTATCCAAGGCCACATCCAAGGGTTCATGATTTTCTTGCTTCCATCCTTAGATTTGTCTTCTTAGGTTGGACACTCTTGCATAGGTTTGATATTTTTTGTTGAAAAGTTCTAGCATTGTAGACCATTGGTGGATGGGACTTGGTTCCAACAATCTATACCAACTTTCAATGTTGTCTATTAGTATCCTAGGAAAGAGCTTAAGCTTTTGCCACTTCTTTTTGATATTTTGCAAGGCATAGGTATCATGGAAGGCTTGTAAGTGATGTTGTGGATCTGAATAATGGCCTCCCACAAATTTAGGGATATTATTAATATCAAGCCTTTTTATGCAACTTTCCCTATGATGGTTGTGGGGTATCTTAACTACCTCTATGATCTACATCAGGCTCTTAGTGGCCAACAAGGGTTCATCATCATCAGACGTGGTGTGGTGAAAATCACTATTTCTATTTTTCCAATTGTGAAAATTTTAGCTATGTTCATGTTGAGGTCTTTAATTTTTCCCATGGTTTTGATTTCTACCCTTATTTTGACTCCATAGTGGAGCTTTGTCTCTATACCTATGTTCATCATCGTTAGAACTAGACATTGAAGAGGAAGAGGAAGATGAAGAATTGGGAGGATTACCATGGCTTTGATGGTGTTCCCCATAGTCTTTTAATTTATCTTTTTTAGGTTTTGAGGAGGTCCTAACCCTTGAGGCCTTCCCTTGTCTAGGACTTACTTCATCTCCTCTAGGGTTGTCTGCCTTAGGTGAATGTAGTCCTTGAGCCTAGTTAGGGTGGTCATGAACATATGAAACCCCTACATGAGGCTGGTCACTTTGATTTTCTTCAACATATATCTCATTGGTTCTCCAATGAATGTTCTCTTCATACAATGCATTATCACTTCCTTGTGAAAGAGATATTGTTATTGGTGTATGATGTGTGTAACTTCATATTTTTCCAAAGATAGTTCATTAATGCATTTACAAGTGGGAACGGATGATAGTGTTAGGACTAATTAGAGCATAGTTGATTAGTAAAATTAAATTGGTTACTTAATTAGTTCACTTCTCCCTTTATAGCACCAAGACGTAAAACATAAAAATATATATATATAAATCATATACCTCAAGTTTACGTAACCTTACAAACACGCTATACAAGTAAGCTTGGGAAGACAATAATTGACTAACCCATCTGGGTTCTGTAAAGGTGCATAAGCACTTAGTCATTGGAATTCAACTAGATCATGCATGTATGCTCATATTCGTATGGTTGAGCATAAGAATACCTCGTTGCTCATCATTGGCACCGTTGTCGGGAACCTTATTGGTCGTGTGCTAGCTAGAACTTAGGAAATCTTCACATCGTTGGGATGAACCCTTGGGTTTGATTATCTTACAATTAGGAAAATGAAAAGTATTACACACTCCTTCTTCTTACGAGAGTGTTTCACCATCTAGGTCTAATACAGGGAACAATCGAGGGTGTAGTACACATGACAATTCACCAGTCCCTCAATAGTTTTGCATTGTATACGTTCATCCCGATGAGTATATACCAAAATTTATCTTTATCCTCCACCAGGATGAACTACTGCATTGGTGTGATTTAGAAGATAACATAGTGTTACCTCCCGATCGCTCAGTCCTAGGCATGCTCCTTCATGATGTTACATGAATTGATATGCAGCACTTATAGGCAGAGTATGTTGTGCATGATCATGACTTGAGAGAGTATCAACCCATGGAGGCACAACGTCAAAGGGATCTACAATAGGAGAGACGTCATAAATCCATGAAGGGGAAGTTGTCTCGGAATGTCCCACATGTTATAAGTGAAAATGAGGGTGGTGAACCTACCTCAAGAGGTCTCCCACACAATGAAATTCCTCCTGTTGACTTCAGTCAAGGGGTTGTGTATCAGAATCTTCACTCAACTATCCATAACCCACATTCTAGTACCAAAAAATACAAAGGGTCTAAAAAAGGAACATGAACACATGACAAAGATGGACATTCTAATCATAACAGCAATTGAGATCACGACCATCGAAGAAAAGAAAGCAGGCACCATCATGATGACTTTCCTCCTTCTTCTTCACCTTCATCATCTCCTTCACCCTCTCCTTCAAGATCTGGACATAGTTGCAAGAAAAAGACCCTGAGGAGAATGGTAAGAAAAATAGGAATCATAGACAAAGCAGCCGAGAAAGGGGACAAGGGAATTCTAGAGAAACTCATCATGAGAGGAGGGAGAGTAGGGAACAACATAGGTATCATAGATACCATAGACAGTACGGTCACGATGAACCCCTACTCACTGCCTAAAGTATGCTAGATATAATTGAGGCTGTTAGAATCCCAACGAAGCACCAAAAAGATGGTAGGATCAAAAGATTAGACATGAAAAAATCCCATGATTTGAAGGAGGATACAACGCTGATCCTCAAAATCATTTGCAAGCATTTCTTGATGCATGTGCCTTGCAAAACATAGAAAATGAGTGACAAAAACTCAAGTTGTTTCCATGGACATTGATCAAGGAAGCAAAAGGTTAGTATCAATCCTTAGAACCAAAATCCATTTGGTGATGGAGTACCATGTTAGAACTATTCAATGATAAGTATCAAACATACCCCCAAGTGTCCAACCTTCGAAAGAAAATCCAAGGATGGAAACAAGAAGGACATGAACCCTTAAATGCTACCATGGGCCGATATTATGCACTATTACATCATTACCCAGGCCATGGTTACTTACANTGAACCCTTAAATGCTACCATGGGCTGATATTATGCACTATTACATCATTACCCAGGCCATGGTTACTTACAAAGGAAACAATTACACCATCTTGTAGATGGGCTTAGGCATGAAACACTAAGAACCCTTGGGACTTATGCCCAAAGAAGGTTATCTGAGCTTAGGGCCCATCAAGTATAAAGATTGTTGGAGCAAGTTGCTAAAGAAGAAGGTGAGTTAAGGAAAAGAGAGAGTGCAGAAGAATATAACAGAGATCCTTCCCTCCAAAAGTAGGGAGTTAGATTTTGTGAGGATGAAGAAGAGTCACCACTTGAAGAGATGGTAAATAGGAAAACCTTGCCCATTCAAAAACTTGCAACAGACATATCAGCAAAGGTGGACCAAATGTGGGACTCCCTAGATAATAGATTTCAAATAGTACTCAAAATAGTAAATGAGTCTAGAGAGGAAGGTAGTGGAGAAAAAAGAGAAAAGCTGAATATGCACGTAACAAAGGTAAGGGAGAAATTGCCATCATCGAAGAGGTTGTGGATGTAGATACAGATAATGATAGTGGATGTGAGATATGCTAATATGACCATCCTAAGGGATGTTTCCCTATAATCTCACATCTGCAGGAGTCTGGGCTGTATGTACTCAACCCACGATTAAACAGAAGGCAAACACCCTAAAGGTTACCTTATCTCCAAGGTAACCTAAGGCAATTCCACCAACCCTTAATGTATTATCCAAGTGGAACTCCACCATAACCAAATGAGTAGTATAAACAATGGCAGCACCCACAATCATGGGGAATGCCACCACCACATCAACAGTACCCTTACTGTCAACCTGACCCATATGGATACTACATGTAGTGGCCAATCTCTCCACATGACTCTCCTAGTTACATTTCTCTCCAACCTCACTACCAAACCCATGAGATTTATAGAAATTCTTCTCTTAGGGGTGATATTCCACAAACATAATATCCTTCTCTTCTGACTACATCTCTTCCACCCTTAACTCCATTATCACCTACTCCAGCTATGCAGGGTGAGCTCCCTGCCCAGCTGCAACACCGTAACACTAAAAGGGCTATTAATCCTCATCCTACTATTGGTTTAGACAATCGCATAAAGAAGAGACCTTTCTTTAAGACCAATAGTCCAACCAAGTCCTTGTAGTCACAAGCAACTAACTCTCTAAAGGCCTCACCATCATATGAAACTTTGGAACTCCCTTCAAACCAAATACCACATTCAATGCACACGGTCATGTTGACACATGCCATTACTAATAGGATTAAGGCTAGCCATCTTCCTAGGAAATTCTTTGATCTTGGGATTCCTCTTATATATTTACAAATCGTTGGGAATGAGCCGTGGAAAGCTCTTTTGGATTCAGGTTCTGGTGTCAACTTAATCTCTCAAGAAATATACAAAGCTTGGAACCTACCTCCACTAAAATAGAGTAACATTAGTTTAGAGCTGGCTGAATAGTCCATCACTATCTCATTAGGACTAGTGAAGGACATTGTTACCACTATTTGTGGATGGTCATATCCAACTGACTTCCTAGTGATTCAGGTCAACAACTGTAAGGGGGACTACCCAATCATAATGGGAAAAGCATGGCTAAGCACAATTGACACATGCCTAGGAATACATGATCTTTCCCTAGAGATATCAAAGGAAAATACATTTAGAAAGATTGAGAAGAAGAAAGTTCCATGCATTGCATACAGTGACCCAAGATGTAGTTGCATGCAGAAGTCCTGGTTTATACAATGTTTAACATTGCCTACATGCAAACAGTGTGCACAAGTAACTAACATACAAAGATGCCTATATGCGGTAGCCACAAGATAGGAAGGCAACCAGTGGCTAACAGCTGACCAAGAGAGCAACTCAACTATATGCATGGAACCAACTGAGGGTTTGACTTGCACTTACATCGATAGCATAGACACATTAGAGCAAGTCCATCGCTAACTTCTAAGTCTCAACATTGAAAATATCAATTGGGGAAGTTGGAAATCCCTGAAAACTTTAAGCAAGAGCCCCTAGAGTTAAAAATGTTGTCCATTGGTATGGAGTACACATTTCTCAAAAATGGAAAACCAGCAATTATTAATGTTACGTTCACTCCTCAACAAAAGGAGAGACTACTGAAAATGGTGAACAAATGGTCGAAAGCCTTTGCTTGGTCATATCCCGAATTAATCAGAATAGACCCTAGGTTATGCCAACATAGGATTTACACTAAGCCCTCCATGAAATCTCGATGACAACCACAAAGGCAATTGAACCCAAAGCTAAAGAAAGTGTTTAAAGAAGAAATTGAACAACTTCTAAAAGCTGGGTTCATCTGCCCCATTGTTGATAGTAAATGGGTTAGTCCATTAGTTATTGTGCCCAAAAAGGGAGGTAAATGAAGGATGTGTATAGACTTTAGGCTACTAAACATGGAAATATTCAAAGACCACTTTCCATTGCCATTCGTCGACCAGGTCTTAAACACCATTATAGGGCATCACTACTATAGTTTTTGGATGGATACAGTGGATACAACCAAATCCAAATAGCACCAGAAGACCAAGCCAAGACCATGTTCACAAGTCCTTGGGGAACATTTGCATACAAACAAATGCCATTTGACTTATGCAATGCTCCTACAATGTTTCAACGTTTGGTTCTAAGTATCTTCCAGTAGCAAATAGAAAATGGTGTGGAGGTCTTCATGGATGATTTCTCCACCTACGAAGTGAACTTTAATCAAGCATTGCACCGATTAGAGCAAGTACTAAAATGATGTGTTGAAACCAATTTAAGGCTCAACTAGCCAAAAAAGCTATTTAATGGTCCAAGAAGGCATAGTATTAGGCCATAAGATTTCACAAATAGGGATAGAGGTAGACACCGAAAAGATTAAATTCATCCAAGGAATCACACACCAACCTGAAATTGTAAAAGACATCTAATCATTCCTTGGACACACTGGCTATTATAGGAGATTCATAGAGAACTTTTCAAGGGTTGCAAAACCATTAGTTGAACTAACGAAAAAGGATGTTGATGAGTGGCAAGGTACCCCTACACTCAACCATACGAATACGAGCGTAACATGCATGATCTGGTCGAACTCCACGTACTAAGTGCCTACACGCCTCATGAAACACTTAAGGTTAATTATTCATTGTCTTCCCAGACTTACTTGTATTTGTCATGGTGTATGGTTAAGTAAGTTTGAGGTATATGATTTTTATGTCTTTTTTGGTTTTATCTCCTATGCTAGAGAGGTGAAGGGTTGAAGAGACTAATTGACTAAAACTAACTAACTAACTAAGCTTGAATTAACCTAGCGTCAGCATTCGTTCCCACTTACCGTTCACACCCTGAACCAATGCAACCATGGTTACCAAATGCTATTCGTTGCTAGGATCACCACGCGTAATGCACGTGCTCGAAGCGGTCGTACTAAGGCACTTAACTAGGAGAGAAGGATTGAGAGAGATTTAATTCCTAATAAAGCATGTAAATGATAAACAGTAAATAACAATAAATAAAAGTCCTATTTAGCCTATTCCATGCACTGCAAGGTTTATCCAAGAAGTTCATCTTTATTTTTGTTCACAAATATGTGTTTAGGTACAATATCTGCTCGAATAAAGATCCATTCACTTTGGAGCTCCTACTGCGAGCACATGGAAAATATTCTATATTTAGAGAGGTAAAACTACCAAAGTTTCACTAAGGGTCTAGATCTAGATGAGAAAACAAGGGAGAGTCACCTCTTATTTATAGACTTGGTGGTGCACCGTGATATCGCGTACATGATAACGCGGGGCATGACATGATATCGTGTGGGATGTGATATCGCAACGGCTGCGATATCGCGTACGTGATATCGCGGCCCATGTGATATCACGTCCCATCAGGTGTACCTTTCGAATGGACTAGAGAATGTGAGTTAGCTTTTCAAACTTTAAAATAGAAGCTTGTAGAAACACCTGTTCTACAAGCTCCTGACTGGTTTAGACCCTTCCATATAATGACTGATGCATCTAACTTTGCTTTAGGAGCTGTACTTACACAATTAGATGACCATAAACAACTTCACTGTGCAAGTTGAAGTATTTCTGGTATACAACTCAATTACCCCACAATGAAAAAGGAATTAATAGTTGTGGTGTTTGCACTAGATAAGTTTAGGCACTATGTATTGGGCTATAAGGTATTTGTACACACAGATCATAGTGCAATTCAATTCTTGCTAAATAAACCAATGATGAACCCTCACATCATACGATGGCTCGTAATCTTACAAGAGTTCAATCTTATAATGGTTGATCGTAAAGGCATCGAGAACATTGTTGCTGATCATTTATCTCAGTTAAGATGGGGCAACAAAGAGGATGAATATTCACTTTCTAATCACTTTCCTGATGAATTCCTCTTTGCAAGTGTAGTAAATAATCAATTAAACATGGAAACAAATTGATATAGTAGCATTCTTATCTATCTCCTTACACAACAAACACCACAAGAGTTAGACGTTAAAAAGAAACAATCGTTTCTTCACCAAGCCAAGTATTTTATGGAAATCAATGGACAACTTTATAAAGTGTGTTTCGATGGCTTGGTTCGATGGTGTGTTCCCGATGTAGATCAATTAAGAGTTCTCCAAGATGCACATGAAGGCCCTTGTGGGGCTCATTACACTAGGAGACGAATAGCCATTAAAATCTTGCTTACAGGATATTATTGGCCTACATTGTTTTGGGAAGCTCATCATTTCATCCAATCTTGTAAGTGTTGCCAATGTGATGGGGGAAATGACTGTTACGATGAAGGATCCACAACAATGGATTCAACGTTTAGAACCCTTCGACATATGGGGAATTGATTTTATGGGGCCTATTACACCAATATACAATGGAAAAGCCTACATTGTTTTTGCCATTGACTATTTGACAAAATGGGTAGAAGCAGTTGCTGTTACGAATTGTACATCGTCTATCATTGTACAATTTGTTCAACAAAAAATCGTTAATAAGTTTGACGTGCCTCATGCACTTATTTCTAAAAATGGCACATATTTTGTAGGTGTGACTTTTCGAAAGTTGATGCAATGCTTAGGACTTGAACACAAACTAACTACACCATACCATCCTCAAGCGAATGGTCAAGCCGAAGTAATCAATAGGGAGATTATGAAAATATTGACAAGAACCATTAGCAAATATAGGCGAGACTGGAGCACCAAAATGAACAATGCTCTTTGGACATACCGCTTCACATGGAAACTCCCTATAGGTTACTCTCCCTACAAGTTAGTGTATAGAAAACTCCCAACGCTTCCTATTCAAGCAGAACTCCATACACTATCTACAATGTGTGATCTCAACCTTGATCTTAATCTAGCATAAAAAGAACAGTTAATGAACCTTAACTTGCTAAATGAGAACTAATTAGTCGCCCTGTCATCTAATGAATTGCGCAAGGCTTTTAATAAACAATGTCATGACCTAAAAATTAGAAAAGTTAAGTACCAACTGGGAGATAAGGTTCTTTATTGGAACCCCATACATGTTTCACAATGCACTAAGTTTCAAATGTTGTGGAAAGGACCTTATATTATTCATGCAACTTTTCCTTCAAGAGCCATGATGATTTACAAACTTGAGAGCATAGATAAGAAATTGTTGGTTAACATCCAACAAACCAAACCTTTCCATGACCCTAAAACAGCCAGTATCCATATTACCTCTGTTGGCGGACAACCCTGCTCACTATTTCGGATATCCTTCTACCAACTCAATCGTGCGGGAGATGGCCACCAATGCTAACCATTCTAAGCCCTCATCTCTTTTTGTATTTTTGTTTTACACATCTTTTCAATTTTACTTATTTTTGTTTTACACCATCATTCACATTTTTATTATTTATTTATTTATTTTACTTTCATTCATCATGTAATAAGTGCTCATGATGATGGATTGGAATATAATAATGTTGATTGCTAATGTTTGGTTTTTACCTTTGATCTTCAATGTTGATACTAAGATATGGTTCTTTTAATAAAACAAGCAATGAGTCCACATCGGCCATTCATCCATTCAATGTTGTGCTCTCCTTTGGCTTTGCAACTATCCTATCCCTTTTTCTAAATAAACTTATTAATGAACTGGTGACTTGGTATTCTTCAAACCAAGGAAGGATTCAATGGTTGAAAAGGGTGTGAATTGAAGGGGATTCGACACAATTGTGCTGGCTATTCTCTTGGGTACTTGGATGCTTTTCACTAGTTTTCTGCCATTCTGCTATTAACCAAATATTAGGAAGTTGAATGAATCTAAATAAGTCTTTGCATGGTATGGTTCTCACGCAAAAAAAAAAAGAAAAAAAACTAGTGGGAATTCAAAACATATCCCTTAGACATAATAAAGAAACATGGGCTGCAAACACTAGTTATGGCACTGGAAAGACATATTACCCATGCCTGAAAGTTCCCTCTACCTAAAGCCCTTTCTTACTTCCTACTTTCCTATCTTTATCTCCTTTGAATGGTGGTGACTTGATGGATGCATTCTTGTTGCTTCATGAGGATGGGTTGGTCAAATGTATTGATGTGAGGTCACTGGATGTGGTTGGTGAGTCTAGACTTGGGATGAATTTTATTCAGTCACCTTAACCACATAATACATAAGGGACTTTACACAACCTTGCTCTTGGGATTCCATTTCATTTCCTCCTCCCCTTCCATATTTCTTTCCATATTCCACATCATTGCTAATTTTATGATTAGTCTACATCTTGGTTGACGCATTGTTAGTTTTCAGTAAACTCTTATGGGTAAGTTCTTAACCTTTGTTTCCATATGTCATTCCAAGAGCCTCCAGACTCTTCAGTTTGCAAGTCTATCAAGGCATAAAAGGCATGAGCCTACTTTGGGGAGGACCCACTGCATTCCTTTTTGGTGCAATTGTTAAGTTATTTCCCTTAAACATTCTTTGCAATCAACCATTTCTTGTTTCATCTCCATCCATGACATCCATTTTATTGGCTTCACCATTGTTATTTCCCTCATCTTCATTGTTCCTTCAGTTTTTCCACCCTATCGCTATCGGAGGTTTGCTCTTAGTCGTGGGGGCCTTGTCACAAATTTTTCCATTCCATNCCAGCCAATGCACTTATATCAAGGCAAGGTATCAATTACATTATGGCTTATCTATCCTTGCTAATTCTTGACTGTGTTGTGTGTACATATGGCGGTTACATGAATAATGGACTAGGACAGGAGGAAGCACTCAGGATGGACTAGTGCTAGAGCATTTACGGAAGGAACAAGTTTGGTCATGTGGCTATGGATGAACAATGGAGTGCACATTTCTGACATCGATAGCAATGCGCCTCATTTTCTTTTCTCTTTCTCTTTCTCTTCAAGCTGTCAGATGAGGGTCTGGATGTCATCTATGTACAATGTTCACCACAAAGGACGTGAACACCAATGTTCTAATATGTTTGTCGATCCTTTCACTAGGCACTTTGAGTCTGTTATTCCCTATTGCTGTTAGTTCTCATTCAGTCAATAATCCCATACGTTTTCAATATTTTGTAAGGAACTCAAGGATGAGTTTTCATTCAGTTGTGGGGGTATGATGAGCCGCGATATCGGATATGCGATATAGGATCCTTCTAAGCAATATCGGAAATCCGATATAGGGGCCTATCTTGTTGCCTATAAATAAGAGGCAGGCACACTTGGTTTAAAAATAGTTGGTTAATTAGTCCTAGTCCCTTACTTGAACTCTTGCCTTTTTCCCTTCTCAGAGTTAGAATTATTTCTGAGTGCTCATAGTAGGAGTCATAAAGCAAACGGATCTTTATTTGAGCATTGTGTACCTAAGTACACCTTGTGGCCAAAAATAAAGATGAAATTTTTGATAAACTTTGCAATATTTAAAATCGCTTATTTAATGTAATTTACAGTTATTTAATGCTTTCCTTAGTTAATTAATGTTCTCTCTCTTCCCTTGTTAACTCCCCCAAGTAAGCACACTCAGTATGACCACTTCAAGTATACGTGGAACACTTGGTAACCCAGCAACGATTAGCATTTATTAATCCTAGTAGTGTTGCACTAGTTCAAGATGTGTACGACAAGTGGGAACAGATGCTAGTGTTAGGACTAATTAGAGCATAGTCGATTAGTTAAATTAAATTAGTTACTTAATTAGTTCACTTCTCCCTTTGTAGCACCAGGACATAAAACATAAAAATATATATATAAATCATATACCTCAAGTTTACTTAATCATACAAACACACTATACAAGCGTGAGAAGACAACGATTGACTAACATGTTCAAGTTCTGTAAAGGCACAAAAGCACTTAGTCCTTAGAATTCGACTGGATCATGTGTGTACGCTCGTATTCGTATGGTTGAGCATAGGGATACCTCGCTACTCATCAATCTTAAAATTTCTTACATAATATTTCATTAGTGCTCCAAAATTAATATCACCAGTCTAAATTTATAAATTAAGTAGATCCTTACCAACCTATTTTAGGAACAATGTTACATCAGCTCTACCTCTTTTGAAACCATTCATCATAAGATGTTATGAGAGTCCATCATGATAAGCTCTATGAGCTTTTTTGATCCCATATAGAGCTCTTTTTAATATAAAGACATAATATGGATGGTTATGATATGTAAACTCTTCAAGTTACTCAACATAGACTTCCTATTAAATGGTTTCATTTAAAAAGGCACTTCTGACATTCATTTGATACAATTTAATTTCTTTGATGTTGGCATTAACTAGAAGAAGTTTGATTAATTCAAGCCTAGCTATAGGAACAAAATTTTTTATCAAAATCAATGCCTTCTTGTTGATTTTAACCTTTAGCAACTGATCAAGCTTTATTTTTGACAATGTTTCCATTTTCATCTATCTTATTTCTAAACATTCATTTTGTTCCAATGATTTTTTTGTTGTTGGATTTAGGAGTAAGTTCCCACACATCATTTTTGATAACTTTTATAGCTCTTCTTACATAGGTGAAATCCATCCTTCCTCCTTTTCTACCTCACTAAATTTTGGGTTTCAACAAAGCAACCAAAGAAACCCATAGCTAAAATCGTGTGAGTTTCTTTGGTTGCTTTGTTGATTTCATAAACACTCTTCATTGACACATTCATGGCATACCATTCCTAAAAATTTACAAATTGATTTAATGGCCACAGCTTTAATTGTAACTTTTTTAATGGTTTTAGCTGGCGGTACAATAAGAGGAGTTGATTCCTTAGATTTTCCTTTATTTTTATTTTTATATTTTTTAACAAAAAAACAAGTAAAAGAGAAAAATTTTGAAAAAATAAAAGAAAAATAAAAAGCTAAAATAAAATTCATGAACAAATAAATAAAATAAAATAAAAATAAAATTTTACTGAACCCTTGATGATGATTAACTCTGTCGACCTCCCTGACAACAGTGCCAAATTGATGAGCCAAGCAAAATTTGGTGCTGGATACCTTTAAAATTTATTTTCCTTTTTTATTTTGTTGTAGAGATTGTCACCTCGTCTATGACTAACCCATGAGTCATATCCAATGTCGAAGTAGTTAAAAAGTCAAAGAAATCATTAAGACAATAAATAGTTAGAATTGAATCCAATTAAATTCCATACTTATGCCTGTCACTAATAAGAAAAATTATAAACCTTTATCCTAACTTCTAATCATAAATTCAAGAATAAGGATTTATAATTAAATCAAATTGAAATTATAAATAATAATTGAAGATTACAAAGGAGGCTTGCCTAAATTGAAATCCTACCCTGTTGTCTCCACAATGCAGCAATTTGATTGTGAATTACAAGAATTGTCACAAGGCTCAACAAATCTTCAATAAAAATCCCAAGAATAATTCATTCTAATATGATATAGAATTTTCTAGTATCAACTCCTTCTTCCTATTTTCTCAAAAGAAATGAATTTTCTTTTAATGTTTTTGCAGAATCCCTTTTTTTTTCGTTTTCTCTGGTGCCTAATTTATACCACCAAGTTTAAAAATAAACATTACAATAATATCTAAGTATTGCAAAACCCAATACCGATCCATTAAAATTCATATTACTGCCAATCTTGGCTTTCTAATATTTTAAATTAATATGACTTCTCAAGAAAGCGGAAAAAGAGGCATATGTGATGCTCCACGCATTCATTCAAGAAGAAGCTTTGATTTGAGCTGATGGAGAATTTAGCAAAAAAGCATGCATAATAACATCAGTTGGTGTATGCTTTGCTTGATTCCCTTATCAACTGCGAAATTCTCTACTACCACCTTATCCTCATCAATCTCCACTACGCCATTACTTGTACCAATGTTTAAAAATAAGTATTTTAATAAT
>MNCI01001519.1:203796-227561 GCA_015680685.1 Gnetum montanum
TTAAACTAAAATTAAAATAAACTAAAACACACCAATTAACTAATCATAAAATAATAATAAACTAATATTTACAACTTACATAAACAAATAAAATAATCATTAAATAAACAATTAACTATATGAAATATAGAATGAAGTTAATTAAAATGCATAAGTTTGACAAAAATACTTATTAAAATTGAACAAATTTTTTGGGTTCAACAGTAAGCTTTCTACCAGTCTAAAGTTCATGTGAAGTTTTGGTGGTGAGTCTTCTTACCAAAACTCTATTTGAAACATACCAAGCTGTGTTGATAGATTTAACTCAAAAGTGATATGGAATGTCTTTGTCATTGAAGATGGTTCTAACCATTTCATTTAAAATCTTGTTTTTTCATTCTGCTACATTTTTTTAAGAGTCTTGGGAGTAGAGAATTAATGAATAATTTCATTTATTTGATAATAATCTTTAAATTTGGAATTTTTGAATTCTTCTCCATTTTCACTTGTAATCATTTTGATAGCATATCCTTTCTCATTCTATAAGTGATTAAAAATTCTTAGGAAATGTTCAAAAGCTCATCTTTATGATATAAAAATATGACCGATCTAAAATAAGAAAAATAATCTACAATCGTTAGATACTATCTTTTCTTTCATAAGCTAAGAGTTTAAAAGGGACCAACCAAGTCCATATGAAGTAGTTTCAAGGGATGTGAGATAGAGATGCAGTTTTTCTTACCAAATATTGCTCATGTTTGTTTTCCATTTTGATAAGCATTGCATGTGTTCATGAAGAAATACTTTAGTTTGCGTAATCCTTGAACCATATCTTTAGAAGGATTTTAAAAATATTTATGTTTATGTGATCCAATTTTCTATTTCAAGTATTAACATCACCTATATTGTTAATCAAACACTTGAGTTTAAGGTTAGAAGTATATTCTAAAATGGTAGTATAAACATTTGCTTTTCTATTTCCTTCTATAATAACTTTTGCAAAGTAAGAGTCTCTTACTTTGCATGAAACCTTGGAAAAGGTAACATCAAAGTTTGACTCACAAACCTGACTTACACTAAGAAGGTTATGTTTGAGCCCTTTGACATAAAATACTTGTTTAACAAGAGGTTGATTCTTACCCTCAATAGTACCAATACCTTTAATTTATGCTCCTATATCATCTTCAAATGTGACTATTCCATAGTTTTGTTCAAAAAATTTTATGAATTAAGATCTATCACTTGTCAAGTGTCTAGAACATCCACTATCAATATACCAAGTGGTTCTTTTAATGGAAGAGAGAGTAACTTGAGTAAGCATTTCTTTTTCAAAATTCTTCTCCTTAGGTCTCCAAACCTTTCTTTCCTACAACATACCTTCTCTAAGATTTTTTGGAAGAGACCAAGTATAGTATTTTAATCATAAATAACAAAAAGATGGAATATGTCCAAATTTACCACAATAAAAACATACAATTTTTTTCATTCTAGCTAAATGTTCAAACTTGGGTATGTATTTCCACTTAGATAAAAAATCTTTCTAACGCTTTGGTATGGGGATAACTTTGATTTTTTCCTTCTCTTTGCATCTATTGTGGTATCTCCTTCTCTTTAGTGACTTTTTCATTGCTAAACTTTACACTTGATAATTCCTTATTAGTTTGCTCATGAGATTGGTCTAGCTTTTGAACCTTAGCCTCTAGGTCTGATTTCTCCTTTTTAAGATTAGAGTATTTAGTATTAAGTTTAGCCATTTCTATTTCCTTATTATGTAGAGTATTTTTTATTTTGATGCATAAATTTTGAAAAGAAATTATCTCACTATAAAATAACTCATAACTTTCCTCCATTGTACTCTCCACATCTTCATTTTCATCATCATCAACTAGATTATTGATGGGTTCCTATCATGCTAGAGCCATGCATAGAAGATATGATTCTTTAGAAGTATCATTAGTTTCCTCTTCATAAGCACAACTTGTGTAGAGGTTTTTTATTTTTCTTTCTTGCTTGATAGGCTCTTTCTTTTGTAACCTACAAGCATTGGAATATTTGGAGGGCACATGGCCACTTCAACCACATATCCAACATTCTATAGAAGCAATAACAAAATTTGAATTTTCAAGTTGCCTACCTCTTTCTTTACCTTTCCTACTTAATTGGTTGAGGCTATTCCCTTTCCATTCTAGAAGCCTTTTTACTCTTCTTGTTAAGAGATCTAGTTTACCATCACTATTTCCTTCATAGTCTAACATCTCTTTTTTTTTTTTTTTTAGAAACTCTTAAGTGCTATGGGTTTCTCTTTAATAACACCTTCACTTATGACATTCATCTCATATGCTACAAGTGCACTTTGTAATTCTTCAAATTTAAGTATACATAAACCTCTAATTTATTCCATTGCAATGATTTTGGGTCTAAATTTAGGCAATAGAGTTCTCATCATATTAATGATAACTTCACTTTCAAGTAACTCTTTCCATATTCCTCTAATAGCAAATACTATGTCACTGCCCCTAGAAAAATAATCTTTTATTCTTTCACCTTCCTTCATTTTTAACTTGTTATATTCACTTTGTAAGACTAAGATTTTAGATTGTTTAAATAGTAAGGTTTCCTTATAGGTGGCTTCTAAAACTTTCGAAATTTCTTTGGCAATTTTGCATCCAGCTACTTTATTAAATTCAAGTTTACTAAGAGCACAATAAAGATAGTTTCTAGCCTTTCAATCAAACATAAATTTATTTTTTTATCATCATCAGACCACTTACCTATTAGTAGTGTAGTTTTTGTTATACTGTCAATGGGAAGAGTGTATCCTTCCATGATGAACTATCATACTTCAAATTCCATGGATTCAAAAAATTATTGCATTCATTTCCTTCAACATGCAAAGTCAATCCCATAAAAAATTAGTGGCTTACTGTAAGATGTTCCCTCCATAGTCCACTCTTGAGTTGTTACACCCAATCTAGAAGTACCAAGGCTTTGATAACACTTGAGGATTAAGAACTTAGAGGGTGGGTTAAATAAGTTCCAGCTAATGAGACCCAGTTCTTGGACAAAAAATGTAAATGGTTTGCCAAATTTTGTATGTCCACACTTAAAGGGTAGAATCCTTTCATGCCTCCAAACTTTGTTTCTTCAAGATGTGTTTCAAGAGAATCACAACCTTTACAAACTCTTAAGTTTCACTAGGGGTGTTCTCACTTAGAAATATATCAAATTCCTCAAGGTTCGAACAAGCTCAAAGGATGCTTTTCCTCAAGAAGCACATCCAAACCCTCATGGCTTACAATAATAAATAGAATGATCAAGGATGAAAATGAACTAAGCTTCTAATTTCGTACTTTAAAGCTTACAATAAACAACAAATGATTAAGACAATAAAGTATAATATTCCTTAAAGAATATATACAATGATTGCTTGATTGCTTGTATAGTTCTTGACTTTTTCAATTTAGGATGTCTTTCTTTTATAACCTTGCTCTTCATCATCTACCCATTGAAATCTATATAATAGCTAGAAACACCTAGTCAAGATGTCTTCTATGAGCTCAAGACATCTAACTATGTTTGTTTCCTTGCAAGTGAGACATCTTGTATAGACTTGAGACGTCTTGACTTGTGGCAAGAAATCTTACATAAGATGTCTTGTATAAGAAATCTTGTCTTTACTTGAGATGTATCTTTTTTTGTGAAGACATCTTGCTTGAAACCAAATTTTTTCAATAGAGACATCTTGCTGCAATGTGAGATGTCTTGTTAGTCTCCAAGAAGTCTTCTCTAGGATTTGGGGTGTATGATATCCTTGTGATTTTCTCCTAATCCTTACATCTCCTTATTGGACTTTAGCATTCCAGTTTGTCAATTCTTTCTCTTATCTTGATCTCCTTAATATGCTACATTTTCCTTTCTTAGACCTGCAAGATCTTATAAACACACTAATAAATTCTCCATTTTTTAAGGTTTTGACCTATCAAAAGGTCAACAGAGATTAGATACATAACTCAACTAGTAAGATTTCTTTAAAACCATAGGTTAGGAAGTATGGGATATAACCAATAGCTAAAAAGATAGTATGATAAACCTAGAGGACATAGGATAGCTGTATGTACAATTGTGTTGGATTTTATTAACCAAGATGCAAAGAAAGTAGATAAGACTTTTATAGATGGACTTAGCTTGATCATCAACTAAGGATAGTAGGGCAACTAAAAGGATTGAATGATGTCATACATAAAATATAAATTACCTACCTTCTCACTTTTGAACTCAAGTCCATTGTTAGTTACAATTTGGAGAGGCATGCTAAAGTGGATTATTATGTGGTTAAGAATAGAATGGTAGATGAAGTGAGATTTGATGGAATGCAAAGGAATAACCTCTACCCACTTAGTGAAGTATTATGTGGAATTTAGAATAAATTAGAACCTAAATGAAAGAACTCAAAGAAAATTTTAATTGTAAATAAAGAATTCTTATAGCCAAGTTTGAATTGTAATTTTGATCAAATTCAAGAGCAATCATAAATGCCTTAGCTTCCCTTTAAAAAATTCACTTTCTAATCTTGTTTTGTTAAAATCTTAGAACATTTTTACTTTGTAAGGTATAATTTATGGCATAATAATTAAAATACACTATGAATTACACTAGAACAGAATAATTAAGCCTATAATTATTACATACTTTGCCAAACATGCTTTGATTAAATTCACTACAATAAAAATGTTGGTGATGAAAATACTGTAGTTTTGGACCACAAAAATTGTCAAAAATGTTGTGTAACTACCTAGGAAACTTTATCAAAACCTAATCAATGTAGAAACAATAAATTAGGGCCTATTTAAGAGAGAATTGACATCTTTTTCAAAACCTTTTTTTTTTTACAAGCAAAAAGGAATTTAGCACATTCAAGACCTAGTTTTCACAGAGAGACTTTTGCAATCTTTAGAACATTTCTAGCACTGACTCCTACGAGCAGAAAGAACTTGTTGTAGTTATTCTCCAAGAGTAGATCAATCAAGATAGGCATGTGCAGATCTGTTGTAGAACACACCCTACCTATCTGCACTAGATCTTAGATGATAGTTTCAAAAAGATCTCTAAACTACCTTGTACTCTTAGGCTCTAAACGTCAATTGATTTACACCTTTTAAACCTATATCATAGCCTTTTGCAACATTTACTATTATGTTTACAATTTATTTTTAGCTATATCTTTTTTTATTCTCTCTCTCAATTTTCTTAGATCTAGCATTGGGTCCATTGTTCATTTGTTTTCTCTCTCTTTTTCCCTTTTTCACTTGGTTATAGATTATCAAGTCCATAGGTGATCGACCAAACCGCCTAAGGTACCTTACATCCTTTTTGAGGCCCATGGATTTTGAGGTAAAACTATTTCAAATGAATTGATTTGATTTCCAACTCAAACTTTTCTATCACTACAGTTTTTTGGCACTAGAAGAAGGGCCTCTACCTAATTTCGTTACCAAAACCTAGGTATAAAAACTATTTTCTTATTTTAGACATTTCACAATAGCATATTTAGTGAATATGAGCAATTTTAAGCAATTTTCATATACTAGAAAATCTGAGCCTTAGTGTCTCAATTTTGGTTTTCCCACATTGGCATATTTGTTCCAACCACAAAAATTTCCTATGTAGTCAAACCCTACAAGTACGCTAACCTTTGGTTGCTTGAATTCTTAAAATCTACTCCATTTTCTCCTTTTTTCCTAGTGCTACTTCAAATATGATAGGATAAATATGCTATAGCCATTTTAACCTTTTATCCCAGTGTTTCCACAAAAACGTTATGTTTAAGATTTTGCATTTAATACATTATGTTTCTAGTTATGCTATCTCATTATCCAATTTTTTTCATTTATAGTAATAGTCCAATTAAAGTTTCATTTATACGATTGTAGTTTTTACACTGTAATAGTAACTACATTACACACACTGTCATATTTATACAATTGCAGTATTTACATTACATCTACCAATACCTCAAATCTACACTATTTTATTCATTTTGTATCTAACATATTGCCTAAGGACATTGTTGACATGGCCTCAAACTAGAACTCTACTCGCATCTACGACCCTAAAGGCCTAGTCATTATGGAATACCATCAAACCCTTAGATGTGTCTATGAAAATTGCCTATATACAAACATAAACAAGTATTATGACAATTTCCTTTATGCAAAGATACAAGTTGGTTTGTGTATCACTCATAAAGAACTAGGCTCTAAGCACCAATTTGAAATTATCCACAGGAACAAGAAGGAGTCCATTTCCTCCCCCTATGACCATATTAAGTTGATGGAACCTTATGTGCACATGCCAGCATAACTAGTAGAGGCTAACAATGAGGTTGATGTGAGTGAGGAAGCCAGCCTAGAGTAAGACCAAGAGGAGCAAGATGAGTTTGATGCTTATTATGAAATAGGTACGTACTTAGGGGACATTTTGGAATTATCTATTCTAGAAGTAACCATGTTCAACTTTGTGCCTTCTATCTTTATAATAAACCAAGTGCCTTCCATAACCATGTTCAAGCACTTCTAATGCATCAAATTCATCTAAACCAAATTTTGAGCATAAGGATTTATGAAAGTACATAAAATTGCCCATGAAAATGTTTGAGACACTCAATCAATTACTTAAGAGTAGTTAGATCCAAGACAAGTAGTTGTCTAATAAAGCCTACAAAAAATACAATCATCTATGTGAGATTGCTAGAGATCCTACAACAACCAAAAAATATGATCCACCAATTCCTAAGTACTTCAAGCTTGATCAATTTTTCCATTATCATCAACTTCCTAACTATGACATCGATTTCTGTTTGGCCTTGAAGAATGATCTTCAAAAGATGATAGATAGTGGGGAATTGGTCCTAGATCTATCCAACCTTGTTAAGCTATATAACCAACCCATGAAAGTGTATAAGGATCCCCTAAACACTAGCAATGATCCATACACTATAGCCACATTTAATGTTCATAAAAACCTAACCCTGCTAGGGAGCCATTTGTAGTTAGGGTACCTCCTCATAATGATTAGGCTTAAACTTCCATAAGTTCAAGAAATCTATTCATTATAAGGTACCACCACCTACACCTCCCAAAGAACCATTCATCATCAAAGTTCCTCCTCCCTTCATCTATAAGCCTATTGCCTATGTTGACCAAAGTCCTCCTATAGTGGCTAATGCATCAACATCTTCTCTATCAAACAATAAGAATTCATCACCTAAGCAATGGAAAATATAAGCTCCTAAGCCTAAGGCTAAGGAATCTAATAAAACAAGTTTAGAAAGAAGTAGGTCTACCAAAGCCTACCTTGATTTTAGTTGTACCCATGAATCCTACTAATCAAATTGCATCAACCAACTAGTCCAAGGAGAAGAAAAAATAAGAGAAAAGCAAAGGGAAAAGACAAAAAATGCTTAAACATGAAGTTAAAATCCTAGGAAAGATGGAGAAAGTTAAAGTCAACAAAACAAAGAAATCATCCATCAATGAAAAGGACTTCCTCACTATCATGAAATAGGTGAAACTTTTGTTAAAATAAAAGAACACCTCCTTGAGCCTCTATAACTTGATTATGATCTCTCCTGCTCATTGTGAAGCCTTAGTTAAATTGTTGACATAGTGAATACATGCCTGTTAATGAAGATTCTATTCACTCTATCATCATGCCACCTCCACTCAAGGAAGAAACAAAACAAACTACCTTGACATTTTGTGATAATGAGGTTAAGACTAGTCCACAAAATGGTGAAGTGTTTCATGCTTCTCTTTTCATCACTGTATGAGTTATCTAGTACAATGTACATTGTGTCCATATTAATGATGGAGCAACTACAAATGTTATTCCTCTACCCATTGTTGAATGATTAGGCCTAGTTGAGAACATCCACGACACCTCCACTTCTATGCTTAAGTCCTTTAATGGATCATGGGGAATAGTGAGAGGATCTATCTCCTTAGAATTTGTGGCTAGGAAATAATTCCCCACATCCACTGACTTCATAGTTATTGAAGAGACACCAAGCTTCAACTTAATCCTAGGAGAACCATGGTTGGCTAAGTTGCAAGTAGTATCTTCCCTAATTCACCAAGAGATTCATCTACACTACAAAAGAGATGAAATTTTTATCCATGGAGATAGTGTAGTTCCCTTATTATTCAATAATGTTGACATAGCTTAAGGATCTAAGGTGGAGATCCAAGAGGAAACTCCCATAGATAAAAGTGAAACCAAATATTATAATGAAATCAATAAAGCCAAAGCCAATAACACCAAAGCCATAAACAAATCTTTGAAGTAACTCCCATTCAATATCATTAGTGAAGGGAACAAGAAGTACAAAATTATATAGGAAAGGCCTTATCAATTTTCTAATATGTTAAAGATTAGAAAAAAATTACATAATTAATGTGGTTAATTTTTCTTCTCCTTGTACATATATTTTGGTCAATTTACTTAATAGCATTATTTACAATTTTTACTTTTATGTTTACATTATGTTTTAAAATTTTTATTTTATTACATCATGTTTTATTTACCAATTTTACTTTGTAGCCTTGTTTTTTTACTTTTGCATCAACTCATAACTTACAATTATTTTTTATGATTGCATAAAAACATAAAATGTATAAAAACATAAAACATAAGAGAAAACTAAAAAAAATTGTAGCAAAGAGCATCATTAAACCAAAAACAAGATGTGAAAATGGTACAACCACATTATCAACAATGGTATCCATAGTTACACAATGTAATAAACAATAAACAATACATAGCATCCTAAAACCATAATAGCCAATAAAACAACAACAAATATGTAGCCATAACAACATTAAAAAAAATCATAACAAGTCCATCATCATCATTAACCTAGCTAAGCCATAGGAGGAGAAAAAGAAAGAATATGTCTAAAACCATCACCTTTATTACTAGACGACTATAGATAAGCAAAACATTAAAACCATTAGAACATAAATAACCTCAAAATTAACATTGATATGTAAAGGCATAAACACAAGAGTAGGAAAGCATATGAGCATAAACATAATTACAACTGTAATTCAAATCAAGATTTAGCCTTAATACATCTTGCTTGACATAGTAAAACTTAAATTTGACATTTTGTCATACAATTGACATGAAAAACAATATTTGACATTATGTAAAACATAAATAGACTTTTTGTTAAACAATTGACATGCAAAGCATAAACAGGCATTTTAGCAAATAGTTGACATGAAACAAGATTTAACCTAAAACATGTAACCAAAATGAAAAATGTTAGGGCCTAGGGAAATTAAGATGCTCAAAAATATAGGCTTATAATGTTGGAATAACTAAAAACGCTAGGAATAAGAATAGAAGAAGAAAAAAATGCCATTGATTCTTGGTTTCAGGAGCCAACACGTTGTCCTTTCATCCCCACAAAATTCCAACAGTGCTAAAATGTTGCCTTCCCAAGAAGGGAAGGTTAAATATGCTACTATTAAAAATCTAGAGATCAAACACATTGACCAAAGGACCAAAGGAATCCTCCACACCATCCATCCCAAGCACTAGGTGCTAAAACTTTGTTAAAATTAATAGGAAAAAATCAAAACCATGCATTTAGGTAATAAAATAGGACAAACATTGGTCCTAGGGATAGGAAAAAATTATTTTAAAAAATTAAAAATTAATTACTAACCATAAAAATTGCAAACACTATTAATTTGGGAAAAACTATTAAAAACACTACACATATAAGTGCAAAACAATCCAAACTTTAATTAAAAACCCTAATTCACTACAATTTCATCATGAAAAACCTAGAAATGTTGTAAGCTAGTCACTAAAAATTTAAAATGTTGTTCTAGGCATGGGAAAAACCCAAAATGATGCCAATTTTGGCAAAATTTCACAAAACACTAGTTTTTGACTACATAAAACCCTAATTTGGCATCAAAAAATCTAAAAAACCATTAAAAACTACAATCATGACCTAGAACCCAACTATGCTACATTCCACTATTCCAAACATCAAAAATGCTAACCCTAGGCTTAAAGAATCACATCTATGCTATTACATGTTGCTATAAAAAAACCATAAATGTTGAAAAATGGGTAGAAAAGCAAAAACACTACTTATGTGGCTTTGAAAAATTCTATATTTTCACCAGAAAAAGCTAAAAAAACCTAAATTTCATTTCTATGACTATTGAAAAAACTTAGAACCATAATTCTATGTAGTCAAGAACAAAAACTTTTATCATACATAGGCCTAGAAAACCTAGAACATTGTTAAATTAGGCTAGAAAATAATAAAAAAATGTTTAGAAAATGGGTAGTTGGACACTATAGATGCAAATCCATCCCTTGTAGATGGGGTTGGAAGCCTAGATAGAATAATCTTAAGTACATGTAACCAATATAACAAGCATGAAGCTCTTGAGATGCATCTTAGGAATTTAATGTCGATGAACTTTTAATGTCACTTAATTTAGCTTTTGACATTTTCACTTTCAGATGATAAATATGACCTCTTAATTCTAGCCTAGGTGAATATGTATGGCATCCTGTCCTCAGATGTCATGAAAAACATCATATATACATTATATTAGACATTATGCATAAGAAGATAATATATCAAACATCAAATATATGTAACATTTAACATTATGTGTAAAGGAAATAATAGGAAAGATGTAGAAAGAGAAAGAAAAGAATGCTTTATTGATATAGAATAGTGTATTTGGATCATGATCCGAGAGTATTCCTTGGGATTTTTTTCCTTTCGCATCTATCCCTTAGAGGCAATCTAGCATTACCACCATGGTTAGGCCTACAACTAGCCAGAAGGAATGGCTAGTCCTCTTCCTATCTCGCTTCACCCGACACCCATGACTTGCCTTACCATCTCCACCACTCCACGCCTAGCATGACCTGTAAGACTTGGTATAAATGCCTTAGGTCAAACCCCCAAAGATCACCTCAAAAGACACATCTATTATTACAATGCACCCTTTTCGGTCTCAATTACAACATGCCCTTTCATGTCTTGTTATAATAACAACAACACTTGTTATGAAGAGGCACCATCTTTGTTAGGCAGTAACATCATTTGGGAATGGGGACGTTACAATATGGTTACCTATCTAGAGTGTCTACTTCAATATTTAATCTTAAGTTACATTACAAGCTAGATATGTAGGACTATATATCTCTCTTTTCTTCATTTAATGTCAAATTAAGCTTCTCTTATATCCTCTTTAAACATTACAAAAGATGAACTTTTACCTCAATCAAACCTCTCTTTTCTTGATCAAAAGTCACTACTGACCAATGATCAACTAATTAATGTACCAATACTAAGCTATAAGGATGAATAAAATACCCATCAACTTAGTACTCTTCATTTCCAAGAACTTCAAGAATCCATCCTAGCAATCCTTCAAAAGCATTTAATTGCTTTCACTTGGGGATATAATGACATGCACTATCTAGATCCAAAACTAGTTTAATACAACATCATCTTGAAAGAAAGTTTGAAACTTGTCAAACAAAAAGATAGAGAAATTCATCCTACTATATCTATTGCTATAAAAGAAGAGATTACCAAATTTTACAATACTGAATTCATATTTCATGTTGACTATTCTAACTGGATTTCTAACATGGTTTTTGTTCCCAAAAAGAATGATGGAATTTGCATATTCATTAACTTTCAAGGCCTTAATAGGGTTACTCTTACGAATGAATTTCTTTTATTAAATATTAATCAGCTTATTGATTCTACAACTTTCCATGTTCTTCTATCCTTTATTAATGGATTTTCTCATTAAAACCAAATCTATAAAAATTTAGAACATAATAATATACCACTTTCATAACTCCTTGGGGAAAATTTTGTCATACTAAAATTTTCTTTGGAGTTAAGAATGTTGGAGCTACTTATCCATCAGTTATGATTTTTATCTTCAATAAGATGATGTTCAAAATAGTTCATGATTTTGTTAATGATTTGACCATTAATTCTACCTTAGAAACTAATCATGCTTCTAACTTAGATCAAGTTCTAACTTTTTGTGAGAAGTTTAATCTACATCTTAATTCTAAGAAATGCATTTTAGGTTACCTTATTTCTCAAGATAGTATAACTATTAACCTTGATAAGGTTAATGCTATTCTAGATCTCAATACTCCTAAAAACATTTGAGTTATATGTATTTTATAAGATCATCTTCAATCGATCCACTACTTCATCTCTAATCTCATTGATCGTCTACATCCATTATTTGCTTGAAAACCCCACTTATTTGATCTAGGATGAGAAGTTCCAAAATGCCTTTGACTTCATCAAACAAGCCTTAACCACTCTTCTCATTCTTCATCCTCCATAATTCAATTAACATTTTTACCTCTATCTTTTCAAATCTAATCATCCCATATCAATCATGCTCTCTTAAAGGTGGGAGGATAAATTTGATTTTCCTGTATACTATATATATCATCCTCTTTTAGATTGTAAAACTAGATACTTTGACATCAAGAATTCTTGTTAAAGTCTTGTCCTTGCCCTTAAAAGGTGGAGACACTATCTTATCAATGCTATGGTTTTTTTATATGCAAAAATAATATTCTTAAAGTCATTGTTAACAGCCCTTCCAACAATCATTCCTAAGCTAATTAGAAAATATTTATCATTAAGTTTGATCTTTTTTTTTCTATCTCAACACTTAATAAAAGATCAAGCCATAGCTAATCTCATCTTTTTCTTTGAAATAAATAACATTATTCATAGCTTACATATTGATGCTAATGATTTGGATGTTGTTCTTTACTTCAATGAAGCACACACTTCCTTCAGATATAGTGTAGCTTGAGTTCATATTCTTTCTATAAAATAAGTTCTTTATCAAGCTTACAAGATAGATTTACATTATAGCAACAATGTAGTTGAACATGAGGCTCTAATATGAGGTTTCTTGCTAGCTTTGCAAAAGTAAGTTAAATCATTACTATCTAAAATGAATTCCAAATCATCATAAACTATGTTAATGGTGACTATTATTGCAAGACTCCTCATTTAGTTTCATACCTATAGATGGCTAAGGAAATTATCTTTTCCTTCTCTACTCATACTTTAAGCCACATCCCATATTTTGAAAACTAATGCATTAGAAACCTTCGCCATCCATGAAGATCCTTTCACTATGTGAGATCAACTAATGTAGCTAGTTCACTTAATGCTTTTCATGGAATTTTATAATGTCTTAATAAGTGATATCAAATATAGATGATAATAATTATCAATACACTAATCTTCTTCATTACCTTACTACTAGGGAAACTCCTAGTCATCTCATGCCTACTCAAAAGAATGCTTTTCAAAAACATAGTTGACATTTCTAATTATTGAATCCTAATATTATCTGTCAAGTTCTTCTATGGGTGTTATTCTACATTCTCTTAGTCCTAGAGAGTCTTAGATAGTTCTTGATTAGGTTTACTTAGGATTTTATGCTGGACACTTAGGTTCACTCTTCTTAGTTGCTTGCATTATTTCTCTACGCTATTAGTGGTCAACCTTAGCTAAAGAAGTCTATCACCTAGTCAATATGTGCAATACTTGACTATCGTATTTAGCTTCCTTCATAGGAGCTTAATGGAGCTATTTAGATTTTATTAATGCTATTAGCCCTCCTTAATTTCTAGTGTAGCGATGGAAAAATTTGATCTAGAAATCAAATTTGTCCATGTGAAATAGCTTTACCTCAAGATCTACAAGCCTTGGAAAGGATCTAAGGTACCTTAGGTGATCTGGTTGATCACCTACGAACTTAAGAGTCTATTCCCAAATAAAAAGGAGAAAACAAGCAAGAAAAAAAATGAACAATGGACCCCAATGCTAGATCTATAAAAACTGAGAGAGAGACTAAAAAAATATATGATAAAAAATAAATTGCAAACTTCATATTAAATGTTGAAAAAATGCTATGAAATAGGTTTGGAAGTTACAAATCATTTGGCTTTTACAACTTGAGAGTACAAGGTAGTTTAGATATCTCTCTAAAACTATTGCATGAGATCTAGTGCAAGTAGGAAGGGTGTGTTCTGCAACTGATCTACATGCACCTATCTTGATCGATCTACTCTTGGAGTATAACTACAACAGGATCTCTCTACCCATAGGAATTAGCCCTAGGAAAGCTCCAAATGTTGCAAAAGTCTCTTTGTGCTAATCAGGTATTGAATGTACTAAAAGTTTCCTTTTTTCTTGCCAAAAACAGATTCTAACAATGATGCCAATTCTCCCTTAAATAGGCCACAATTTTCTATTTCTCCACTAATTAGGTTTTGATCAAGTTTCTTAGGCATTTACATAGCACTTTTATCACTAGAATTTTTTATTACACTGAATTTAATCACAACATTTTTGGTAGTGTATTTGACAAATACAGGCTTAGTTATGCTATTATGATGTAATTCATAGGGTATTTAACATTTATTCCATAAAATATATCTTACAAAGTGAAAATGTTTTGGGATTTTGACAAAATAGGATCAAAAAGTGAATTTTTAAAAGGAAATCAAGGCATTTTTATTTGCTCTAGAATTTGATCAAAATTACAATTAAAATCTAGGCATAAGGCTTCTTTGTTTATAACTAAAACTTTCTTTGAGGTGTTTCATTGGCTCCTTTTTGTTGATGTTTTGAGGATTAATCCAAAAGACATCAACAAAGAATACAAAACACTACGATAGGTTTGTCACCAATGCTTCTTTCTCCACATTTTATTTTGCAGCTATTGAATCATGCCAAGGATTGCTTATGATGGTGAAGTAAGGTTAACACATGATGATAAGAATTTGGAATGAGGTAATGACTATATTCGATATTAAAAAATGGCCAATCAAGCTAACTAAGATTTCCAAATTTTTTGACATCATGGTTATGGCATAGTGGTGACATGCTTGCTGACTCATGAGGCCTTCATGCTTCATGCTTGTTATATTGGTTACATGTATGTAGATTACTTGTAAATATCATCATCATTAATGTGATTTGGAAGAAATTTTAGAAGAATGAAAAAAGTAGGAATAGGAAAATTAGATAGAGAAGATGAAGAGTAGGACAGAGGAATGTAAAAAACAATGCAATAAACTATAGCTGATAGAAGTGAAGAATCAAATTAAATCTATTTTTAATGTAGTAATTCTTGATATAGGCTTGATTAATAAGATTTGGATATTGATTCACATCTAAAGTACCTATATATAATGCTTCATTCAAAAATTTTTTGATGACAAGAAGAGGCCTCACCAATTAGAAGAAAACTTTTGAGTCTTGTTTTTTAGATAATGTGTAAAATATTATCATATCATTTAATGTCTCTTAGGCAAACATGATTGTCATGGCAATGTCTTATGACTTCTTTATAATTCAAAATATTGATAACTACCTATCTGAAGTTTTCCTCAAGTTTGTCTTACTCTACATAGTGCATTTTTTGATTTTCTTCATCTATGATTCAATTATTTATGAATAGCTAAATATTATCTAAAGCTAGAAAGATAACAAGATATAAAAGCTCTAAACCAACAATGTCATCAAATGTCTTTATACTCCACCTAGCCTTGGAAACCTATAAAAAATGAAATATCAATAATAAATTGAATGAGTAACCTTATCACCTCCTCTAATTGAAGAGTAAATAGATCTCATGGTGACTAAATGAGCCATGGACATGCATACCAAGCAACCAAAATCAAGTAGCCATAATAATCCAAATGAAACACTACTAACTTAAACAAATTACCACTCCATGTATACTTTTGCCAAAATTTCAAATGTCAAATACCATATTACCATATACATGGATTTATTATTAGTCTCAAACTACATAAGCACTGGCATCCAAGGCTTACTTCTTACGTTTCACACTAGTAGTGCTAGAAGCATCTACCAAGACTTACCTCTAATATTCTGGATGCATTAAAAAAAGAACAAATGAGCTATAGAATCACCCTCTCATGTAGGATTTTTTCCAATAACAAAAATGAAAGTGATGCATCCTATTAGTAGTCAATCATCAAACATCTCTAGGGAGCTCATCTCCAACCAATCATACAACTCAGTTCTAGCTCCAACATTCAAACACTCAACAAACAACCCAACTTAATAATCCAAATATTCATAGTGAAGGACTACAACAAACCATATAAGTTCAACAATATAAGATTTCCAACACTGATACTGAAACCAATGTACATAAATCCAAAATATCAATTCCAAACAAGTTGAACTAAGTTTCAGCATTATAAGTGAGCTAAGATCATCATCTAAGGGAATCACAAACTATCAAACCATTATCCAAATGATAAAAACTTGTCAAAACATATTTATACCAACATTTATGGCTTTGTTGAATAATTCAAAAGCTTAAAGGAGGATGAGTGAATTTAGGATACATTAGAGATGTTATAAAACCAAAGAAGGATATTTTAGAGATACATCAAAGATTCAGGCTTCAACAAAGATATGTTTTTTTCCAAGACTAGCCTAGCAAGAAAGACATCTTTAATTGTAGAATATGTATTTAAGTTTCAAAGACATTACTTAGCATAGAAAAAAGCTATCTTTTGATCTCCAAAGATGTCTTTAGCAAAAGGAAAATACATCTTTTGGTTTAGAAGACATCTTGTGATTCTAAAAGATGTCTTTCACCTAGGCAAGACATCTTATGTGAGAGAAAGACATCTTTTTAAGATTGCTCAACTTGTAAAAAATGCATCTTCCAAACTTCCAACATGTCTTATTTATGTTAAACAAGAGTAAGATCAACTGGAAAATTTAAAATAAGGGATTTAATATCAAGAATAAGAGAAAAGTTAAAGATCCATTAGTAGGGAAGCATAACCAAGAGTTGAGGAGGGGGCAATATGAGGACTGAGAACTTAGAAGGGGGGAATGAATAAGTTCACCAAATCTCAAGAAATACCTGTTACAAAAAACACAAGAATTACATGGTTTCCCAACTTGGGTAGTCCACACTTGGAGGGTAGATTTCTTGCATATCTTTGGACTTTGTTTCTACCCAAATGTGGTTTAGAGAACATCACAACCTTTACAAAGTTTGAGCTTTGCTAAGAAGATTTTTGTCACTGTGAAAACTCTCAAACCTACAAGGTTCCAACAAGCTCAAGAGTGGTTTAAAGGATGTCAACATGTACAAAATAGAGCTCCACTTTGGAGTGTTTTGATGAAACAAAACAAGTAAATCTTGCAGAATCCCAACAAGCTCTAAAAAGATGCCTTCTCACAAGAAGCACATCAATCCCTTCAGGTAATAAGAAAAGAAAATAAACCAAAAGAAGAGAGTGTAACTCAATTTACAAATTTCTTGTACAATGAAGCGTAGTTCCACAACAAATCTAACTAGTGATGTGGCAATTCAAGTACACAAGTATAGCAGCATAAGATAGACAATGATAGCTTTTATGTTGGCAATGCTTGCATAATAATCAAGAATTTGAAGTCTTCTTATAGCATTGGAGTTTCTAAAAACACTTCAAAATTCACGCAATGACAAATGTAGATGTCACCTTTGAGATTAGGATGTCTTTATGAACTCAACCTTAGTTCTAGGGAGACATCTCATTCTTGAATGATCTATGAGAAGATGTCGCTGGGAAGACATCTTCTTTTAAGAGGAGACGTCTCCTATTTTTGGAAGACATCTTCCTATGATTGACTTCCTCTCAGCCAAGATGTCTTTTGTTCCTAGTAAATGTCTTCTCAATTTTTGAGCTATGGTTCCTAAGGATTTCTCTTATTGATTTAGCTTCCTCTTAATCCCTAGAGCATATTCATTTAGTTTGTAGCTTTCATTTTCATCCTTCTCTATCCATGCTCTAATCTTGTCTATGAAGTCTTCATTTTGAAAACTCATTGTAGATTTCATTCCCTTGAGTCTTTGTTCATGAGGTGGAGTTCTTGTTCATGACTTGTAAACACATCATCGACAACAAACATTCTTTGTTATCTAATATACTTGGTTTTATTTTTGCAATAGTAACAGGAATGCATGTTGAGAATTTATGGCAGTAATGGAGCTACAACTTGGATGGTGGCACTGCAATGTGGGTGTGCCACTCCATCAACCATGTTCTTTGGCCACACAACTACAACTATTTCCTATACATTATCTTGATGTGAATTACCATTTTTCTACAATGGATGTTATGTGGATAATGAGGCAGGGTTCCTAGCTATTTTTATGGTTGCATGTTCCTATAGCCATTACTTACGCATGGGTAGTGCGAGCTAAATGTTTCTTTGCCACGTGGTGGTAGTGGATGTTATAGTGAACGTTACCTGCATAGGTGGTGGTGATGGATGTTACAATGAATGTTACATGCACTGGTGGTGGCGGTGGACATTACAGTGGATGTTACACCTGAATAGTAATTTCCATGGCCATTACACACTGGTGGTGGCTCCTCATGTACCAAACAGGTCCTTATAAATTCCCTAGCTAGATGCAATAGAGGAGACGAGGGGAACGGAAAAAAGGATATGAAGAAACAAAGAGAGGATACTATTGAGAGAACCACACCATATTAGAATTTTTGTTTGTGCACAAAATTATGAAGGACGAGTGTTGATGCTTTGTGACAATTAATAGCCAAATATGTTTTAAGATTGTGAAGTTGTTGCACTACAAAGATAATAAAGCAAGGTCACAAATTAGGTGACGTCTCCTTTGTAATCTTCCTTATTTCTCATAAATTTATTTAAATTCAATTTGGTTTAATTGATTGTATTCATATTTGAACTTAATGTTAGACGTTAAGGTGAATATTGTTGATTTTACTTATGGGTGACAGTTGTAAGTGTGGTGTTCTCAATTGAATCTAGATCTAAGTGTTGGTTTTATGTCTTGATGATCTTTGGACTTTAAATCGTTCCTCCACAAGATATGACTCACAAGTTAGTCACAAACAAGATGACAATTTCTACACTAAAAGAAATGAAGATAAAAATTAAAGGTATCTAGCACCAAATTTTTCTTGGCTCGTTAACCATCCAAAGGGCTATTGCTGATTTATGTTACATCTACATGACTATGGGGCCTTTTCTTTGAATCCCAAGTTCATACAAAAGCAAATGCCTAGGAAATTACCTTAATCAGAACGTGATTATAAACATTCCTACAACCAACTATACTATCCTGATGGAACTTCTTATCAACTGAAAAACTACTATCAACTGCGGTGGCAAAACCCACAATCATGGGGAAGGCCATCATCAAACCAGCACTACCCTTCCTACCAACTAGAACCATATAGATATTATGTTCAACAACTAGTTTCCCCAATTGGTTCTATTTCCTCTACCTCAAATCACTGCTACCACTCTCCCAAATATCATCAACCTACAACATCACCACCTCATGCCTCTCATCCTCTATCACATCCTAAATATTCTCATACTTCCCTCCACCATATGTCATCACCAATAACACAAGAAGGTTTAGCACCACAACATCAATGAAAGAATGTCACTTGTGCTATGAACATACATGAAAATGATAATGCTAGTAGATCTCAACCACAACATCAGAAACATCCTTTCTTTAGGATGGTTTCCTCACATGGGCACAAAACTTGTAGACCTACTAGCACATCAAAACCTACACAAGGCCAATCTGGTGCAACATCCTTCCGTACAAAAATGATGTCTCCTAATCATACGCAAAAGCCAAAAATCATCAACAATGCAAGACAAGAGAGAAATAATAACACTATCACTATGGAGAGATAGAAGAATCCATGCATTACTACTAGTAATAAAGGGTGCAGCTATGGGTTGGAAACTCAAAATATTAGCACAACCTATAACAAAGCTAAGAAACAAGTGTGTGAGAAAAAACCAATCTACGTAGTACCCACTAAACTAGAAGACACCCACTAGCTTGAAAATAAGAATATAAAACTATTTCAAAGATGCATGGAACTAACTAATCCACTTATTAGTTCTAAACTTAAGAAAATAGACCAAACAGAGGACTTGGATGCATATATCTTATACTTTGATTATACACCAAAAAAGGATATTAAACATAGAGACTCGGGAATTAAAATAGAAAATCAACAAGAAGAAGCAACCACATCTAGACCCCCCAAAACGAAAATACCTTCAAGTCCATATGATGATACATCTCTGAATGATCCAAACAAGACTATCACCAATGTTAAATGTGCTACCATGTGATTAATTAAATCAATAACTGTGATAGATGGAAAATGAATGATGTATAACCAAGGGATTGTGTAGTCCATCTCCCAAATGTGTGGCCATAAGATTAGTCATGGGGGAGATGCTCCATCCTAGTTCATGAATTAATAAGTGTTTTTCACCTTTTCTTTTACAATTTTTTTATCATTTTCCTTATTCTTCCAAAATTTTTTGATTCTTCACATGTTTTTCATTTCTTAATATTTTTATTTTTATTTTCTCTCTTTATATTTTTCTCTTTTCTTAAGTCATTTTCTTTATGTTTATGCATGTCTTTTAAGTTTTCATCAATAAAATTGCCAAGTCATGATGTAGAAGTCAATACTATGTGTTGATTTTTTGTGCTATGTTATCAAGATGATTGGGTAAGTAATTGTGTAAAGCAGTGAGACCACCTCACCCATCCCTCCAGTTCTCTAAATAAAAGGTCTTTTTCATGGAAACAATTTGGATCTTCTTTCATGAAACTAAAATTCATCACTAATCATTGTATCTTGAAGAAAGAGGGAATAACCAAGTGGGAATGGCAAAGGGTATGACCTCAAGGGGACTTGTTGGGTTCTCTTCTTAACTTCCTTCATGTGGTTTATGACTCATCTTGAAACATATCATCATTCCTCTACCAACCAATAAAAAGGAAGCTATGTCTTTGCATTCTACGGTTCTCGTTTCAAAAAATATTTAAAATTCAAAAAAAAAAGAACAAAAAACAATAATGGAAATTCAAAGCACACCGCTTAGACACAATAATGGGCTACAAGCACTAGTTATGAGGTTGGAAAGATATGTTACCCATGCTTGAAGACTTCCCTCTAACTAAGGCCCTTCATTCCTTCTTCTCTTTTCTTCTCTTTTTTAAGTAATGATTATTCTTTGTGGGGGTTGTGGACTCATGGTAATCGGTAGGAAGGAACACATCAATGTGAGGTTAGTGTTCATGGTATGGACTTGGTCTGAACTTGGATAGATAGATAAGTTGGTCATTTTAATCACACTTGACATAAGAACCTATTATGGACATGGTCAAGTACCTTACATATCGATCTCTGTAATCCCTTTTCATTCCCTTATTCACCTCACTGCTACATGCAATTATGTGCCTTTTGGTTTTGCGTAATATAGTGCAACATCCCAACCACAATAGTTGTGTGTTGTTTAGAATAAAGACATGATCTACATTTAACTTCTAGGGTGCCCACGAACATATATAGAAGTGGTTATGCAAGGTCATTATGGCAGGAGCCTGCTTTAGGGAGGATCCACCTGCATAACTCTTATTGATCATGGCTTTGAACTAACCTTTACATCTTCTAGAACATCAGTGATGATTTCTCTAAATTTGTGCATAATTTTGGGACTACTTCTCATTCATGTCATTAATTTTTTCTACTTTTCTATTTCCATATCCATTAATATTTCTTGGCAATCTTCTAAATCAAACCTTTGGTTTCAATTGTTTGAAAACTTGTGTGCTTCCAGAGTTATTCTCATTAGTCATGGGAGCTAGGGATGTCCATTTTGAAATTTTTAAAATTTTTGAAAAAAAAAATTAACATTCTATTTTCAAACATTATGGTACTAACAGTAATTGACCAAAATAAGGTGAACAACTTGATAATTTTAGTTACCTCCTAGCCTTGGGCATAGTACACTGTCATCACCTTATGCTTAAGCACAAACTAAAGGATCCAAAAAGGGATAATTATTATAGAAAACTTACCAAAACTAATATTGATCCTTTGGTGACTATAGGTGATGCAAAAAGAAATGTCTAAGAAATAAGTTCTTTTGCGAGGCACAAAAATGAAGCCAAGAGAGGGACGACAAAGGATATGCCCATGAATAAGTCATAGCTCATACAGGATTACAACTTAAACATCACATGTTTGTTGGAACCATGGAATGATGAAAAGAAATTTCAGTCCATCCTTCAAGAATGTTTCGCATAACCAGAGAAGCATTGACATAACAATCAAGATTGGAAGTTTGCCATCACTAGCAATAATAAGAAAAATCATCTTTACTAGATTTTTGAAAACATCTATGAATTTTGTAATCTTCAAATTCTTTTCAGTCTCTTTGTCATTTTGTATGCATCCACTTAACTAAAATTTTGTCATGTGGCACTCAGAGTAAGTTAGTAGTTAGCGTTAGTTAATAATCGCATGATTCCCAATTTTTTGTAAAGGAAGCTTGATCCTATCTTGTTAACTTGAGGACAAGTTTTTACTCAATCATGGGGCTATGATGAAGCATTTTTTGGTTGCATCAACGTAGCCACTTCGACACACTCGCTTCAATGCAGCTGCATCGACACAACCACTTCAAGGTAACCACATCAATGGGGTCATGTCCACATGGCCACATCGATGCAACCCCATCGACACATGCAAAGATGTGCTGACGTGTTCCCATCGACATAGTGTCTATTTTCACCTATAAATATGCATGCTCCCACCATGCATGGGCATTCTTTTGTCCATATAGTAGCTGAACTCTTGCAATTTTCTTCTGTAGTCTTAGAGAATGGTTAGTGAGTGCCCATAGTATGGATCTGAATGATTTTTATGGTGTCTTATTCAAGTGGAAACTTACCTAGACACATTCCATGAATGGAAATAAGATCAAGATTGATTCTTATTCATTGCAACACTTTGACTTAGATTAGATTTACTTTCCATGAAATTTACATTTCATGTACTTAGTTAATATTTACATTTCCGTGCATATTAATGAATTGGCAAAATGACTGCAACCAATTTTGAGCATAAACACGTATTTTCTTGGTAATCCCAGTAGTTTTATTGCTTGGTTCGCCCAGTAGCATAGTGCTTGGTAATTTTAGTAGTGGATACGTGGGTTCAAGATGTGTACACTAAGCTAGGAATGATAGTCATTGCCCGTAGGCTAGTTTAGACTTTACTTTTCAACTCTTAATTAGTTTAAATAATTAAATTCTTTATTATCATTAGGCATAGCATAAGGCCAAAACAACATCAAGAATCATATGCCTCACTTTGGACTAAACCATACGTGACAAAGCTACCACTAGTCCAAGTGGGAAGATAGTAAACTACGATCAATGCTTAATGATCTAGATGCACAACTAGTCTCATCCATTAAATTCAACTGGATCATGTGTGAATACTTCTAATTCATATGGTGGGGCATAGAAGGTACCTACCACTCATCACTAGCCATAGAAGCAAATTTTTCATCAAAATCAATGCCCTCTTGCTAATTGTAACCTTTAGCAACTAATCTGGCTTTATTTTTGACAATTGATGAGTGGCGAGGTACCCCTACACTCAACCATACGAAACGAGCGTCGCACGCGCGATCCGGTCAAACTCCGCAGATGGACTAGTTGTAGCACCTAGATAGTTAGCCTTAGGTCGCAGTTCGCTGTCTTCCCATCTAGACTAGTTTTGCATATGTCACGTATGGTTTAGTCTAGATGAGG
>MNCI01001519.1:235164-250287 GCA_015680685.1 Gnetum montanum
GTTCAATCTACGAAGCGTCTGGAAAGGATGGATGGGTGATTTTTCTACGTAGCGCAGTGTTGGCAGAACAGATATGCAACATCTTTTACTCGGAACTGGTGAAACAGTGCCTCATGTCTCATGCATGGACTCATCTGCCTTCGCAGCTACAGGTTTTTGAATTCTCAGCACTTGGCATTGCAGGTCGTCAAATAACCAGGATATCCCATCATTGCAACACTTGTATTATGGGAAATATCCTTATCATCTGTTTTATTCCAACAGCTGATGATTGGGAATTGTATGANACGAACGGCAACAAAAAGGACTACGCGCAGGCGGAGTATCAGCAACGGGCGTGGCCACAGAAGGCACAGTGTGCGAGCGGAGTTCCAGGGGAGGGCCCTCACCATCAAGCTCGACAATGCCCGCAGGGGCAAGGTACTTGCCAAGCGCAGGCAAGCATGGCTCGATCAGGATGCGGAGGAAGAAGAAGAAGAGCAAGGAGGAGAGTCACAGGACACAGACACTACTGTTGAAGCAGTTACATTCGATGATGAAGAAGGCAGCCAATCACAACTAAAGCAAACAAGTACAGTTTTGGTTTGACGACAAAAGGAGACTAATTTTTCAAATACATATATATAATGATTTAAGAAAAAGGAGAAGGATTTATGGACATTTCCAAATGATAAAATAATAAAATCCTAACCTTTAACTATAATGTTATCTAGTTGTAACTTCCTAGCCTTAATCTATGATGTATGTAACCACCAAGGCCACTTGTCAATTGCAACCTTTTTATCTCTTTGGTGGTTGAAACCACCCAATATTGTTGTAACTTACCTAACTTGTTGGTCAAGTAACCTCCTAACTTGTTGGGTAAGTAATCTCCTAATTGGTTGGCCAAGTTACTTGGGAGAGAAGTTAGGTGAGATATTTTTTTTTAATATGTAACTTCCCTACCTACCTTTGAACCCTATAAAAAGGCTTCAGGGGTCAAGGGGGGGGAAGCATCATCACACTTGGAGTCTTGGAAGATTTTTAAAGAAGATTTCTTGGAAGATGGCTTACTAGAATAAAGATTTCAACCTCTTTGTCATGAACCTGTGAGTTATGCATTTCATTTTTTGTTTTGTTTAAATTTTTTGGCTAGTGGTTTAGATAGTATCATCCTTGGCAAGTAATTTTGGGATTTTTAGATTGCTCTTACTGTTCTTGTCGCCTGATAGAAATTTCTATTAAAATTTTTCCATAGAAGCGCTTGTGTTTAAAAGCCTTAAGAGCATTTTAGTAGTAAATTTTTTTATTGTGCAACGTGTGGGAACTGCTATTGGGATTGTTGTAAGAGAGCCTCTGTTTGTAGTCACGCCGTTGAACAATCCAGTAGTCGAGAGGGTTCAGAGAATCTTTGGTATTTTGATGGGACCAGAATAGCTTCTTTTTATCTTTAAAGTGAATTCTCGTGGTATTTCAATCAGAAATTGTCAAGTCTTTTAAAGGTTCTGTTTGAATGCAATCGTTGACATCTATTATCTAGTCAAAATGGAGTCTCGTACATGGTAGTTTACGCAGCAATTTTTGATAGCATAGTAGGATTGTCTTGAAGATATTGCTTGTTTGAGCCTTAGAAGTTTGATCAATTCGTAGATATTGAATTTGGGATAGCTTTATTGCGAAGTGTTTACTCGTGTCATTTTACCTTGTTTAAATATTTGAGGTCTACACAAATCTACTTTCTTTTCTTTTCTGTCTATTTCCATCGAATCTTGCTCTATTTCTAGTTTTCTTGTGGAACTATCTCTTTCTTTGGGGAAAATTAGGAGTAGATTGCGGAGTTGTGCTCAAATGTTTTTGCAAAATTTTATTTGTTACAAGTAGGTATTATAAGGACCGCGTAGACTAGGCAGTTGAACAAAATAGGAAATTTTCAAGAACTCACAATACTGGGCAAAGTTGGCTGAATCTCTTTAAAGTAAGTCATTTGTAGTTCACACACAACGTAATTATTACATTTTATGCAACCACACGCCGCAACAGCACACACACATACTCACATTAACTACTGAGTTTATTTGGAGGTATCTGGGCCTTGGTGTTGCCAGAGACCAACAGACACCTAAATCCTGTTCAAGGACACTCATTGGCAGTCGCGTCCCAAACGATCGCCAACAATCAACATTTCACAGGTGATGGTTCTATGAAGTCAATTGTACATTCTCTTGGTGGATCAGATCCAAGGCCTTCTAAATTTTTTGTTGGGTGTAGCCTCTACCAAGGATTGATAGAACAACATTGTTTCCATCACACCCTTAACTCCTTTCAGTTTGGTGTGAAGCTATTGAAGAGCTTCATCTTTTGTTGATGTTGGGTTGAAAAATGTAGAGTTGGCAATTTGGGCTCTTAATTTAGCAACTTTAGAAGCCAAGTGTTTGTTCAACTCCTTGGTTGTTTTGAGTTACCCTTCCAAGATAATGTTTTTACCTCTTGCCTCTTACAGCTCCAACTAGGTTGTAGTAATACTATTCAGAAGATTAAACACATCCAAAAGTGGTTGCCCAATTCCCACCAATCAATCTAGTACTTCTTCATGTTGTGCTACACTTAATATGCTACTTATGGTCCCTTCAAACGTTTGCACGTCTTTGAGTGCAATAATGTTTGGTACCAATGCCGCAAGTGGATTAAGTGTTTCCATAATTCTATCAGCAACCACCTTTGTTGCTATCTCCTATCCTTGGTGCTACATCACCAGCACTATTTCCCCCTCACCTTCCTCCAAGTGCACCAAAAAGGTCATAGAATTCCCAAAAATTTTTGGAAGTGGTTATTGTTCTACAAGAGATACCATGATCTCTCTAGCACTAACATTCGACCTCATGAACAACTACATTTGTTGGGCCAAGAAAATAGATCCACCTCCTCCCATCATGTTGACTACTTAGGTCACCTCATTTAAGTGAACCATCACTAACTAGTACATAGATGGGTCCCTACCACTCATGGCTACTCATTGTTCTTATTCACTCAAGATCCATGCAACCATTGGGCTGTTGCAGTAACATCTGACATAATTGTTTGAGTGGCAGGTGGAGGTGGTGGCTACTACTTCTCTTATTGAATGATAAGGCATGAGAAGGGGAGTGTCTTCCTTCCACATTCATTCTATTTAAACCACTTCTTTATCTCCAAATAGATCAACTATGAAAGGTTAATAGGAAATCTCCTACTCAGAGTTGCACATGCACAAGTAGAAAAGGTAGTGACCTTGCTAGGCCTTAGCGTGGGGTTTAGGTGAAAGGCCACAGTCTCATAGTAAATACTTTCTGTCAATGTGAGCTTGTTGTACTCCTTTCAGTCAACACCATAGCACCATCGAACACATTTCTTTTTAATGCTAGGATCCCCTTACATAAGAATCTCAACAAGATTCGCCCTGGTTTTTGGTAACTTAGGCACTTTAGCAATGGCCTACATAAAGTAAGACACTGAGATGTCTTTGATTTTGACCATTAAACCAACTTGCTTGTTGTTCCAGAATAAGAATCTGATGTACCACTCCCTAATGGAAGTGATAATTGGCCACATGGAAGAGGTTTTTAGTTGGTCATGTACTTCTTTCGGTGCTTGCTCCAGTAAAGAGCCAAAGTTTAACTCCTAGAGCACTATTTTTTGGACCTCCCTTCATCTAATTTGATTTAAGAAGGCTTTTGTGAAGGTCACCTCAAGGTTTGCTTGCTAAGCTGGTGCCTCATCCCAATGGGAATGTTCTATTGCTATTGGTGGTTTTGGAATCTGATGAATAGATTCCACTTTGGCCTCTTCCCTAAGAGGAACAATGGCATCGATAACAAGTGGTTCTTCCTAGGCTTGTTCTTGGCCCCTTATTGTTCTTGGCCATTTATCTCTTGGTTGAGATGGTCCTCCTTCCTACGTGTGTTTATCTTTCAATGTCATATGCAATCACAACACATCCATGGATTAGTAGATATAACACATAACTTTGAATATTTGAATACCTTATCTTGTCAATTAATTACACTTGGCTAAGGTTGAACCATGGCAGATTGATTATTTTATTCTTATTTTATTAATTAATTTTCATTATAAGTGTCATCGAAGCTCGTTGGAAGAATTTAACTTCTATAATTTGATGTTTAAATGTTGATCTCTTAGGTAAACTTTTGTGTGCATTAGAAAAATGGCAAAAGATTTTTTGTCAAAAATGGCATATTTGTGGCCCCATGGCTAATAGATTACCTCTAATAGCTATAGGGTTGAAGAACGGAGTGATTTGGATAAATGGTTAAGAAGTTATAGGCTCTCAAAGGTTCCAAGCTCTAAAAATTTGAAAAACTTCCTTGGTGTTTATGAGAAAATGTAAAAATTTCTAAGGGGTCATGCATATTTATACTATTTTTGCACTTCATCAACAAGGCTGCATATACAAAGCGTTGTATACGCATGGGCTCCATCGACAGGGCCCCATTTACAAGGTCTATAAACAAAATTTTCAAATGTGAATATCTTGAAAAATACAAGGAATTTTTGAATGAATTTGAAGTCCATGGAGTCCCAAAAAAGCCAAGAATATGATGAAATCATTAAAAATGATCTTTGAAAGCTTAAAAATTGAAAATTTTGATGGAAATTATGTGCATTAAACAAAATATGTAAAGGAGCACATGGTTGGATGTAGAAGATGGGTGTACGAAAGATTTTGATTGCAAGAATGTCAAAGGATAAGGTGCTTAATGAACCCAACCAAGAGATATACAAGTGGGTCCTCCCCATAGCAGGCGCATGCCTTGTTTGCCCTTGCATAACCTCAACCTAAGGAGTCTGTGGGCCACATAGATGATTAATGGTTGATGGAAGTTAAGGACCAAAACCTAGAAGATGCTACCAAAGAATTCAAGTACGTCAAACAAAGACACCAAATCAAGAACATGGACATTAATAGTGAGGTGAGTCATAGGCAACATAAATGGATGATGGAGAAGGTAAAATGGGATTCCAAATTGAGGTCATAAGAAGTTCCTTGTGGATTTTTGTTTAAATGATCTAATAAGATCCATCCTTAATCCAGACCAAAACCAACTACTTTCAATGACTTTGCATCACCACTCCAAGACTGATCCATCCCCTTAAGCCACAAAAGTGCTCCCACAGAACAACCACTACTCCATCAAGAAAAAAAAAGAAAAGCAAAAAGTGAGAGAGGGCCTTAGTTAGAAGGGATCTTCAGGCATAGATAACATGCCTTTCTAGTCCTATAACCAACACTTGTATTCCATTTATTTGTTTAAGGGATGTGCTTTCAATTTCCATCATGTTATATATATATATATATTATTTTATTGTTTTTTTTCCTTTTTGGATAGGAACCACACCAAGTAGAAACTATATAGTCGATGCGTTGACTAGGCCGCGTATACGGGGCCCCATATACGCGGCCCCGTCGACATAGCCATCCTGCGTCGACGTGGCCCCATTTACGCAGCTGCCTATCCCTGTCTATAAATAAGAGGGCCTTCTGCCTCATTTAAGTAGCTTCGAGTTAGTTGTAGCAAAGCTCTTGCATTTTTTTTGTAGGAGTTAGATTATTTTCCCAAGTGCTTGCCCATAATGTGATGCTTGTAATTGTACGACACCTTTATTCGAGTGTGATGTACTTGGAAGCACACATGATCAGAAATAAAGATCAAGATTACTTCATCATTGCAGCATTCACTTAGTTTTAATTACTTAATTATTATTATTAATTGTTATTTTTATTTATTGTTTTCTTAGTTAATATTTCTTTATCATCATTTACTATTCCTGTTGTTAAATGCAGAATGAGTACAACTTAATCACGAGCATTTAAGTGTGACTACTTGGTAACCCAGTAGCGTACCTAGGATCTACGCTTGGTAATCCCAGTAGTAGTCATGCACGAGGTCCAAGATGTGTACGGATGATTAAGGAATGGATGCTCATCGCACTTAGGTTAGCTTAGACTTCATTTTCTATTACTCATTAGTTTAATCAATATTATTCTCCATTGTCTCTAGGAGTAGCAGTAGTTTAGGATCACATCATATGCCTCACTCTAGACTAAATCATACGTGACAAAGCAAATACTAGTCCAGGTGGGAAGACAACGAACTGTGATCAACGTGTAACTATCTAGATACCACAACTAGCCTGTCCACGGAGTTCGACCGAATCATGCGTGAACGCTTGTATTCATATGGTTGAGTGTAGGGGTACCTCGCCGCTCATTAGTAGTCAATGGCAATGATTATATATGCCTTCCCGTTTGACATGGGTGTGATGGAACCCATGAAATCTATGCTCCATATGTTAAAGGGTTCTAGTGGTTGAATCCACTGTTAAGAATCCTCAATTCATGCAATCATCCCAACATCTCATTGGTAGCGCTCATAGGATCAAATAAACTAGTGGACATCCTTGAAGATTGTGCACCAATAGTATCCTGCCATCAAGATTTTTATGGTCATGTGTCTCCTAGCATAGTGGCCTCCATAAGGGCCTTTATGAGCATCCTAGATTACACGTAATTGATCTACATTAGGTACATACCAACAAACCAAGCCATCAACACACACCTTGTAAAGGTATCCACTAATTTTTATGAAGTGCTTAGCTCGATGAAGAAATTATTATTTCTTCCTGTGGTTCAAATCTTGTGGTATCTCCTAAATGAGAAGATAAGTGAGCGTGCCATCATACCATTTTGGTTCTATGGGCATTTGCTCATTTATTGCACCAACAAAGAGAAGTTAATTAAGAAATAGATCAGATAGTGGGCTTTCCTTCTCTTTGTTATCCCATCGCAACTGAGACAAGTGATCAGTGACCACATTCTCAGTCCCCTTTCAATCTACCATTGTAAGATCAAATTCCTGCAAGATCACCAACCACTATATAACATTTTTCTCATGAGAAAGCAAATGGAACTGTGATCAATATGCACAAACACTTTATATCTAAGCACATGGTGCCTAAACTTTTCTAGAGCATACACCACTGCCATCAGTTCTTTCTCCATGGTGATGTAATTCAATTGTGCACCCATAATGCTTCGACTTACGTTATGGATGTAATATGGACATTTCTTATCATCCAATTGTGTAAGCACAACTCCCAAGATGTAGTTAGATGCATTCATCATGATATGGAATGATCTAGACTAGTTAGGTGCTCTTAGAATTAGAGTCTCTATGAGCTTCTATTTGAGGTTCTAGAATGCATTTTCACATTTCTTGATCTAGATGAAGGAAGCATCTTTCTTTTTCAGCTTGACCAATGATTTCGAGATATTAGAGAAATTCTCTATGAATTGCCAGTAGTAACTAGTGTGTCCAAGGAATGATAGAACATTTTTGATAGTTTATGGTTGAAGGGTGATTCCTTGGATGACCCTTATCTTTTTGGGGTCTACCTCAATCCCTTCCTACAAAATTCAGTGTCCCAATACAATGCCCTCTTAGACCATGAGATGGCTCTTTTGCTAATTGAGCTATAAATTTATTTCCATGCATATTTTTAGTACTTGCTCAAGGTGGTCCAAGGCTTGCTCAAATGTAGCACCATAAGTGGTCCAATGAGTTCTGGATATGACCAAGCAAAGGTTGTTGGTCATTTGTTAACCACTTTCAATAGTCTTGCTTTCTATTTAGGAGCAAGTTTGGCATTGAGTATGATCGACTTGCCATTTTTCAAGAATGCATATTCTAGACCAGCAAGTAGAGTTTTCAACTCTAGGGGCTCCTATTAAAATTCTAAAGGATCTCTAACTCTTCTCAATTAGTATCAACATTTTCATCATTAGAGAGTTAGTGATGAACTTGCTCTAGTTCATCCATGCTTACAACATAACTGCATGTCAAACTCTCAGTAGGTTTCATGCACATTGTGTTATTGTCAAAATTAGTGATCAACCACTAGGTGCCCTCTTGTTTTGTGGCTACTATGTACAAACACCTTTGAATATCTGCCTCATGTGCACACTTCTTGCATGCAAAAATAAATGCTTATTTCATAGACTAGAGTTTTTGCATGTAATTGCACCCTGTATCACTATACATGATGCATGGAACTCATCTCATCAATCTTTCCAAATGCATTTTCGTTTGATATTTCCAGGAAAACATCTTTGATGCCCATTCTTGCATCAATAGTGCTTAACCATTCCCTTCCCATAACGATTAGGAAGTCCCCCTTACAGTTCTTAACCTTGATTACTAGAAAATCGATAGGATAAGCCCACCCATAGACATTGGTCATAATGTCTTTGACCAGTTCCAATGAAACAGTGATGGACTGGTCTACCAATTTTAATCTAATATTGCTCTTCTTAAGAGGTAGAAAGTTCCAAACAATATACATCTCATAAGATATCAAGTTCACACTAGAATCGAAACCAAGAAGAGCTTTACATGGTTCATTTCCAACAATCTATAAATAGATAAGGGGACTCCCAAGATTAGCTAATTTCTTGGGAAGGTTGCTAGCCTAGATCCAATCAGATACAACATGGGTGAGCATAATAGTATGGATTTTGGGCAAGCATTTGGTTTGAAGGGGACTCGATGGAATGGTTTGTAGTGGATGAGGTAGGAGCAATGTGACTAGATGCCTGAGTTTGTGAGGGCTTAGTAGGGCTATTGATTTTGAAGAATGGTCTTTTACAAGCATGAGATTTTGAACCCCTTAGTTAATGAACTGGTTGTAGATTGATAGCCTGAGTAGCATTGTGTTGCTACGGTTGGGTTAGAAGTTCATCCTGCATGGATGGAGTAGGTGGTAGTTGCATTGATAATGGAGGAACAGGTGCAAAAATAGGAGGAGGATAAGGATAAAATGAGGCATCCCTCCTAGAATGTGGAGAATGAGTTCCATTTGTATTTGGAAGGATGGTAGTGAAGTTGGAAAGGAGAGACATGACTAGAAGAGTCACATGGAGACAGAGGTTGTTGAACATAATATCCATAAGGATCTAGTTGCCTGTAAGGGTACTACTACCTTGGTGGTGGCATCCCCCACAACTATGATTGGTGTCACTATTGATATTGATCATATAGTTGTGATGGAGTTCCACTTAGATAATATTGTTGTTCTTAGGATTACCTTGAGGATAAGGCAATTTTCTAGGTATTTGCCTTTTTTCTATTCATGGATTCAGAGCATACACCCCAAACTCTTGTAAGTGTGACACGATGGAGCAACATCACTTAGGATGTTTGTATTGGCAAATGTCACACCCACCACCATTATCTGATAAACGTTTCACAACTTCATCTACTATAGCAATCTTGTCATTACCCCTTTGGTAGCCACATTCAACTTCTTTTCACCTCCTACAATTACGATTACTAGTCTGCTCTCTTGATTCTTTAATAATTTTCAGAGTAGTTTGGAATTTTTCATTCAATTAATCCCACATTTTATTGACCTTAGTTGAAGTTTCAAACATAGATTTTTAGATTGCTAAGGTCTTCTATTTTAGCACCTCATCAAGTGGTAATTTCTCCTCACTATCACAAAATTGAACCTCCCTCTTTCTGATGGAAGGATCCTTGTTGTATTCCTCTACACTTTCACATTTTCTCAACTCTCCTTCTCCTTTTGCTACCTACTTAATTAGCCTTTGAATCTAATGGGCTCTGAGTTCTAATAGTCTCCCTTGGACATAGATCCTAAGAGTTCTCCTTGTTTCTGATCTAAGTCCATCTAATATATGGTGAAGCTGTTCCTACTAAAAATAACCATGGCCAAGGCATCGGTGTATGAGAGAATAGTATCTATCCATGACGATGTCCAAGGGTTCATGATTTCCTTGCTTTCATCCTTAGATCTACCTTCTCATATTAGAATATTTAGAGTATGTCTGATACTTATCATTAAATAACTCTAGCATTGTACTCCACCTGTGTATGGATTCTGGCTCCAAGGATCGATACCAACTTTCTGCTTCCTTGATGAGTGTACTAGGAAATAGCTTTAATTTTTACTAATCATTTTCAATATTTTGTATAGCACAAACATCATGAAAAGCTTAAAGATGTGTTTTTGGATCAAAGTTATATCCCCCCTCAAATCTAGGAATATTGTTCATATCAAGTTATCTGATCCGACTATCTATTACATGCCTGGTTGAAATTTTTACAACCTCTACAATATTTATCATGCTTTGAGTTGCCAGTAAAGGCTCATCATCATCATTATGTAGATGATATCCTTTGCTACCCATTCAGTCATGGTGGACCCAGTGATCATCATTATTGTCCCACTAATCACCTCCATCATAATTGTTCTCTTTGTGGCATTTGTCAGAACCAAAAGAGGAACAAAAAGATGTAAACGAAGAGGGCAAAGAGGGAGGAGGACTACCACCACCATGGTATTTACCAAATCCTCTTCAGTTTTCACAGCCACATTCATTAGTTTTCTTATCCTCTTAACACTTTTTTGAGCCCCTACCTTGACCTCCATTCTTACTTGAACCTAGATTGTTAATAGTGGAGTGTAGATTTAGGGATACACCCTCATCACTAGTAACAAGGGGTGGAGAATCTTCATGTTGAGAGCCCCTAGAGGGATGGTCCTCATTATCATATTAGTTAAGCAGGAATAAGGGATTGGTGAACCATTTCCCCTTCACAAACTCATGGTGCTTCTCTTGGTGTCAATCTCTCTTGCATTGTGTTTCAGTGGAATAGTAGTCTCAATAGTCGTAATCATGCACAACATACTCCTCTTGAAGATCTTGGATGCCCAACCTCCTAAGAGTTTGAAGTAGCATCACAAGCATAGATCGATTGGGAGGAATTACAATGTTACCTTCGATATCACGCCATCACAGTTATTCATCCTAATGCAAGATGAAGGTAAAGTTAGGCACATACTCATCTGGATGAGTATACACCACCTTGCATTCTTGAGGGACTAGTGGTTTAGTATCATCACACCTATGAGAAGAAGACATTTTGTAATACTAATAGGATATCAGTGTGCTTATGTGATTATATTATTTGCAAGAATGATTTTTGACCTTAGGGTTTGTCCAATGATGTTAATGATGTTTACTAAACCTAGATAGTGCACATTTCAATGAAAAGAGTCCCCAACAATAGCATCAATGATGAGTAGTTGAGGTACCCCTACATCCAACCATACAAATCATGAAGTGTTCATGCGCACATGCGCAATCAAGTCAAATTTCATGGACTCTATGTCTTCCAATACACTAATCTTCTAGGAAGTGAACTTGCCCTAATAGTTATTTGTTATCTTCCCAATTACACTTGTGATGCACAAAGCTATGGTTAAGTGTAATCGAGGCATCTGATTTTCATTATTTTACGTTATTTTTCTAGTGCTTGAAATAGAGAAATGAAGCAATTTAATAACTAATTTAATTTAACTAATTAACTAATCTCTAACTAGTCCTAACATAAGCATCCAATCCCACTTTCTGTACATGTCCTGAACCCACATATCCACTACTAGGATTACCAAGCACTATGCTACTAGGGAAACCAAGCAATAACACTATTGGGATTACCAAGAATATACATGTTTATGCTCAAAATAATCATACTTATGTGTTTAATCTATTTAGCTTAATTAATTAACTAATCACTTAAGGTCTAATTCATCTTAATTAATTGCATAACTAATGAAATTAATAAATGCATAAATAAATCATTAATCTATTCCAAGTGTTGCAAGATTTGATCAAAAGGCTCATCTTTATTGCCATTCACACTAGTGTGTTCAGGTACAATAGTGCTTGAATAAAGAACCATACACTTTCTGACTCCTACTATAGGCACTCAAAGAAATATTCTAACTCTCAATTGATAAAACTGCAAGAGCTCTACTAAAATTATAACTTGAACTCCCATAAACATAGCTAGTAAGTGTGTATTTATAGATTTTATTGCAACACTACCTCAATGGAGCCCCATAGATCTAGCAAATGCTACATCAACGCGGCCCCATCAATGGGGCAACACCACGTAGATGGGGCCACATCAATGCAACCCCATTGACAAGGCCACATCAATGGAGACCTATCGATGTGACACAATGATAATTCATCACTTGTAAACATCAAATATCCATTGGAATTTGTATAATGGCTAGAAACAGCTAGTTGAGGCACCTTCCATAAGCCTAAGATATCTTACTATGTTCTCCATCTGGCAAGTGAGATATCTCATTTTTCCTAGGACATCTTAGTTGAGACGTCTTGACCAATTCTAGGACATCTTGGCAAAGACATCTTAACACAACTTGAGATGTTTGTTATTTTGTAGAGACATCTTTCCTAAGACCAAAGATTCTCAGTGGAGACATCTTGTAGTAGAATGAGACATCTTGGCAGTCTCCAGGATATCTTCTTTGGAATTGAGACATCTTGCATCCTTGTGATTTCCTCCAAATCCTTGCATTTTCTTATTGGAATTTAGTATTCCAATATATCAATTCATGCTCTTGTCTTGATCTTTTTAATATACTTTATTCATCTTTCTAAGACCTACAAGATCTCAAAAGCATACTAGAACATTCTCCATTTTTCAAGGTTTTGACATACGAAAAGATCAACAACACCAACTATTCCATTACAACATTGGTATTGATAATCAACATTCCAATTGCATGGATTTGAGACCAAGTAATCAATTCATTGAGGTCTCAATAGCATCTATCTTTCCCCAAAGACATAGTGCTCATAGAATTCACTAAGGTTCCCACTATCTCAACATCTTTGTACTTGTGCTACATGCGAGGTCGAGATAATAACTTAAAAATAAAAGAGTTAGTAAGGATCATGTGCAGCACACCAATCATAAATTGCATCCATCAAATATGATCAAAGATTAAAGGAGATATAATAATCTCAAAATGCTATAGATAATAGGTTTCAACTACATGAATATAAATCAATCATGCAAAATATATATATGAGCAAATTAGATACACTTACATAAAAGAAACAAGCATCAAGCACACCAATGAGGACAAACTAAAATACTTTTAAAATTCCATAGATCCAAAATCATCAATAAGGGTACCTAGACACTGACAACCATCCTCATCAAGGACCAAGATCTCAACAAAACCACAACCTTATTCAACAATAATTAGGGGGAGACTGAGCTAAGATCAAAATAGGTTTCAATAATAAGAGGTCTCAATATGCACATCCAAATGTATCATCAAATAGGATGCAACCTCTAAAGAAGACACTCAATAGGAGAGGTGAGGTCCTAAAATAGAACAAAAGTTAGGGAGGATCTACCTCACAAAGGTCTTAAAAACATCAACTCAAATAAAATGTCTTAAGGTAGATAGCAACATCTGAAGGAGTGATGCCATGAAGCCTAGGGGCAAACACATCCAAGCCTTAAGGAGGGAGCCAAAACCAAAAGATCCACAACAAGGGTAGTTAAACTTGAAGCACAAGAGGATATTAAAGTAAGGAATAGAATAAAACTAGTCTAGAAGAAGCACACAAGGCCTCAAGATGCACCTGTAACGACGGAAAACGTCGGCAGCTGGAAAATACCGACCGAATCTCCGCCGTACACAGTTTTAGCCACGAATCCACGCGAGGGCTATGCTGGAAAAAGTGAATCCGTGGCGCCCTGAACGGTCTGGTTGATCAGACAGGGACTTACGGGTTAGTAAAACAATGCAAAGTGCGTAAAAGAAAGCGATCTGATTCGAGGGGCCGTAAAGTAAGGGGAAAACGATTGCAACGGTGATAATGCTAAACACGATGAAAGGAGGTTGACATAAGAGAAGCTCGTAGCTTCAAGATCTGCGCTTTGACTTACAAATGTATATTTCGTATGAGAAATTACACTGGGGAAACCCCGATTACAGGATGTGAAACAAGCACAAAACAACGAGCAAACGATCTAAACAGAAGTCCGATCTACCTCGTGCGTTAAAGCTGAGATGCAAGGCAGGCCAAGCTTTGACGTCTACCGATCAACTGCTTCTGATTGATAGAGTCTTTTCAGCAGAAAGATTACTCCTGTCACTGATGCTCAAAACGAACTGTACTCTGCTTCGGCTGTAAGGTGATGATGTCCACGATTGCCAAAGCACTATTCTCTGTATCTCTGCTCCAAAGTGCTAAGTGCTCTGGTGCTCAAACATATGCTTTTTCTTCTCTGATTTGCCAACCCTTGTAACTTTGTCAACTGAGGTATTTATAGGCCGCGACGCTTCATGGAAAAGGCGCAACCCTGATGACGTGGATCCCGGATGTTGCGGGTCCTGTCGGCATGACCATTTTAAGTCAGACTGTGACTATGCACGACACGCTCGTTTGCGTGTTGTGCGTGTTAAAAGCAGGCACATGCTAAGCACGCTTTAATTGCTTTCAGGCTGTATTACGCTCATTCGCGTTGTGTTGCGTGTATGAGCGTAATCTGGTGTAAAAACAATAAGCTCAACATTGTTTTACGCTCACTATGCAACTGCACGTAACAAAGCGTAAATAATGTACAACTCACGCTCCCTACGCAGCTGCGTGTGGTGAAGCGTAAGCAATGTATAAGTTATGCTCACTACGCAGCTGCACGTAATGAAGCGTAAATAATGTGCAACTTGATAACATACGCAATGGTACGCACCGCCGCTTAACGAGCGTAAAGACAAGTTAATCATGTGCCACGAGAAAAAACGTCAAACTGTTGCGCTTCTCTAGACTCTGCCTTTGACTATTTTGGAGCTTATTACGCTCATTACGCTGCCGTGCGTAATAGAGCGTAAACTTGTCCTGGAACAAAGCTGCTGCACGCTCTCGCTTAAATTTTGCCTGAGGTCGGCTCGTAATTTTCACGATGTTTCAATGGCCCCTCTTTGTCGACGGTTGGAGGGCTTACCTGAAAGACGTCGACAAAGAATGCGAAACACCGAATTGGCAAAAGCAAGAATAGCGTTCATCCATGGCTACTCAAGTGTTACCCTATCAATATGGAAGAGCAAGACTGGCAGGTATGGGAGATAGAGGGATATAGCTGGAAAAAGGTTCAGGGAAGATGCAGAATGCGTTATAGATGGTAGGGGTATGAGATACGCGGTCAACAGGAATGCTTTCAGACGAGCGTAGCG
>MNCI01001519.1:264796-288510 GCA_015680685.1 Gnetum montanum
TGGTGCTCAGAAATATGCTTTTGCTTCTCTGATTTGCCAACCCTTGTAACTTTGTCAACTGAGGTATTTATAGGCCGCGACGCTTCATGGAAAAGGCGCAACCCTGATGACGTGGATCCCGGATGTTGCGAGTCCTGTCGGCATGACCATTTTAAGTCAAACTATGACTACGCACGACACGCTCGTTTGCGTGTTGTGCATGTGAAAAGCAGGCACATGCTAAGCACGCTTTAATTGCTTTCAGGCTGTATTACGCTCATTCGCGTTGTGTTGCGTGTATGAGCGTAATCTGGTGTAAAAACAATAAGCTCAACATTGTTTTACGCTCACTACGCAACTGCGCGTAACAAAGCGTAAATAATGTACAACTCACACTCCCTACGCAGCTGCGCGTGGTGAAGCGTAAGCAATGTATAAGTTACGCTCACTACACAGCTGCGCGTAATGAAGCGTAAATAATGTGCAACTTGATAACATACGCAATGGTACGCACCGCCGCGTAACGAGCGTAAAGACAAGTTAATCATGTGCCACGAGAAAAAACGTCAAACTGTTGCGCTTCTCTAGACTCTGCCTTTGACTATTTTGGAGCTTATTACGCTCATTACTCTGCCGTGCGTAATAGAGCGTAAACTTGTCCTGGAAAAAAGCTGCTGCGCGCTCTCGCTTAAATTTTGCCTAAGGTCGGCTCGTAATTTTCACGGTGTTTCAGCACCCTCATCAATCAATCATACACCTAGCCAAAGTGATCCATGAAGCACCATCTAAGCCATGGAAGACATGAACAAGAGCTGAAGTAAGAGGAACATGCACAGGATACCCAAAATGCACCAAAAGAAAGACATGAATACACAACAAGACAAACATACAATTGCAAGAGAAAATGTATGTTAGTCTACTAATGATGATCTTTATCCACCCAGACCAAGCTTCACAAGGAGCATATGATCAAAGGTCCTCCATCTCAAGGTACTTGGGTAAAATTGTGGCCTAGTAGGTAAATCCCACACTTACTCTATCCAAGATAAGTTGGGATGCAAAGATATCACATCTTACACATACCAATAACTACCATTTTGAATCATGTTATCTAAGTGAAGATCGAAGTAGAGACCAAATCTAATTCATCCTAGATGAACATCTGAAGACCAAAGATGGAAAGCTTCTTGAACAATATTTCATAAGCCACATCGAAACATAATCATAGTTTGTCCGCTCATCAATGAAGGCCTAGTGGAGGAAATCCTAATGAACATAACCAAGTCTATTTGCAAATAAGTCCAAATAGCTTAGGCTATAAGCATCAAACAATTGGCTCCACATACAAAAACTAAGAGGGGCCTTACCATAAGGGCAACCCAATGGTAGATACAAGAGATAAAACTAATATAATATAATATCAACAATGATATCCAACAAGAAGGACCATAGCTAAGAAACCTCAAGGCCATAATACCCTAGGTGGGTGTCACACTTTGTGCAACACATTGAAGGATACCTTGATACCATTTATAAAAATGTTGCCCTGATGGTATCCATCACCCCAAGGAATTTTCTTAGATCCAATGGACCTAGGGGGGAAGACCAAGAGACTATTACTCCATGCAAGTAAGGAAACCAATTCAATGACTTAGAAGAGATCATGCGACACATTTGAATCTCTTATATTGAGTATATACTTCTAGGAGAATATCTACAACTCCAAATGAGGACTAGCAAACAGTACACAAATAATCATATAGACATCATTGATAGGAGGATGACAATGTGTCTATAGGGGATGCCTCACTCTAGACCGCTCATGATCTGGTTCAAGATTCATCATGGCACCACACCTAGACTATCCAATGCAAGGTACTTACATATCTATAATCACCACAAAATTAAGCCTCATGTAGTTCTACAATTGTGAGGGTAAGATGAGGACTAAAAGGAGAATAATAGAGTAAAGCCCTATTGTTTCTTGGAACCGCCAAGCTAGAGTGAGTTTTCCAACACTTAAAAGGAGAATAATAGAGTAAAGCCCTATTGTTCCATGATCCCTAAACCATGAAAAGGAACCAAGGAAGCCTCTAACCTTGAGACCTCTCTTAGAAATTAGGTTTCTTTTACTTTTAGCACACCAAAATTTTGTTGCACTGCTTTTTGGCCACACTAACAAGCATGACCTTTATTTCATCTTTCTTTATCTTATTTTACCTTTAATTGCATTTTATTTCATCCACACAACTACCTTTCTCACAAAGTTTAATTATACAACCTATTAAAATAAGCTATGAAGAGAATCATGACATGTGTCCATTAGCATTGTTAGCATGGCTAGCAATTACATGGTCTATTATTAGACTTTCATGTGCTATCAATAAACACGATGTTATCCATAGTGCCTAATAGTGTTGTAAATTATTTGACCACTTTGCCCATGCGCATAACCTCAACTATGGAAACAATAGCTTACAATTCTTCAATTTCAACTAGCAAATATGATAGTCTTAAAAAAATTAAATGTCATAAAGTTTATCACTATATCAATTGTCAATGCTTCTAATTTCCATGGATGTGTTTTAACCTAACTTGCAAACACTATGAACAACTAACATTTTGACATGTACAAATTATGCTATCTTTGAGGTGTACACGTGAAGTCCATGATGCTTTTTTGATAACTATTATTGTCAAAGTGGTTTGTCGTCCAAGAATTTGACCTGTATAGAATAACTTTTAGACATGGAGAAATTTTACATACTAATGTCATTAGGTACACATTAGATCAACGTGGCAAGAACAACATTGAATCGAACCATGATAATGTAGTCCAACTCAAGCCCTTATTCATAAAGCACTTGAGCATATAGACATCATGGAATAATAACCAATATATGCAATTCAAAAGTGTCTCCACTATGCCTTAACTACCATGTATGCCCATGCCTAATATCATGCATCATTATCCACACATACTAATGTCAACAAGTACATATTAGATCAACATTGGATTAGACCATGATAATGCAATCCAACTCAAGCCCTTGGTCATTAGGCATTTTGTAACAACATTGCTCTAGCAAAGCACCACTTAGTACCACCCTTAAGTCCAAAATCAACTAGACAATCTAGAGCAGACCCTACATGGACTACACCTTAATAGCTCTAGCACTTGCACAGACAACATAGGCACACGTCACCCGTTAGTCCATGAGTTAGGAGCATATCAAGTATGCTACATGAAACATATAAGCAACATGACCAACATGATACACATAAGCAATGACCACAATAAGCACATACAATTGTAAGAGTTAGCATTTCCCTAGAAGAGCTAAGATATGTTCCTACTCTAATGTATCTAACCCTAAGCCTCACTCTCAAAGAGAAGGGTGGTAACCTAAGCATTACAAGCCAAAGTTCCCCTACAAGCCTACAGATCCTTGGGATGAAGTACACAAAGGAATCAAGGCCAATGTAGTTCTTTGATGATGGTTGTAATAGCATGGAATCCATGAGGACCTCCATGCTCCTCCAACTCTTGTTCTAGAGGAAAATAGTCTTTGATCCATCAACAAGGCATGTTTTTCTACACTCTTCCCCACTTGAAAGAAGTGACATCCTCAAAGCTTAAGTCTTTCTCCATATGTCTCTTTAAATGTGGAAAGCACAATGGATATTGAGGATATTGAACGACTCAAACCCCATTTGACAATTATAGATAAGAACCTTTAATGACTAGGGTAATCCACCGTAAAGCATGAATATTGAACTCAACTTGACATCTAATTGACACTTAAAGATGCTCATACAATCTAGGTTAAGAAAGAAAAGACTTGCTCTTTTTCATGCAAACTATGCTAACCTTGCTACCTAGAGCACGATTCACTTCATATGTGAATCTTTTCTTACACTCGCAATGATACAAAGGTTGTCTATTCTGAAGGCACTTCTTCCTTCGTCTCAATCCTGTGGTTTCTACTCGAAAATGCATTCTCAATGTTGCGCTTCCTACTTGAAAATGTAGTCACAATCGTGTGCTTCCTAATCAAAGACAATATAATCTTGCACTTCCTACTCAAAGATGCAGTCATAATCCTACGCTTCTGACTTGAAGATGTAGTCAAAATCATATGCCTCCTACTTGAAGACATAGTCACAATCCTACACTCGCTACCCAAAGACACAGTCAGAACCCTACACTTCCTACTTGAAGATTTAGTCAAGAAGATATACCACCTAGTCAAGATCACCATCATTAACGTATACTCCACCAACCTCTACTCCATCATTCACTCAAGCACAGACACTTTTTTTTTTATACCTAGAATCAATTCATGAAGAAAGTAATTGCACCAAGCCAATCATGTTCTGATCCTCTTGACACTCGTTGCCCTAATTGAATACCAAATCCTCCACCTTGTGCTAGGGTGGTAAAATCCTCATGAACTTATTGAAAGGAGTTCAAAAGTCTCATATCTTGCTCTTCATCATCCTCATCAAAGATCATCAACTGATCATGAGGCTGATGCTCAATTGCATTCAACCTACAATTCTCATCTAGTCTATTACCACTACTTTTGATTTGAAGATTTTGAGAGCATTCTTGAGCATAATGCTCTCCGCCATAGTGTTGGCATTTCAGGCCATTCCATGGAGCAGCAAAATTTGATCCACAATTTTATCTCAAAGAGAGATTAGAAACTAAAAGAAAGGAAACTAAAAGAAAGTTAACTAAAAGCAGGCCATTACCATGGTCATGGTCATGGTTTATGCAATGCTTGTTAATATTTCTAATGCTGCAACAACCGTTTCTACCATGGATTATGTTTGCTTGACGGTGTGGAGCATGGATGTGCAGTCGTCGTCGTCGTCCCTTTATTTATATAAGCGAACACCGGACAATATGTCTTACCATGAAATGGCTGAGGTTCTAGGACAAATTATTATGATTTATTGTGAAGTCAATCTGGAATATTATTTGACAGTAATAGAAAGTGACGATGTGATACTTTCTCCTGCTAATGGGTCAAATCTTCATCAGCAATGATTCATGGATGAAAATTGGAAATCAAAGATTAAAGACTGAGACAGGCTTTCCGGTATTTGCCTTGGTGAACAGAGGTAGCAGTCAAAGTTTGAAACATGGTAGGCAAGAAAACGAGATCGTTTCTTTGATTATGTACTTGACGGGTGGCTTGTAAAGATATACTGTGAACAAAGTACAAAGTTTTCGTGTCAGCACAAAATGATAAGCTAGTTCTTGCTCCTAGAAGTGAAAATGGTGTAACCCTGCAACGGATTGTAGTCATAAAATGGGGAAAACATTATAAAAGAGGGAGACTATATATAAATCTTGCAAACAACAGATGCTTGAAATGAAAGAACGTCTATAAATAAATATTCGTCTTCGGTTCCAACACAAATATACTTGCAGGCCGACTGCTAGAGTATCTATGTGAACGACATCGAGTTGGAACATTACCATAACGGATTCCAACGCTTAACAACCATGTAAATTGGACGCATAAATCAAACATAAACAAAATAGGGGAGTCAAAGTTTTATTTCCAAGGAAGAAGCAAATCCAAACAAAAAGAAAACAAAATAATTGCTGGTCCTGATGAGGCTAGAAAATCAAATCGTCAGCAGCAATTTTTTCAGGCTACCTGATTACCCTCATCCCTCACAATGTGGTAGTGAAGAGCACAATATAAACCCTTGATCCGGCACCCGTCCCACCTGCACAGTAACGCATGAGTTGTAGGCATTGAAGGCTGATACGATGATGAATCACGTACTTTTGTTTCATACTGGAATTGCTGATATGATGATGAATCACGCTTTTGTTTCATACTGGAATTGCACCACATGTCATACTCTCTAGAAATATACGGTAAAGAGGATTAATTTTATTACTTTTGGTGGTCAGACTTGAGCATATGTGCCAAGGTTGCAAAAATAAAATCTGCCAAATACAAAGGAAATGCAGATAAAAAAAAGAGCAAAGACGGAAGTTCAAGCTCACAAAGAAAGATGAAGAGGCATGATTTAGATAGTGAACAAATTTAAATTATTAATTTTTTCCTCTTAAAGAAAAGGGAAGGGATTTATGGACATTTCTCAAATATAGCTTTATTTTCTATAGGAGTTAAAACTTCCTATGATTGTTACAAATAATAATCCTTGATATTTGTAGATAATTTTAATTTCTCATTACCAAAAAGACACTTGCTAACTATGGCTTAAAATTCTGATAACTTTCTATGGAAGTTATAACTTCTTAGGGTGGTTATGAATTAATCACCTAGATATTTGTAACACCTCTTAACTTCTCATGATTATTGTAACTGCCCTAAGGCCACTATAAAAAGGCTTCAAGGGTGGAATGAAAGAGGAGGGGGATTTTGGAAAAAAGCAACTTTGAAGAATATTGAAGATTTTTTGTAAAGCATGGTTTGCTAATTACATCAGTTTAACTACTTTGTTAATCATGTGAGTTCTTTTTTTCCCATTTCATCTTAGTTGCTTAGCTAATGGTTTAGATAGTATCATGTTTGGCATTTAATTTTAGAATTTTCTATTTTTGCATAATATTAGACATCTATTAAGGTTTTCCAAATAAGAGCTTATGTTGTATTAGAAAAGCATCTTGAGCAATTTAATAGTAATGTCTTATAGAAATTGTTTGTTTGAGTTTAGGGAATCTAGAAAATCTTTGATACTTTGAAATGACTAAAATAGCTTCTTTATTTTTAAAGTTTATTGTCTTGATATTACAATCTTGAAATTGTCAAATTTTTCTAAAAGTTTTATTGTTTGCAATTTTTGACCAATATTAACTAGCCAAATAGAAGCTTATGCTTTGTCGTTTACAAAGCGTTTTGGTAGTTAAATAAAAGTGTCCTTTATGAAATTGTTTGTTGAGCTCAGAGGGTTTGGACAATTTGTAATAGATTGAATGGGAATAGCTTTATTGCAAAATGTTTTCTCATGTCAATTTATCTTACATAAATGTTTGAGATCCCATACAAATCTACTTTTCTTTTCTTTCTTTTTTGTAAGTCCATTGAATCTTGCTCTATTTCTAGTTTTCTTGTAGAATTTTCCCTCTAGGGGATATTAGAAGTATATTGGTAGAATTATGCTCAAACATTTTTGTGAAATTTTATTTGTTACAAGTAATGTACTATAGGGACTATATAAACTAAGTGATTTGACAAAATATGAATCTTCAACAACTCACAGTATTTGACAATTAGTTGAATTTTTTTTATGCTAGCCAAATACAATTTCATACATAACCCAACCATTTCAACATTCACAACAACAAACACATATTCATGTTTAGTTCATTTCATAACCATTGAGTTTATTTGGAGATATTTGGGCCTTGGTATTACCAAAGACCAACAAGCACCTAAACCTTGTTTGAAAAACACGTTCATTTCCCGGTGACCCCAGTCGTGAGACCGAAGGATCCACATTGACAATTTGGTCCCAAATAGTCACCAACACATAGATGTAGCATTTTAAGCCTCAATGCCTTGGAGAATATTAACATAACCCTCCAAAACATAGTCATTTGTTCCATGACTTCTACTTTTCTTGGGAAATGTGATGTTTCCCATGCTTGTAGGTTAAGTTTTATTTTCTTAGAGTTGGCTCAACATAAGAGCCTCTGAATACACATGGACTCACTTGTCCATCACCTCTCCAAGATTTATTACTCTATTACTTGCTCTTTAGTAATTGCTAAACTAGACCCCTATGCTTCTTTACCATCTTGTAATTTGACAAAATGGTTACAACTTGGATGGCCTCCTTGAATCTTGTGATTTTACGAGTTTTGAGCTCATGTTGGATCCAAGGTTTGAAGCCATTAAGAAATAGTCTATACTTCTTTTTCTCATCGAGTTTTGGGATTTGTATGATGATATTTTGGTATTCTTGAATATACTTCTCTAGATCTTTTGTGTGCCAGAACTCCTTTAACTTTGCCCAAGCTTTGTTAATGGAATTGCCTAAATGAAAGTTCTCAATCAAAGTCTTCTTGAACTACTCCCATATTTTGATGGGTTTGCATACCTTAGTCTTTTCTTCTTGAAGGATGCCAAGCCACTAGGTTTTTACTGTTTCACCCAAGATTAGGTAGCAATGCAAGCTAGTCTTTCGGTGACACATTTATACATCTCTAGGAACTCTTTTATTTCAAATAGAAATGTATTTATCAAGTATCATCCCTATCACCCTCATAGAACTTTGGTTCCTTCGCTTGGAACTTGGAAATCAATTAACTCATCCCCAATGAAAGTGCCCTTGCTCACACAGTCAGCTAATCTTTTATGACTCCAATCTTATAATCTAATTTCTTTTCCAAAGCCTCAATCTTAGTTTGTTAGCTATCCTACAAAACCTACTAACTTTTTAGCAATGAAAGCAGTTCTTGACTTTCATCTCGGAGTTCTTGGTTGGCAAACTATAGATCATCAACAACATCCCCAAGTTGCTCCACTTGGTTCCTTAGCATAAAGTTTTGAGTTAGATCAAATTTGTATTTTGTGCTAGAGCCCAACTCTGGAAGAAATGGAACTTCCATTGGATCTACCAGCTCTTGGATCATACGAGATTTCTCAAGTGTGGGCAAACTATGCATGATGATGCTATCTACTTGCAATAAATGACTATATAGTTCATGTATGTTTTTAGGGGATTCATCAATATCCCTCTTACCAATCATCTCAACATCCTCATTTTCATGTATATCCTCATTCATATTCATCTCATCATACACCTCCTCATGCACATGACTACCCCAACTACCATCTCTAACTGGATCATTCTGAGGATTAGTACCAAAAGGAGTAGTGTCAAGATTTTAGCTTCCTTTGCTCTTCTTTTTGTGTGCCATGGTAGCACACAAGTCATGAACAATGAATCATGATTATGAACCATGTACCTAGAATCACCACTATCCTTGAACCACAAATTATGACTCTGATACTAAGTGTAATGACTTTGCTCTGGCAAAGCACCATTCAACACCACCCATGAGTCCAAAATCAGCTAGACAACATAAAGCGGACCTAAGATGGACTACACCTCAACAATTATAGCACCTACACGCATGTTACCCGTTAGTCCATGGGTTTAGGCATATCAAATATGCCACATGAAACCATAGAAGCGACACATGACCAACACGATACACAGAAGCAATGACCACAACAAGTACACACAACTATAAGAGTTAGTGTTCCCCTAAAAGAGTTAAGACACATTCCTACTCTAATGTATTTAACCCTAAGCCTTGCTTTCAAATAGAAGGGTGGTGGCCCAAGCATCAAAGTTGAAGCTCCTCTGTAAGCCTAGATATCCTTGTGATAAAGTATACAAAGGAATCATGGCCAATGTAGTTCTTTGATGATGGTTGTGATAGCATAGAACCCACGAGGATCTCCACACTCATCCACCCCTCATTTTGGAAGGAAACAATCTTTGATCCACTTACCAGGCATGTTTTTCTATACATTTGAAGGAAAGCAATCTTTGATTCACTAACAAAGCATGGAATGATATCCAATATATGAAATTTGGAAGTCTCTTCATCGTGCCTTAACTACCATGTATGCCTATTCATGGTAGCATGCATCATTGTCACTCGTGAAGGAAATTCTAAGTATATCTTCATACCAATAGTTAAAAAGTGAAAAAAAAGATTGAACCTTCAATCTCTCAAAAATTCTAAGAATATCTTCGTACCAATAATTGAAAAGTGGAAAAGAAACTTGAACCTTCAATCTCTCACTCTAAATTCAAAATGCATAATAATTGGTTGAAAATAAAATCAATTTTTATTTTATTTAAACAAGTGTTCATGGGTCCTAGCTATGCATGTCAAAAGGCACTCAGACACAGTAAGCATAGCTGATGATTGTCGCATGAGCTCTTAGGACACATAGTAATCATAGCTGATAATTGCCATTCATGCAAGCATAGGTGATGATCACCATTGAAAATACATAAGGTAACATAATAGACATGCATAGTAGTTAAAGCCAAAAGTGGAGACTGCGTTGGTAAGGCCTCAACTGTTATTTAATATTGGACGCAGAACGCATATATATTTCTGCACTGACATCCCGATGATACAACATGAAAACTCGTAGCAGTTGTTTGGTTTCTGCCGTTTTCAGAGTGCGACACCCAAGTCAGACCAGACATGGACGCTGAATTTCATGAATGTGCACCCGATGAAATCGTTTCTGCTAAAGCTCCATCAGACGAGGAGGAGGAGGAGGATGATGAAGATGAATTGGAAAAGGAATTCGACAGGTTCGCTGCGGCCTTTGCTGACCAACAATGCAGTCGTGTAACAGTACCAGTAACAGAAACAGAGAGAATTGAAGATGCCTCCGTGTTTGGCTCGGGCTCTCTGTCTGTGTCTGTGTCTCCATCTCTTACTTTTGAATTTCCTGGTTGGGGACTTGACATAATACCAGGAGCAGTTTGGCTGGACCCAAACAAGCGCCGCAAAATCGTTCCATTTGTAACAATGAACAGTTACTCTTGTTCCGCCGTTTCCAACTTGTTCTCCTTAAATGACAGTTGCAACAATTTGGATATTAACATGAGAGTGGTATCTGCTACTTCGTGGGACTGGAAAGCCTGTGAAGGCCAATTGAATTTGCTGCCCAAAGAAATTTGGGTTCAGAATATCTTCCCTCGCCTTCAAATTAGGGATCTTTGTTCACTGATGCAGACTTCTCGCTCTTTCAATTTTCTTGCCACTCAAGATGAGGCATGGGGTGCCTTTGGCGAAGAAGACAGTTGTGCCTCCTCTGACAAAAGCAGCAACTGGGATTTAGGGGTGCCGAGGTACGGCTGCTATCTACCTTTCTTGTTTTCTTTTTTCAGTGGTGTCACCGTCTTTGTAAAATTTCATAAATTCTGCTTCTAAGTTCTTTGTAGTTTTCTTTCAAAATGTATAAGTACCACTATATCCTTATATCTCTATGTTTAGTTAACAGTCAACAGGTGAAGGAGAATACAAACATTGATATGAATTAGGAAAGAATCCACAACATGAACTTTTACCATTTTAAAGTTGAAAAAAGATTTCAAATACACACAGCATAATAGAAAATTGTTCTCCATCATGTCCATTGCTCGACATTACACAATTTCCACCTACCTACTTTACACAAGTCCTAACCACAGTTATTAGAAAAGTGAACTTGCACTGCAATTTGAAAATTTTAAGCTTACCAGAAACGGTAACCTATGCGCCTAACAAAGTTTCCAGCTAAAATCTCCTTAGGATGCATGGACTTTATGATCTAAAAAATCACTTGTTTTATTTTTCATTTTTCTTTCTTTTTGACCAAATTATTTTAAATGCACAGCTCTACATGATGACTATGGTAATACTCATTACGTCAACATCTTGTCAGACTTGAATGATTTCTAACTGGATGGCATTGTCTTGCCTACAATTGGCCATCATCTTTCCCAGTAGTGTTTGTGAGAATGTGTCTCTCTGAATTTTTACACTCTGGGCATACCATGTTTCAGAAATTTTCTTAGAAATGTTTTGGAATTTACCAAGAATACAGTTAGTTATAATTCTGTTTCAGAAAACTTTCCAGTGTCTTCTTATTGCCAATGTGTTATGATGTTCCTGAAGTGTTTTCAACAATCCTGGATTGTTCCTTGACTATAAGTTTTAAGAAAATTAGATTTTTTAAATTTTCATAATCATAAATATATAATTAGGCAACTTTCTAATTTAAATACTTTGTTATTTCAAATATTCTATCACATATGTTAAAATTGATATATTTTTAAGGTTGTGTTTTCTTGCCATGATTTGGCATAGTTTTAAAACTTTATCTCATATGATAAATGGCAAGAGGCCTTGGAAGAGGAGATTCATATGATTCGTGTATACCTCGCATGTGGATCATTGTGAGAATAGAGACAACTATGAATGCAACAAGAAGCAAAATAGCTAGAGAAAAACAACCTCAAATTATAAGTCATTGTCATTAAACAAACAGAATTAAGAGTGATTTCCAAGCTTTTGCCAAACAAGGGCAACCAGTTTGGCAATGCAATTTTATTTACCCTCATCACAATACATATGAGTGGTTATGTGCTGATGAAATAAATTATTTCTAGATCTGCTAAAGTTATCTCTAGATCTACACTTGTTTTCTTTATCGCTTCCAAAATCATCTTTAAGATATCTTTAGATATTCTCTTCTAAATGATATTTATATTTTCAATTAACAATACTAGCATTTCTGGTCATTAATTTTTAATTTAATAATGTTGGCCTTGCTATTACTAGCAATTGCCTTGTTGTCAGAAAAATCACACATTCCTAAATTTGTTTGGAGTTACATTCCTCTTTTCTACATTCCCAAACATTGTGAAACATAGTTTTCTATAAACTAAGAAAGTATAGGAATCAGTTGAACTTATCCAATAGTCCTTTTGTCATTGTGTTGACACAATTTTCCTTAGTATGAACCTTCTTAAGAGCTAGTCACCCTTCTTCAAACTTCCCTATAATCCAATAAAGCTCTATTTCAGTTCGATTGGTTTTGCTATGATAAATAGTGTTTCTTTTAAAAACAGAAAATCGCTTTTTTATTGTATGTGTCTTCTGTATGATCCCTAACTCATTTTAAAATCCTGACAAAGAGATTTCCTGGTTGCATGCTTCTTAAGCTGCTATGTACTTTGCTTTGTCATTGAACCATACCATTTTTTTACAATAGTTGCATCAAACTAATTGTGTTTTCTTACCACTTCTATGGGTGTGTCGTAGCATGTATGACTTCTGATGGTCATTCTGCAGATCATAAGCTTCAACCATACAATGTATGCTGGGATTGATAGAAAATTTGAAAAAGAAATTTCACAAATTGATATTTAAGATGATATCCTTTAGTATATGCTATGTGCCATTTAGGGGCATGGTAAAAATATATGTTCATGAACTATGGTGTCAAGTAGAATGCCGACCACAGTATATCATCATCAAATCTTTTGCCTACCTAAATGGTCAACTTATCATAGATAGGATAAAGGCATCATGATGATATTGAGATGATCCCTTGGTGTATTCTCTTTGCTAGTGGAAGTCCTAGCTGCAAAAATAGAAACTTGGAGAAACATCCTAGAATCAAAGGGGTGGAGGAGTAGTAGAAGTGAAGCAGAATTCATGGAGTGCATTTTTAGTAGAAAAGCAATTAATGAATATTCAAAGATCAGAATTTAAAACTAGAAAGCTACTCAAAGTAAGCAATTCAAATACTTGGGGTCTTTTATTTAAATGGATGGTGAGATTAACAATGATACGATGAATAGAATTGAAGTAAGATGGAAGAAATAGTGGAAAGTTAGTAGTGTGCTTTGTGATAGAAGAATCCTTGCTAGGTTGAAGGGTAAATCCTATAGAACTACTATTAAACTTGCAATCCTTTATAGTATAGAATGTTGGCCTATTAAAAAGCATTAGGCTCAATGCATACATGTGGCAAAGATGCTTATGCTAAAACAGATGTTAGGTGTGACTTTGAAAGATCAAATCAATTCTTCTCTTATTAGGGAAAGTTTGGGAGTAGCATCCATATATGAGAAGATTAAAGAAAATTGTTTTAGATTGTTTGGTCATGTGCTAAGAAGACCAAAGAATATTGTTGTTACAAAACTTGCTTTATGTGCTAAGAAGATTGAAGAATGTTCCTGTTAGAGAAGTTTGCATTATTAAAGTTGAGGGACACTGATAAAGTGGTAGACTAAAGCATACTTGGTTTGTTTGCATAAAAAACATCCAAGATTTGAGTATTAATGCTCATTTGGTTTTTAATAGAAGTGAATGACATAAAAGAACCCATATAGCCAAGGATAATGCTAAGATGATGATGATGAAGAATATTGGATGCATTTTATTATATTCAGGATTTATTGCTATTGATGTATTTTGAACAAGTTCATTTGTCTGATAGATCCTTTGGGTCTATACATATGTAATAAAATATCAGTATTAGTATGAGATAATGAAGCACCCATTTCATGGGATGGTAATATTATCTTTTTATATTTGCCATGTACCTACTAATATTTCTGGTTGCATTGGCATAAGTTGCCGGAGACATAAATTACCCTTATTCATATGAACAAGGATGCAATCTATAGGAAAGCCTAATGTTTGATTCAAAAGGCATTAATAGGTTTTCCATTGTTCTTTCCAAAATGTAATTTGTAGCTTTTATGTCTTCTTCATTCTCGATCATATTTATTCTAAATGTTTGTTTTGTTACTCCAAGATTCTTCACCCTAAAAGTCCTATGTAATTCAGATTTTAATTTGTTAGTTTCAATCATTGTTGACTTGAAGCAAGCATGTCATTAGCACACAATGCGAAGTAATTGTACTCTGTTACAACATTTTTTGGCACAGTCAAATTAGGGATTGTTATGTTAGACAGTAAGACATTTAATCCAAACAGATATTGCAAGTGAAGCTTAAAACTTGCAACCTCTTGATTGGCAAGGCAATTAGTTGCCATTGACCTACAACACCACTCGTTTTTCTCATCATGAAGGAATTAAATCTCCTTACCATTGCATAGGACCTAGTTATAGGCCATACAATATTTAAAGGAGCTTACTAACTAAGCCTTCCTTGCCATCTTGCACAACCCCTTTTGGTTGCTTGATATAAATCTTCTACTTCCAAAGTTTGCCATTTAGAAAGGTTTTCTTGACTTGCTAGTGAAGGCCATCCAAATCCAAATGTTTATAGCATTTGCATAGAGATTTTAATAAATTTTATACCTTCTTTTTGAGACTACCTATGTGCAACCAATTCAATAAAGTCATATCATGATACCTTGTGCTTCTCATTGGTATCCTTTGCAAACAAATGATTGATTTTATGGAAACCCAACATGATGCATTTTATCCTTTCAATAGATGTTGGAGTTCTTTCTTGTTTTATATATAGAAAGTTATGCAATCATGGACTATAAGTTGAGTTTGGAAACATCATTTTGGTTCTACGTGGTTTAAGCATCTATCATTTGTACTCAGGTTGGGTTGCAAGCAATTTTTAGTGTTTGTCTTAACCTAGAATTTATTTTTAAAGACCTGCATATTTCCAAATTTGTATTGGAACACCTTTCCAAATTTAGTGAATGTGTAAAACAATAAAGTCAATAGACACTTTTTTATTAACTTTGAAAATTTGTTATTGATTTATATTCTCATAGACACTGCCACTTGTTATTCCTGTTTCATTACTCTTGTAGAATTTTTCCTCATGGAAAATGCCATTGTGTTTGTTGTGCAGATGGATTAAAGTAAAGAATGCAATTTTAAGCAACAAGCTGAAAAGGCGATTTATTTATTTTTCAAAATTCTTTGACCATCTGAGATCTGTGTTAAATACATGGTGGGATGCTCAGGGATCCTATTGTCAATATAGTTCAAGAAAATTGCATTGCCTGATTCAAAAGTTGACAGCACATGATTGGACCATTGTATATGAAGCTTTTGCAGTAATTTTTTCTGAGCGGGTTGATAAGTTAGCATGGCTCCTTTTGTCAAGGCTTCAAACTACAGCTTTATGCAATGCAGACCGATGCCTTTTAAAGAAAGATAAATTCCTTGAATTGCAACCATCACACATGAAAGCTAATGTATATTTCAGTATGAATTGTGTGCTTGTTTCTTTTATATGTTAGTCCATCCATTCTAAGATTTGTGCCTCTCTAAACACAGGATGGATTTGTTGGCAAGGAGATGTGGCAGAACGTTTTATTGTTATGGAAGAAATATAAACATTGGCTAACACTTGTTAGTGGTCATTGTCAGGATTTAAACTATGAAGTTATGGTTGAGAGCTCCAGGTTGGTTCAATGAAACTTGTAAGTTTATATTTGAGCATACCATCTAACATGTTTGTAACCATTGGCTATTTAAGTTAATTGAGAATTTTTTAAATAAAAAACTGGCAAACCATACAACAAAACTCATTAAACAGATTCCAAGTAGATTAAATAATTCTAGAACAATGAGTAAGGCAATTATGTTGATTTGTTAATTACGTTTTCCTTACTATTCAGACCTATAGCCACAGTTTTTGTACACATATGAGTTACTACTTCATTATTCACATGTTTTGAGCATGTAGGATGAAGGTTTTTTTAAAATTAACATTTAGATTGCAGTAAAATTTTTTAAAATATGAATATTAGGAGAAATAGTAGTAGTGGAAAATTCAGCATTTATAGGGCCATTAGAAAACAACATTTTTCTTAATTTATCATCTTATAAAAAACATACGAATTAACCAAATTTTAGAGTCCTACAAATGTAGACCCCGTATTGCAGGTTTAGTTCTAATGGGTAATGTTAAGTTATGACAAAAAATTTGTAAAAGGAAATTTTAAAACTGGTGTGGTCTGATAGATCCAAAGAGTCCCTTGGATGTAATGAAATACATTCATTTTTATACAAGGAGCATCAGTTCTACTTTATCTGAAATGCTTTTGGCATAGTTCGCAAAATTGATATGGTTTTGTTAAAAGTTCTAATTCTCACATTGCTTTTGCTATATCCTAGCTAGTTTAGATTTCATGCAGTTTTGTTAGAAAGATTATGATATGTATTGACCTTTTAAGTGGATAGGTTATTGCTTTTTTCCTACAGTAAGGTGAAGAAGTTGTTATGAGGATAAATATGCTTTTTCAAATATTGTTCATAAACTAATGTCATGTTAGATGAAAAGTCAATACTCCAGCCTTTAAAATACCTTAATTTTTCTTATTTTTCTTTTGGTTTTCCTCATCTTTTGCTGATTTGCCCTTCACAAATTGTTTTAAAGATCCGTTTTGCCTAGTACTTAAAGGAAGGCATTTATTGTGTGTGCATTCCTCAATGTCAGTGAGGATGATTTAATCTTTGAAGGGATTTTAGGATGTCACAGAGTCAAGAGTCTGGTATATTACCAAGACATGTTGAGAAAATCTAAATATTGAATTTTGATTTAATTTCTCAGCTGTTTAAAGGTTAATAGATCTTATAATATTTTCTTTTAATTATTTCAATATATAGAATAGGATTGCGGAAAACTTTATAAGTTTAAGACTTGAATTGATGTTTTCATGCTTGTAATCAATGTTCCATCTTGAAATAGNTTAGAAAACTGGATTTTGTCCAATATCCCTAGGATCTCATCATCTTCACATTGATGTAATAAAACATTTCAGTTTTAGTTTCATTTTAATAACATAAATACCTCACATTGATGTAATAAAACATTTCAGTTTTAGTTTCATTTTAATAACATAAATACCTCAATATATGAAACATGAAAAAGCATCAAAATAAAGTCATTGTGAACATTATTAACAAAAAGCAAAAATACTAAGTATAGGATGACAGGATGCTACACATATATTGAAGAAATATGTCTAACATCCTAAATAACAATAACATCATAATGCGTCTATTTCAAGATGGAACATTGATTACAAGCATGAAAACATCAATTCAAGTCTTAAACTTATAAAGTTTTCCGCAATCCTATTCTATATATTGAAATAATTAAAAGGAAATATTATAAGATCNATTGTTATTGTAGAAAGTAATACGTGGACATCCATTTTGTATTCTTATTTAATTGCTTCTGAACATCACACTAGTGGATAAGGAAAATTCTTATTAAAAGTTTGTATGCATCATTTTGCATGAAATTTAACTTTATTTTTTCATTTGAGGATTTTTGCCTAGTGATATTGTCAGTTTAGACTGTTCCAGTTGAAGTAGATTAATTGCATAATATTATGGTTCTTATCATCAATCTAAAATGCTTTTATTTTTGTCAGACAGACGTTATGGTCTTCAACACCATCGGTTTATGATAAAGGAGAAATTTGTTTCAGGTACATACGTTATGGTTGTTTTGTTATAGGCAACCTTATGTTTTCAAATGCAAAATGTGAACTGTAAGAAATCTCATGAAATTTCTTTAAAAACCCTAAAACATAGTACCCTTTATTAATGTGTCTGTAATCTAAATTCTGTTTGTAAATGTATATATGTGTGTATCTACACATATGCGTATTTTTCTCTGCATTATACATATATCTATATGCATGTATGTCCATGTATATACACATGTATATGTATCTGCACACACACGTCTCCAATATTTATCTGGTACTAGACTTTTATCATTGAAAATAATTTTCTGACAGTTAGCCGAAGCTTGAAAATGTTATTCAGTGCAAGTTTTACTTAAAACATAAATATTTAAACTATTATTCCAAATGACAAAGGTTAAGGGATAATAGATGTTTATAGGAAATATTTTTTTTTGAGAAAATATTCGGGAGTATATTACTGAAAAAAAAGAAATATAGTATAGGAAATTACAAATCGTGGGTCATCAGCAATGGCCCTCAATGGGTGGGGAAAAAACCCCAAGTCACAAAACAATCCGACACCCCAACAGTCATGCCAAAACCAAAAAACCCCCAGAAAACCTAGCAAACGCTTTTTTTGGGGGGGGGGGGGGGGGGAGCACGCCCTCGACCAAGTGGGGGGCATCGAGAACAAGGAAAGAAAGTAGCGCGAGGGGCGGGGGGGGGGCACAAAAAGAAGAAAACAGTGACGGTAGGGGGGGGGGGCAAGCACCGTCCGTGGTCCAAAACAACACCCCCCCTAGGGGTTCGTCGGCAGCCGACGGCAGGCGTAGTGTGGGCGCTCCAGCTCATGAAGAAGGTCCAATGTGTTTCAGTGGTCCTTCGTGTCCACGAAACTGGCAGCCTGCTGGATACCTTGCATGGCCAACTCCCATTGTTCTGGTCAGCCGGTGAAGCTCCCTCATCAGGATGAAAATGTGTCGAGGTTCGGCAGATGTGGCGCCTGAGCTCACCCCAGGAGCTCTTGCAACTGATGCCTAGGATAAGGTACGGGCACCGCCCCCCTCTAAGCCATTGTCAAGCATTGTGCTTGTGTGCCCGATCTAGCTATCGTTGTCGTTGCTCCTCTTCCTCTTGTATGCGTTCTTGTTCCGCCCGCTCCGCCTCTTCACGTTCCCTTTGGGCAGCTTCCTCCTGTAGTAGTTCTTCCCATACTTGGGCCCAGATTTCATCCACTAATCGGGCCCGGGCAGCGTCGGCCATGAGGTCTTGTTGCCTCACCCTCTCCTGCTCCTGTTCGTAAAATTGGGCCTCCAAGTTGGCCCGGGCCTGTGCAAGGGCTTTGTGCCATTTGGCCTCCCACTCCTGTCATTCAGCCTCACGTGCTTCGGCTGTGGCCCTCTATGTGGCTTGCTGCAGCTCCTCGTTCCAATTTGTGCTGTGGTCGGAGGTTTTTGACCCCGGGGGGGGGGGGATTTTGGTTCGGCGAGGCTGGCAAGGGGGCGCCGTTCTTGTTGGGTCCGCTGCTTCCGCATGAAGGTTGTTGCCGGTAGGGTCTAGCGGTTCCCCTGGTTGGACGAAGCCGTAGGGCCAGGGGGGTTAGCAGGGGGGCCAGCAAGAGGGGCCCCCCACCGGGGGGGGGGGCACACGACGACGAGTGTTGCCCCCCCTTTGACCCCCGCCACAAGGTTAAGATTAACCTTGAATGGCGGTCGCATTGTTTAAGTAGAAGGGCCTCTAGGAAAAAGCGGGGAAGGTTAACCTGGCAGCCCAATTTCAGGCAACGCATAAATGCAAAGTGTATGCCCTGGAGCTTGGAGCCATTGCCAGATTGGACAAAAAATTTGTCCACCAGATCTGCTGCCGGGCCCAGAGACGAGGTAGAGAAGATCTAGGCACCTGCTGGCTTTGTGTGCGTGGCACGGGCCCTTCGAAAAACATTTCTGCGTCCTGCAGACCACGTGCGGACGGAAGGATGACCTCTCCTGCAACCTGGGCCCCAAGATAGCTGGCAATTGAGGATTTTGTGATGATAACCTCGCGCCCTCGGAAAAAGGTCCGGTCATTGCGCCAGTTAGCGAAGAAAGCGTTGTTTGCTAGATCTGGGCCCCCAACCAGTTGTTGTAGGGGGTCACACTAGCTGCACTATGTCACCATCTGCCAGAGCTCCTCGTCCTCCTGAAACGTGGCGCAGTCTGATTCAAATGTTGGTGTGATTCCCATCACCACCTCGATTTCTTTCCACGCGCAGAGAGCTTGGAAAACTAGCCATGGGGGGGGGGAGCCTGTCCTGGTGAAAAATAGTGCGATTTCTTGCTTTCCACGCTACCCATAAAAGTAGCGTGGCCCAAGAATTGCCGATGAGGCGCATCGGGGGGGGGGGGTTGCCCTTGCTGCGAGCCACATGGCACACATGTATGTGCAGTCATAAACGAAGTGCCGGACTGTCTCGGGCTCAACGCTGCATCGGGGACAGGTGTCGTCCTGAATGAGGTTGTGTTTGCATAGGAAAGCGTGCACTGGCAGCACATCCAGCTGCATTAACCAGAGGAAGATCTTGATCTTCTCGGGGAGCCGCCCCCTCCAAATCTGCTGCCAGCCGGCCACCTACGGGTACTTGGCCGTCAACAGCTTGCACGGCTTGAGGTCCAAGCACCCCTAGGTCTGCATCACCCGCGTGTGTTGGCAGAGTGCCTACCAAGGTCTAGAATCTCGGACCCCCACCTCCCAATGTTGATACTTCGCATTCATGATGCAGATCCACTAGATCAGCTCCCCATGTGGGCGCATAAACTGAAGTATCAGACGTTGCTACCCAAGCATCAGTTCGTCTTTGAAAGACGAGATGCCTAGCCCCCTGCATTACGGGGGCGTGCGACCCATTCCCAATTTACCAAGTGGATTTTGCACCCCCTGCCCCCCTTCTAGAGGAAGCTTCTGACCAGCATGTTGATCCTGTTGATGATGGTGTTTGGGGGGGTGGCAATGGCCGCCACGAACCGGGTAACCGTCGTGAGGATCCCCGTCGCCACAAGCAGTCGCCCTTTTCGAGTCAAGAAATGATTTGCCTAGTGGTCCATCCTTCTTTCAACTTTCTCCATTAGTGGCCCCCACAATATGCTCCGCCCCCATTGGTAGAGTGGAATGCCCAGGTATGTGTCTTTGCCCATTCCAGGCAGGATATTCAGGACTTGCACCACCCGGTTTTTAACCTATTCATCTACATTAACAAAATGAGTTGAAGACTTAGCTCGATTAATCTCTAGCCCCAACTCAGTTGCCAGGCAGAATAGAGCGATGTTGATGCATCGTGCTTGTGGGACCGCTGCCCGACTAAGCAACATTGTGTCATCCGCATAGTGTTCAGCCCGACATACCACCCCTGCAATGTCCAAGCCATCAACCTTGAATGTGCTGCAATAGTTTTGCATTAGATCCATAGCGATGATGAAAAGCAGGGGCGAAAGCGGGTCCCCCTGTCGCAGCCCCTTTCCTGGAGAGGAGAGACCCCACAACCGCCCCCCGCGCCCCCCCCCTTCCCCACATTGGATGAACTGTTGGTCAAAGCCTTTTTGTTGCATAATGGACTTCAGGGCCTCCTAGCTGAGCATGTTGTATGCCTTGGTAATGTCGAGTTTGAGACAAAGCCTAGGAAAACCCGTAGTTCGAAGTGAGTGGAGCACCTCCTGCATGAGGAGAACCTGGTCTTGAAGGGTCCAGCCCTGCACGAAGCTAGCTTGGTTAATTCCCACAAGTTTGGGCATAAGTGGCACAAGCCTATGCACCATCAGTTTGGAGAAGAGCTAAATAAGCACGTTGCAGACTCCGATAGGGCAGAAGTGTTCTGGGTGGTGTGCATCCGATTGTTTTGGGATGCACACAATTCAGGAGCAATTGAGCTCCTTTTGGACCTACCTCTTGGCCAACATGAGATTGAACGCGTCCAGGATATTGGGTCCCACGATATTCATGAATGCCTTAAAGAACTCAAGGCTCTAGCTGTTAGGACCAGGTGCCTTTCCTCTTGGCATGCTGTTGATGGTGGCTGTGAGTTCCTGCCACGAAAAGGGGACCAGCAACCGCGTGTTGTCTTCCTCGTTCAGCACCTGTGCCACTTGGACCGAGATGGGCTTGGTAGAGCACTTGGCCCAGATCCTCCCCTAGTATTGCGTCAACTTGCTTGCGATTTTCTGCAGGTCATCAATAATCTCCCCATCCTGGTTGGCCCCCTCCACGTGTCTTAGCGATGGCAAAGAAAAATTTTGTTTGCCTATCCCCTTCTCGGAGCCATCTGACCCAGGAGCACTGTCGCCAGTATGTCTCCTCTTCCAAGTCAAGGCTTTGGAGCTGATGTAGAATGTGCTGCTCCTCTTTGTGCAAATCCTCCCCAGCCTCCTGTCGGGTCTGGATCTGACCAAGTTGATCCCAGAGTGCCCTTTGACCCATCCTAAAGGAGAATTTATCCTCCATTGGGAGAACCCGGATGGCCCACTTCAGTCGAAGCAAAGCCTCCTTAAGGAAGTTTCGGGGATCACTTTGGCTAGGCCGGTAATCTGCCCAAATGTCCTCAACCAATGGCAGGTCGGTAAGGAAGTAGCTCCCCAAAGCCTGGAAGATGGAAATAATTTGACTTAAGCTGGTTCTTGCATATTTTTTACTTAATTTGTTAAGCTTGTTCGTGATTTACTAGCCTTTGTATATGCTGAATAATGAACTGTACCTACTACATAGTGATGTAGGAGAGTGATATTTAGAGTGTAATAGTTCAGTAGAGTATTTTTTTACCTTTGCTTTTTTTTTTTAATTTTTTTTTTTATTTTGGTTTTGGGGTGTTAGGGGTGGGGCAGGAATGGGTTGGGATTATAGGTACACCCCAAGACATATAGCCAACATAATACTTTAGAAGAACTATAATGGAATGTAACGATGCCTTAAGTGTGACTTGAACAGACAATCTCTTTCCTACAAATCCTTGTTAGACAATGAGCTAGCTACTTAAAGTTTAGAATTTCAGATCACTAAACTGTGCCCATCAATGAAAAAGAGATTTTGATTTCTTTGCAATACAAATTGATTCTTTATATTAATTGCTCATATCTAAAAGAAATCTTTATTACTTTGTTTAGTGTTAGTGATCCCTAGCAACTGTATGCTCCATCTCTTATTTTTGTTTATATCATTATGTTCGTGTACATTTTTTTTTGAGAAAGTATTCGGGATTCTATTACGGAAAAGATCAAAATTATGTTATAGGAGATTACAACAGGGGTCACCAGCGGTGGCCCCTCTGAGGGGAAAGATCCCCCGACCGATCACGGCACCTCGCCCTGTCTGTCCGGCCAGGGGCCGAGAGCCACGAAAGGACATCGAAAAAACACCGATCCCAAAGGGGGGATATTGGGGGGGGGGGGGGGGGGGCCCCCCCCCCCCCCGAAAAAAAAAAAAGGGGGGGGGGGGGCGCCCCCCCGAAGAACAAAAATTTGGGGGGGGGGGCACCCCCCCGAAGGCCGAAGACTCCACACCCCCTTAGGGGTTCGTAGGGAGCTGTTTGCAGGCACAGTCGGGGCGAATCAGCTCATGCAGGAGATCTAGGGTATTTCGGTGCTCTTCCGTGTCCATGAAACTGGCCACCTGCTGGAGACCTTGCATGGCCGCCTGCCTTCTATTTCTGTCGTCATTGGAGGTGCCCGCGTCGGGGTGGCAGTGTGCCGAGGTTCGGCGGATGTGTCTACGAAGATTGCCCCAAGAACTCTCGCTGCTGATACCTAACATGAGGTATGGGCACCGC
>MNCI01001519.1:288999-318925 GCA_015680685.1 Gnetum montanum
GCCACAGAGCCAGAATCACGCCCGAGTGCTTACCCCGACGTTTGAGGCGGAGGGCCTCCTTAAAATAGAGGGGGAGGTTGACCTGGCCACCCGTTTTGAGGCAACGGAGGAAGGTGAAGTGCAGGCCCTGCAGCTTGGACCCGTTGCTGGACTAGACAAAGAACCTGTCCACCAGGTCCACCCCGCACGCCCAAAGGTGGGGGAGGGCAGATCTGGGCACTTGTCGGCTTTTTGTCCTGGGGATAGGCCCGTTGAAAAATAGCTCTGCGTCCTGGAGGCCGTGGGTTGAAGGTAAGATGGTTTCCCCAGCGATGGGGGCCCCCAGACAGCTAGCAATCGCTGCCTCCGTGACCCAGATTTCCCGCCCCCTGAAGAAGGTACGGTCGTTGACTCAGTTAGAAAAGAAAGCATCATCTGCCAAATCTGGGTCCCCCACCAGTCGCTGCAGAGGAACATCCCACCCACATTGAACCACCAACTGCCAGAGCTCCTCGAATTCCTGAAATGCGGCGCAGTCTGGCTCGTACGTTGGCGTTTTCCCCATGGCGCTTTCAATTTCTTTCCACGTGAGAGACGCCTGCCAGACCAGCCACTGCGGAGGGGGGCGCCGCTGCTGCCGAAAAATAAAATTATTTCGGGCTTTCCACACAGTCCAAAGAAGTAGGGAGGCCCATGAATCGCTTGTCAGACGCCTCGGGGGGGGCGGGGGGGCACTACCGCTGCGCGTCGCGCGTGCGGGGGCAGTCGCGGGGGAAGTGTGTGACAGTTTCTGCCGCATCCCCGCATGTCGGACACGTGTTCGTAGCGAGCACCCCGCGCCGCCTTAATAAAGTTCTGACCAGCAGCGCGTCGTGCTGCAGCAGCCAGATAAAGAATTTGATTTTTTCTGGCAGCCTTCCTCTCCAAATCTGCCGCCACGTGTCGCAGCGCAGGTATTTTTCCGCCATGATGGCTCTGGGCTCAAGATGTGCCCAGCCCGAGGCCTGCATGTCGCACGCGTGTCTGGCCACCGCCTGCCAAGACTTGGAGTCCCGCGCGTGTACATTTTCTCTTATATTCTATTATCTGAAACTTGATATATCACTGTATGTGAAAATCTGTAAATGGCAATAGGGAGCGTGTTATTTGTAGTCAACAAGCCTTTGCAAAAACAAAGTGTGTTGTTTTGGAACCTAGTTAGGACACAACTGTTGAAAGTTCTGCCTTTAGACAGGTTGAGGCTACATGTAAATAGAATGATGTTTAGTACGAGTTAATGTGTGAGAAGATCAGCCTGAATAACTCAACTTCTAAGTGTTACCCTTATTATATTGCACACTGAAAGACAAAGAACATTCTAAAGACATGGACATTATCCATGTATTGCTTTTAATATTGTTTTTTATTATTTCTTTTGTTTTTGTTGATAGCTGTGAACAGCTGTAACTAAGTAAGAAGACATTTATTATTGACAGCTGAATGATAGTTGTAGTTAGGTGAGCATTTATGTAAAAGTGTATCCCTCATCTCATATCAATATAGTTGTAGGTCAGAAGAACAATTCATTTTGCCTTCAAACTTTCTTGTGTTCTTTGCTTTCATTCTGTTCTCTTCACTCTTTAATTTCAACTTCATACCAAAGTAGATTATATTTTTTTGGAAGTTGGTGTGTTTGATGTAGTAAGTACAGCATAGCATAGTGGGTGTTTGAGATAGTAGTACAGGTGCATGTGTTTGACAGCACCTCCTCCCCATTGATGATGGCTTTTTGGGTGAGGTTGGGGCATAACTCTCCAGTGTCAAAAATCTAAGATCTGAAAAATCTTTTCCAGCAATATAAACATAGAAGCTCGATCCTAGCATTTTTTTTTGCAAGCCAGTAGAGTTTTCAAATTGAGCTTAATTCTATCAATTTTCTAGTTGTGGGTTGGCTGTGGTAGACAACAACTTTTGGTTTTTAGTATGATTGGATTTGTTGTTTGATCCTTAATATTTTTTTTCTTATTTGTGGTTTTTTGTAACATGTTGGAAGTTAATACAATGGGTGTGATGTACCATTTTGAAAAATGGGTTGAACCAGGTCAAACAGAAGCTACACACCAAAACTTCTGAAGATAAATTTTCCTTTTGTGCTCATTGTGCTAGATTACAGTAGAGGTTGGGAGAAATTTAATCACAGCAACAGGAAGGTGCAGAGTTGGAGGAAGAGGAACAGGCAATCCTCAAAGAGCTTTAGGACCTTTCGGTGGAGGAAGAAATGTATTGAAGGCAATGTGCTAGGATAACTTGGCTCAGGGAAGGAGACCAGAACACATGTTTTTTCTTCACCACCGCCAAGGCGCAAGGACAAGCAAAGCAGATGATGTAGCTGGTGCAAGGGGACACCACCCTGGTTGACAGCCATGATATTGCCAAGGCGATGCATCAATATTGGGCCACCATTTGGCACAAGTAGTGCACCAAACAACTTTCAGTGTAGGTTAGAAGGATCATTGGGGAGGCAAAGAATAGGGTGTTGAATAAGCCCTTCATGATGAGGGAGTTGGAAGAAGCAATGGTGACTATGAAAACCAATAAGGCTTAGGGGTTGGATGGGTGGCCAACCAAATTTTTCAAGGAGTTCATGGATATCATGGGGGAGACTATGCTGGAGGTGTTCAACAGGATGCTACACTGGCAGCAAGTTCGGCGAGAGATTAACTATTCAAGGATTGTCCTCATCCGCAAATGACTAATCCAATGGCACCGACATAATTCAGACCTATTGGGGTTTGTAATACCCTACTTTGGCTATTTACGAAAGTGCTCATTTGTTGTTTGGCCCTAATGATGCCAAAGCTGGTTGGGGGGCATCTGGTGGGTTTTGTAGAACAGTGATTTCTGCAAGATCAGGTCATACTCCTGCATGAAATCTTGCACTTGTTGTGTGATATAGGGTACTCGGGAATGTGTGTCAAGTTGTATATTACGAAGGTGTATGATACTGTCAGTTGGGAGGTGCTGAAGGAGATTATGTTGTGCAAAGGATTTGATCCCAAGTTTGTGGATCTTTGTATCCATTTGTAGGCTTTGGGGAGCTACTTCCTTGATATTGATGGTCAACTTTGGGGGTTTCCCAAGCCGGGTTGGGAGCTTCGGTAGGGAGACCCTCTTTCCCCGCTCCTATTTATTATGGCCATGGACACATTACAAATCTACTGCAAATTAGAGGGGGTAAGAGGCCTAGAGGTTGCAGGAGTGGATTGGCTTGTGGAACATTACGTTGACGATACGATTCTGTTTTTGTGGGCAGTTGTGCTGCAGGCCCTTGCGCTTAATCGAGCATTGGATCGGATGGCCCAGAAAGTGAGTCTTGAGATAAATTGAGCAAAGTTGGCAATTCACCTGGTGAATGCTGATGATTGGTTTAAGGGTAGGATCTCCTAGATACTGGGGATCTTGCAAGGCACATAACAAGACTTGTATTTAGGAATGTCAATCTTTGCCTGGCATAGATGTTGTACGTGGTCGACCCTGATACAAAAACTGCAACAACGGACTGACCATTGGACTAATCATTTCTTGACAAGGAAAATGCTAGCTTCTTCAGTCCTCATCACGATTGCCTGTTTCACAGCGTCCATGGCTTGCCCCCAATGGGGATCATCCTCAAAGTTGATCAAATCATTCGTATATTCATTTGGTTGGGGGGCAAGGTGGGGGGATGGAACGATTACACCTCGTATGCTAGGAAAATGTTGTGATGCCAAAGGAGCTGTAGGTGTTGGGGGGGGGGGGGGNCAGGGGGAGGGGAGGGATTGGGTGTTGAAATTCCATGGTGAGATCATGATGGGTTTTTGGCGCTTGGTCAATTGACTACTACCACCAAAGGAGTGTCTAGTCCAATGGGTACGCATTATGTGCCAAAAGTGCCAACAATGGGAGGCTAGGACACGGGGGTTGCTACTATGGTAGGTTGTGTGTAGACATGCAAGAGAGATGATACAAAAGGGACTCCTAGGAAAACCTCCCAAAGATATTATTACCACGAAGTACCCCCTAACTCCTCAATGGAAGCCTGTTTGGAAGGGTAGATTGCTCGAGAAAGTGAAAGTTTTTATTTGGTTAATAAGTGGACCATGCTTCTAGTGCTAGCTTTTCTTAGGATGTGAGGGTTAGGTGTTAATCCTCTTTGCCACTTATGTTTGAAGGAGCCTGAGACGGTTAACCATTTTGTTTACCAATGCTCTTATTTGCAGGACACTTGGTGGGTGACCATGCTATCATTGCTAGTCAACCTAGATCATGACTCAAAAGTGATTGCGGTGTTGTGGGCCTTGTGGAAGATAAGGAATAATATGATTCTTAGGGCTTAGCACCTTCCTTTGTTGACACTGGTGGCTGCAGCTGGGGCCCAGTTGTGGTGGAAAGCTTCGGTTACAATGGGTTGTGCATAGCTATTTGAGCCTCTACCTCCACTATCCAAGCAAAGCTGCCACTATGGAATATGGTGGAACGGATGGGATGTGCAGAGCTCTTGCCCAAGCTAGAAAGGGACCCCAGGTTGGCTAATGACACATTTTTTACCAATTGGGTGGGGGATGAGATGATATTTTGGGGCATCAAGATTGAGTTAATGGAGCTAGCGTTGGTAGTGTTTTTGGGCATTCTGGCGGAGGGGGAAACTATTTTCCTGGTTATACGTAGCCTCAAACATGCGAAAGGGTTCTTCAAATGGGCAGTATTGAAAATAATGAGTAGACATGTGTCAAAGTCTGCATTACCACAAATATGGCAAGAGGCGGTAGTGTTGATTGAAAGAGTCTTAGTTCATTTAGGTAGTTTAGCTAAGCTATTGGACATTCACTTTGCTTTTATGAGCTACATGCGGCAAGGCATTTCTATTAATTTGCCGCAATATTTTCTCATGGAGCTCTAGTGGCAGCATAATGGGCACCATTCAAGTCTTATTTTGGCCCTATGGAGGACTGGAATGTTGGTACTACAATGGAGCCAAGGTTAGATCCTAAGTTTATGTACACCAGAAGGATGAGATGGTTTGGAGCATTGGGGTCTGCATAAGGGTTGAGGGTTGTGTGGTTGCCAAAATTGGTGCCTAGGTGGGATTTGGCGTAGGGGATGGCCGAGCCATAGGTGGAAGTGGTGCAACAGAGGTTGATTGAAATTGAGGGATAGGATTGGGAAATGTTGCATTGCTGTTAGGCCGAGATTCAGAAGGCCATGGAAGAGGCTGCTGTGCACATTAGGGTAGAGGAGAGGGCCATCTAGGAGGCAAGATGGACCACACGCGAGGAAGATTTCAAGTAGGTTACTACCCAGATGACACTACAATGTGCTGAGTTAGAAGAGGAGATCAGTAGGTGCTGATAGTTATAGGAAGATTTGGCTAGTGCAGTGCTTATCGACGAATTGCGGGTACATATATGAGAGGAGCTGAAATAGGATGAGCAATAGTGGCTGGAAATGGAGTGGGAGCTAGGTGGACCTGAGGAAGAGATTGGATTGAGGTTGCATAGCTCTAGTAGTAGCTGGATTGAGCTCATGCAACTAATGTGTGTATTTGGAAGGGGAGATGCTCGTAGGTTGTGTTGAACATTAATTGCAATACAGCTTAGATGGCCTTACGTCAACACATACATCGCATTGTGGCCAAGCTGCACCTAGACGGGAAGGGGGATGAGGTGGAGTGGGCTAAGAAAGAGGTGGAGTTTAAATGCTTCCAGGAGGTCGTGACCTTTGTCGACACAGAAAGACATAGGAAGATACTCTAGGCCATTCATTACTAGGAATGTAGAGATTGTGAATGCACGAGTCTCCCAAAAAGGCTCTAGATGTTCGGGGGTTTGTGGGTGGATGGGTTTGTCTAGCACTCAATTCTGAGGTTCGATATATCTTTATTGTTGAGAGTTGGAATTTTGGGATAAGGGGATTTGCCGTTGTTTCTGTGTGCGGATCATTTTGGGTCCTAGGGATGGCAGGGCTTGGGTTCTAAGGTGTCAGGGATTGTTGGGTTTTCCGTTTATGGTTAGTTATTGTGGGCTAGTTTGTACATATTTTGCAATGTTAATATATCTTGACCATTTCAATAAAAAAAAAAAACCAACTGATAATAGAAAAATCACCAACATAACAATGATATTTTAACACTCTAGATTTACCCACTCCATTGGACTCATAGAAAGATGTCAAAATCAGACTTGAGAAGGTAGCCAAATAAGAATCAAGATTTAGATCCAAGGATTAAGGATTCAAGGGGGATCATCAAACCAATTTCAGGAAGAAACCAAGAATTAAATAATTCTTTAGATTTTAGAAATCCCCAACATAGACATGGGCCCAAGGATGTTCTCACATTTTGGTGGTGGTACCAATTCTCATATCAGGGATCCTTGGTCCTTGTTGGCAAATCTTTTATGCCAAAAATACTCCAAATCATTATGGGTATTTTTGAATTGTTACAGAAACAACTTTCATCCAAGTCAATTAGGCTTGAGAGTCTAGGGGACAGAAGGAGAGATCCAACAACAAAATCAAGGATTCAACAATCTAAGATCTCAACAACAATATTGTTAAAGCATCAAAAGATATTCAAACCAAAGAAAAGAGAAAATAGATGAATTGAGATAATTAGCCATTGTTGTCTATCTTCCAACATAGCAAAGAAGGATCATCTTACCTTCTTGCCTACCAAGAGCAATTTATTAGTATGTTGGATTGTTGCTTAGCTCAAATTTTCTTTCTTTTTCACTATCTTATGAAGTAACCATAGCCTTTTTTTTATTGCTGTTTATTTTCTAGTTCAGTCATACAAGTTCATTTGTTGTCTTCTACAGTAGCCAATCTTCTTTTGTTGCTGTTTTTCTTCCAGCCACACTCCCTTGTGGTTGTGCCTCTCTCTTTTTTTCCCATCTCTTTCCCTCTCTTTGTTTATACTAGTGGAATTTAAGAGATGATGGATTATTTCTTGTAATTGATTGTTTCGTTGAAACTGTTCTTTCTCTTTTAAAACCTTTTCCATGCCAAAAAGTCATGAGTTCAATACTTCTCATGATTATTGTTAAAAATGAGTTAAAGATATATTTAAATAGGTTGCAGGTTCAATCTCCATATCTGCAACTTTCAACATTATAGAATTTTAATTTTGCTAGATCTCAGGTTCAATTCCTCTTGATCTAACTTAACAAAAAAGTAGCAATTGTTATCCATCTCTGTTCCTTTGTTTAGTCTTAATAACATATTGTCTCTAAATTAACCAACAATAAATACACAGCTGTGCTTGTAACATTTCTTCTTAGGAATCAAGTCATAAGGTGCAATGAAAGAGGTTTCAAAATAAAAATATGAAAGAGTGCAAGTCCAAGATATAAAACCAAGTGAAAAACCTTCTCTTTCAAGCCATCAACAATGCAACAATTTCCATTTTGTGTTCATAACTTGTTATTGTCTTGTCTTATGTTGCCTTGAAAGGTCATCATGTGAGCTTTCTACAGCCATGGAAGGGATATTTATATTTTAATGACTCAAACTCTAAAGAATAGTGCATTGGAAACATACATAACAGTTCTTGTGCTTATTATTTAAAATAATAACACAATAATGATATGCATAATATTTCTGATTTATAGGTCTGATTCCTCCAACTTGTTTCATAGGTCAAGTTCTTCGCCAATTAGTTTTTTTTTTTTTCATTTCTTTTTAAGTAATTTTTATTGTAGCATACTTGTTTCAGCCCTTGAGGTACACCATAAAGTATCTTTCTCTATTTCTCTTTATTTTCCTGACCTTCCTTCTGAATAGATTAGAAAATATTTTCTTTTCCATGTATGTGTGTATATATATATATAAACATTTCCAGCATGCATTTGTAGGCATATTTCTCATACAACAAGCCTTTAAACTTTTAGACATGATATAGAAATAGAATATATGAAAAACAAGACAACATTTAAAATTTTTTGATGTTCTAACTATGACTTCTACCACAATCCAATGTTAATACCAAAACACACACAAACAAAAACTTACAATTATCGATCTAAAAACTCAAGGAGAAGTGTTTGTTATAGCTGGTAATAAGGCACATAAATTAGAATACAACTACAAGAAGAATAACAGTCCCTGACCCATGCTCTAGAACAAAGGACAAACAGTCTCTGATATTAAAAAAAGAAAAAAAGAATAGAAGACAGATTCTATAGGTGACTATCTAGACATAATAAAACAAAAACAAAAATTTACCAGTGGAATCAATCTCTGATTCTAAGCAAATGGAATATGTACATTTTATGAAAAAAATACCAAAAAGAAAGGAGAGATAAAATCTTAAATGTACCAAAGTTGAACACTATAATGGATTAACATGGTCTCAAACTTTTGAAATCTTCATTATTAAATTTTTCCAGCTTCTCATATTTTTACAATGAGAGAAATGTAGGCTTGAAAAAAGAACCATTTAACAATGAATTGGGACATGAATACTCTCTTGACAACTTCAAAACTAACAATGAAAGTGCTCAAAAAAACGTAATTGTGCACTTCCCCTTCCATTATGCAAAAAACATAAAAAATCATCAATATGCATGATTTTTTAAAAATTATTTTTCTTAATAAACGAGTACTTAAATGTACCTTTTGGCCATCCAACTATCACACCATGGCCCTCCAACCCGACAACATCTTCTAGCCCATACCAGATGAACCCTGGTATTGGATAAAATGGTGGGCATTGACACCATGAAGCACCTCCAAGGACTAAGCCCTTGTAGCCCATACAGGAGATTACCAACCTTGGATAGCATGATAGGGGGCATCATTAAGAATTATCATTAAAACCTGAAATACCAGGTGCAGATGACCCAAAGAAAATGCTAACTCATAAGTTGAATACATGTATGCCAAATAAATAAGATCTATGACTCATGAAAGATCCTATGCATAACTTGCAACTCATAAGAAATCCCAGTTGCCCTCATGAAATAATCCTCACATGTCCAAGCCAATGCAATAACCATCTACCAAAAATTTTTGTATAGCAAAGGTTTGGAATACACACTCTAGAATTGAGTTGACCAATTTGGGGATGGAGAAGACACTTTATGCTTGGGTTGTCTAGTTGGTAGCCTCAAGGATCAGCTTCAAATTGCTAGTGCAAGGTGCAGCTAGAATCCTCCTACAAAACCAAAGAAAAATAGTTCTTTGGCCCAATAGTTCGCAAAAATCAGCTACAAAAGCCTCCAACAGTAGTAACAAACAAAGTCAGCCTCTTAAGCCTTCAACAAAGGCTTTCAAGGACCACAAAGACAAGCCCCCATACTTAGCCCAGAAGACAAGGTAGGAACAACCTCACACATTTTCTTCTTTCTCCCTTTCCTCTACTTCTCATACCTCAAACTAGCATAGTCTCCCCTTATTTGGCAAGAGGTAAAAATGAGAGCAAACCCCCCTCTATTTATAGGATTAAGGAGACCCAAGGGTTGGACAAAGATTAAACAGCTCATTCTTCAAAAATTCTTTTTTTGTTCATGATATGATTATTACTTGACTTGGACAAGCAAGCTCTAATGAGAGAGTGGACATGTGAGGCTGACAACACTCAAGAGAGCAACATGTCCCTATTAAATGAGTTCTTTGTCTTTTTTCTAACCATTAATATGAAGTGAACAATTAACGTATTAAAAATAATAGATGTTATCATAAGCATGTCATAAAGCATACATCACGATCCCACATTTACTTGTCTCTTGTGGACCACCTTTTGGCCTATTTGAAGTCACTTTTACTTTATAAGCTATGAGGGTTTCTAATTTCTTTTTTGTCTTTTATTTATTTTCCCCATATCCTATAATTTAGCTAGCAAACTTTTGTGATACTAAACTTTTTGTACATCCAATATTTTACTCATGTCTCATCAGTTGAAACAATCATAAATATGCCATAGCTACCATGCTAGAAGTTAATATTTTAATTGAATTAAAGAAAATATAGATGTACAAGGTGCTTTATAATTGTTAATATTAAAATATCAAAATCTAGGACTGAAATCAAGAAACTAATTAATTTTTGTTTTTATTTTTGTGAGTACAATCTGCCAATTTTAAATTTTTGATATATTTTAATTAATTAAAAATTCAATAAATTAAAATTTCAACAAAACACCAAAATAAATTATGGATCCCCATTACATTAATTTTATAGTATTATTCTAAAATAATGTTTGAAGGGACCACCACTTGGAGCAATGGTAAGGTGCTTGTTTCTCAAATTGTAAGACTTAGGTTTGAGCTTGGGTGCAACCACTTGAAAGAGGTTAGGCTTTTCTTTTGTTGCATTGCTTCTCAGCTCAGATCTTCTTTAATTTCGCTATCATGTAGAGCACACATAGTGTTCTTTTGTTGTTATTCCTTTTTTTGTTTCAGCGACACAAGCTCTTTTTGGTTAGCTTCTATAATAGCCACATCTTCTTTTGTTGCTGTCCCTTTTTCTAGCTAGCCACACTCCCTTTTAGTTATGCTCTTACCCTTTCTTTTATCTCTGTCCCTCTCCTCTCTCTTTATACTAGTGAAATTCAAGAGATAATGGGTTGTTTCTTGTAACTGATTTTTTCTTGGGAGCTGTTTTTAATTTTTTTTAATACTTATTACATACCACCAAGTCATGAGTTAAATTCTTTCTATGAGCACTATTAAAAATTAATCAAAGTGACATTCTAATAGGTTGCAAGTTCAATTTCCAGATTTGTCATTTCCAACATTTTAGGATTCTAATTTATCAAATCTCAGGTTTGATTCCTCCTGATCTAATATATTAGAAATTTAACAATTATCAAATATTCAAACATAATATCCATCCCTGTTCCTCCTTTTTGTCTTGGCGATATATCTTATCTAATTTTACCAGCAATAAATATGTAATTGTGCTTCATTTTACAGCAACATCCCTTCTTCTAAATCATGTCAGCAATAAATATGTAATTGTGCTTCATTTTACAGCAACATCCCTTCTTCTAAATCATGTCATAAGATGCAAAGAAAGAGGTTTCAAAGCGAAAACACAATAAGCTATATGTCTAGGAAATAAAATTAGTTAAAACACCATATCTTTTAGTCCATCAGCAATGCAAAGTGTTCATAATTTATTATTGCATTATCTTATGATGCCTCGAAAGGTCATCATGGAACCTTTCTATAGCCATGGAGGGGGTACTTATACTTTAATAACTCATGAAACTAAAATGAATGGTGCATCAAGAACATACATAGGAACTGAACATAATGGGAGGAGGGAGTGAGGCACAAGACGAAGATAAAGGGAATGAAGCACATGATGCAAATGGGCGGGGGCTGCATGGAGGGCGTGGCAACTATAGTAGGCCCAGAGGGGGAGGATTGGAGGTGCTAGAACTGAGGAGGGCATTGGAGAGGACAGCAGTCCTACGGGGCTTGGGGGAGGTAGCCCTGGAGGCCTAGGCACAAGGTGGGAGCAGTTGGTTTTTTTTTTTTTGTTGGGGGGGNGGGGGGCGCTGTTGACTTGAACCCTAAGGATGGGGGCATTGAGTTAGTCTCTCGGTTGAGGGAAATGATGTTACTGTAAGTAAAAGGATCATCCCAAGACAGAGTTGTGCACTATGGAGTTAAACCTTGTTGGGAAATTTGTGTCCTCTAGGTCATGTCTGAGGCTAGATTTGATTATGCATCAGGTGGTGGCCTTGTGGGTCATGGGGGAGGTCTAGGTTTAGTCACTCACAAGGGACCTCTATTGTTTGTTTTTTAAACTCGAGGAACAAGACCATGTCTTGTTGGGGGATTTGTGGTTCTTTGGGCCTGGTCCTTATGCATTGGTAGCCTGGGATGCATTAGGAGATTGGCCTTTTCTTGAGGGCTCTTATTTGGGTCGAGATCTCAGGTGTGCCTTGGGAGCTCTGGATGGTGGATTTCTTGAAGGCTTTGATGGGCCATTTTGGGGAGTTTATCTCCTTTGATAAATTCATGGCATCAAAGGAATGTATGGGCTATGCAAGGTTCTACATTTGTAGGTCATTATCCTCTAGCTACTTATTGAGGAAAGTCATCCTAGACCTACCTTCTGGGGAGGAGAAGCTCATTGTGCAATATGAGAACATTTGCTTTGACATTTTGGTCTTGATCCCACCACAGTGTAGACCCCTTGGCATCTTGTGGAACCTACGGTAAGGGCAGCCAAGCCACTAAGGATTGTAGGGTGCATTCCAGGGCATCTGGGCTAAACAAACGACCAAACACTGACAGTTGAATGTTGGTGGGGAAAAAGGGGTGAACCTCTCTAATGTCTTCTCCCTCAAGTCGTGGGGAGGAGGGCTCCTACCAAGGGGTCATGGTAGTTGGGAAGGGGGATGTGCCTTCTCCTCTCCCAACCCGGGGTCCCTATTGTTGCCCTAGGGGTCCAAGGCATCTACACACCGCCCCTTTGTATTTCTCTGAGGGGGAACTCTTGCCGCTTGGGGATTGGGTCTTGGCGGTGCATGGCATAACCCGGCCCCCAATGGATCTAGTTTCTAGGAAGATTCTGAAGGAAGAAGAACATGGCTTTATAATTGCTAATGAATCTTGAAAGGTGGGAAAACCTTCTAGACAAGAAATACAAAACAAGAAGATGCAAAAAGATATGGACTTGGGATCTCAAGTGACCCTCAAAGTGGTGTACAAAAAACCACCCTCCAATAGACCATGAAGATCTTATCATGGAATTGCAGGGAACAAGGTACCCTTTATAAAAGAAGTACGCTAAAAGAATAAGTGCATGATGAAGGTTGTATGATGTTGTGCCTCTAGGAAACTAAGCTACACACCATCCACTGTAATCTTCTATGATGGTAGGGTTGGTTTTCCTACTTTGTTGGTTACCCTCTCACGCACGCCTTTTGATGTTGTGGATGAATCTACCTAGAGTCTCACTATGTTCCTGCCCTCGTAGGGACTCTGGATTATGAACTTCTATGGCCCCCAAAACTAGGGGGAGCATCTTCATGAGCTTCATAGGATTATTGGTCATGTTCCTAACCGTCACATGTGGCTACTAATTAGGGATTTCCATTAGCGTTTGTATGCTTGGGAGAAGACTGGAAGCCATGAGTTCTTGCAAATGCTCTAGGCTTACAATCGAGTGGATTTGGATATCAAAGGTTGCCTTTTCACTTGGAACAGTAGGAGAAAAGGTAAGGACTGTATCCTCTCTTGGATTGATAGGGTCTAGGTTAAAACTGAGATCCTCCTTAATAATGAGGTCTTGGTTACTAGCCATATGCGACGGGCTTCTGATTGTCGTGCCCTTTATGCATGATCCATAAACCGGATAGGCTGGGATTTATGCCTTTTAGATTTGAGTGGGCATGGTTGAAAAAACAATGGCTGTGAAAAATGGTAATTGACATATGGGGAAAGTATCCCACATAGATAAACCCTCGAGATTTTTTGAAATAGGGGCTCTCATGTCTCAAAAAGTAGATCAAGAGCCTATAGATGATGGAGAAGTACTCTTTCATGACTGCCTGGAGTCTCACTATGTTGTGGATGAATTTGTCTAGAGTCTCACTATGTTCTTGCCCTCGTAGGGACTTTGGATTATGAACTTCTATGGCCTCTAGAACTAGGGGGAGCATCTTCATGAGCTTTAGAGGATTGTTGGTCATGTTTCTAACCGTCACATGTGGCTACTAATTGGGGATTTCAATTAGCATTTGTATGCTTGGGAGAAGACTGGGGGAAGAGATTGACCCTCCACTTGGAAGCCATGAGTTCTTGCAAATGCTCTAGGCTTACAACTGAGTAAATTTGGATATCAAAGGTTGCCTTTTCACTTGGAACAATAGGAGAAAAGGTAAGGATTGTATCCTCTCTTGGATTGATAGGGTCTAGGTTAAAATTGAGATCCTCCTTAATAATGAGGTCTCGGTTATTGGCCATATGCGAAGGGCTTCTGATTGTCGTGCCCTTTCTGCATGATCCATAAACTCGATAGGCTGGGATTTATGTCTTTTATATTTGAGTGGGTGTGGTTGAAAAAACAATGGCTGTGAAAAATGGTAATGGACATATGGGGAAAGTATTCCACACAGATAAACCCTCAAGATTTTTTGAAACAGGGCTCTCATGTCTCAAAAAGTAGATTAGGAGCCTATTGATGATGGAGAAGTACTCTTTCATGATTGCCTAGGCTACGCTCTAGCAAAGGCTATTGGACATTCAAGCCCAGTAGGAGAATGATGAATCTTTGGAGGAGGAGGAGCACAACTTACTTCTAGAGTTGTAGCTATTGGTTAGGGAAGAGGAGCAGTACTGGAAGGAGAGATCTAGGGTCCAATGGCTTAGGGAGGGGGGACAGGAACACTTACTTCTTCTTTGCCACTGCAAAAGCCAATAATCAAGCCAAAAAGATTCACCACATTCTTCAAGGGCAAACCCTCTTGCATGATTTGCATAACATTACTCAAGAGATGCAGAAGTTTTGGGTGGGGGTTTGGATGGGGGGAGGTTCCTCCCCTGTCTTCATCTAGATTGAAAAGGTCATTGGGGAGGAGGATAGCAACCAGCTAGTTGACCCAATCACCATGCTGGAACTCTTTGAAGCCATGGCTTTGCTCAAAACTATTAAGGCCCTGGGACTAGATGGTTGGCCTATTGAGTTCTTCCGAGAATTCTTAGATATCTTGGGAAGTAATATTTTAGATGTCTTCATCACATGCTAAAGTGGGTATAGGTTTGCCATGAGATCAACTACTCATGAATTGTGCTTATCCCGAAGATCCCAAACCCCATGAAGCTCGTGCACTACAGACTAATTGGGGTGTGTAATACACTTCTCAAACTCTTCACCAAAATTCTCGTTAGACAGCTACAACCGTTGATGCCGTCTTTGGTTGGCACCCACTGGGTTGGCTTTATTAAGGGGAGATATATCCAAGATTAGATCTTGCTGCTTCAAGAACTCATGCACTCCATATAGAGAGCTAGGATCCTTGGTATGTGCATCAAACTTGATATTGCAAAGGCCTATGACACTATTCAGTGGGATGCTCTTTGGGACATTATCCTCATGAAATGGATACACCCAAAATTTGTGGCCCTCTATATTAATCTTCAAGCCACGGGGGCCTATTCCTTCAATTTGCATGGGCGGCTTTGGGGGTTTTCCTCCCCCAACAAGGGGCTACATTAAGGTGACCCCCTTTCTCCCTATCTATTTATCATCATTATGGATACTATGAAGCTTTATTGTAGGGTGGAGGAGGTCAGATGGTTAAATATTGAGAGGGCTACCTACATCATTGAACATTATGTTGATGACACAATTCGTATGACATAGGTAGCTGTCCCACAAGCCTTGGCTATCAATAGGGCTCTATGCAGAATGGCGAAAGAAATCAAGTTGGAGCCTAACTGGGGAAAATCTGCAATACACTTCTTCCACACAGAGGGGCAAGGTAAAATGCAGGTTTGTTAGAAGCTTGGGATTTTGCAGGGTACGATGCAAGACTCATATCTAAAAGTGCCCATGTTTTCCTAGGATAGACTAGTGACCTAGACTTGTTTGATTTAGAGGCTCCAATCTTGGACATGATTTTTAACAAGAAAAGGAAAAATCATTTTGGCCATGTTTGTCCTTTTGGCCATCGTTAGATAGGCTGCCTCCATTGCTGCCTTGTTGAAGGGTGTCATCAACAAGGTCAACCAAATTATATGGATATTCATATGATCCGAAGGAAAAAGGGGGGAATGCTTGCACATGGTTTGCTGGAAAAAGGTGGCTACCACAACTGTTCTTTGGTGCATCTTGAAAGCTAGGAACGAAAAAATTTTTCACCTAGGGCCACTTTGTCCCCTGGTGCAAACGACACTCTTGGCTACGCAGTTGTGGAAGGAGGCTATCGTGGCAATGGGGGTGACACCGACCCACGAACCTAACACATGAATTTAACCAAGAATTGTGGGCTTTGGTCATGCAGGTGGGGTGGGTTCATCTGTTGCCATTGTTGGTGGGGGACCTCGACCTCCCCAATGCTAATTTCTACAAGTAATCAAGGGGGGATTTCACTATGTTCTGTGAGATGCACATAAACCTCATAGAATCTACTTTGGTGGAGTACCTAGGGGTGCATGCGGTTGAGGAGGTGGTACTACTAACCGACTAGGTGTTGCAGGACATGGAGGGCTTCTTCCAAGGGCTGGTATTGAAAATTGGCAGTGGCTAGGTCCCGAAGTCGGTGCTCCTACTACTTTGGCAGGAGGTTGCAAAGCTCGTTGATAGATATTTTGTTTAGTCTGGGAAAGTCTGGAAGCTACAAGGGGTTCACTTTGCATTCTTGAGCTACATGCGCTTAGGCTAGTAGGTCATCCCTAAGTTCTTTTGGGCTTCCCTTTGGCGGGAGCTGCAGGGGAGACACTCTAGGCTTATCTTGACTCTTTGGAGGGTGGTGTAGCCACTTAATCCAACACCTGTTAGACCCTCATCTTTCACGGTTGTTTATGAGTGGCACCAACCTATCATTGAGGGGGTTTCTTCCTCCTTTGTCCTTGCATTGTCAGACGACACGATGAGGGTGGAGGAGGGGTCACATTTGGCCACCAACTAACTGCTAGACTTGTGGGAATAGACCTTGCAAGCTTAGGAAATTGTGCGTTGGGAGCAGTAGGACAAATTCCAGGAGGACCTCATGAAGGCTATGGCTGAGCTGGAAGCAAGGATGTGTGGACAAGAGCACACTAAGTGGGAGGTGGAGTTGCTTAAACTGGACCAACAGGATCAGCCAAGGCGATGGAGGAAATTCAAATGTTGTAAAGAATCACTTATGCTAAGCAAAACATCCCTAGATATTAATCCAGCTTGACCATTTCTCCAAAAAAAAAAAACACACACACACACACAACATTCTATATGATCACCATTTAAAAATAACATAATCATGATATACATAATATTCCTAATTTATAGGTCAAGTTCCTCAACAGCATGTGTTTATGTATATTATAAATGAATCACTTATGCTAAGCAAAACATAAATGTTTCAAACCTTGAGGCATAACATAAGGAATCTCTTTATCATTTCTTTTCAAATTTGATTGCTAAATACTCTGGATCTCCTGCATGAGCTGATTCGCCCCGACTGTGCCTGCAGACAGCTCCCTAAGAACCCCTAAGGGGGTGTGGAGTCTTAGGGGCGCCCTTCCCCAATATCCCCTCCTTTTGGGAATCGTTGTTTTCTTTTTCGATGACCTTTCGCGGCTCTCGGCCGCCGGCCGGATGGACGTGGCGAGTTGCCGGCATCGGTCGGGGGATCTTTCCCCTCGGAGGGGCCACCGCTGGTGACCCCTGTTGTAATCTCCTGTAACTATTTTTTGATCTTTTCCGTAATAGAATCCCGAATACTTTCTCAAAAAAGAAAAAGAAAAAAAAGGGTGAAGTCAACCAGGAGTTGCTTAAAATTTGGAAAGCATTGAAAACTTTTTTCTCATTTCAGTGGCCCTTTTTCTATCCTAGAAAGGTAGGGGAAGCAGCATACAAATTAGCCTTGTAATACTGCAAAGCATAGATATGTTTATTCTTTTCCAGATTTTTTCACTTCGATATATGCATGAACTCACTTAAAGAAATATGAGTGTTGATGAGATGACCTTTGGTTAAATTAATCAGTTTATATTATATATTCATCAACTTGTGTTCAGATCTTCATCCCAAGAAAACTATCAGGAAAAATCATAAATTGTTTGGTGCAGCTTTCTGTTTTTGGGAACATCCGCAATAGGTTGGATGGATGAAACCAAATGAACACACTGCTATCGTAAAAGGTGTAGAATAACAAGAGGAGAAAAACCAAATAGAAGATTCTATAAGAAAGGATTTTCTAAAGATGATAAAAAGAATAAAAGGAAAATTTCTTGTTTCATTTTCAATGTCAATCATTATATATCCAAGTGCCCACAGAAAAAATCTGATAGATTTTTTTTTTTTTTTTTAAGAAATTCTTCACACATCATATTACTAAAGACCAATATGAAATAGTAAGTGGTACTGAAAGCTGTTGTTTACATATTGAAATTTTTCTGAAGAAGATACATTCAACTGAGATTCAAATATGTAAATTATTGTTCAATGCATTAATCAACTTGATATAAAAGTTGAAGATTATCGTACTTGTAGCTCCAATAAATCATATAAAATTAATATGCATAAGCAATTAAAAATTGCCAAAAAAGAAGTAGAATAATTGAGAAGAGCTCATAAACAAGTCTCAATATCTGATGTTGCCAAAAAATTATCATATTAGAAGAAATATTTTGATGCTAGGGACAGATACAATATGCTTGCAGGAAAGGCTATTGCAGATCTGGTTGAAGAAGATAAAATGTTAACATCCTCATAAGACTTTGAAAAATGGGCACAGAAAGAAGCTGCATACCACATACATCCTACTACATTTATATTACAGCCATATTTTAATTCGAAGCCTCCTCATCCAAAGTTGCAAGCAAGAAAGGATACTCAGACAAGCAAGAATAAAACAATTAAAAAATTTTATTGAAAGATCACAGAATGAATTAGCTAAATTGCAATCTTTTGAACATGCTACTGATAAAGAATGGTATGGAACCAAAATTAAAGCTGCTAATAAAAATGTGTCTTCATTTCTTAGGATAGGAATGGTCTCTCATTTAACAAACCTTTATCTGTAATCTACAAATTAAAATATAAGGCTTAAAGCCTTGATTCTTTTTCAGCAATCATTGATTCCAGTGCAGAGCCTAGCCTAGCCCAGCCCATTTTTCAGTCGTTTATGAAGATCTCTGGCAGTAGAATGATGCCTGAATATTATGCAGATATTCTATTTTTATTCCATGATGGCGTTATCCCCAATAGAGGTCTCCACTATGAACTATGAACTAGCAGAGTATGATATGATTCTAGGCATAGACAAGTTAGACATACTAGGCCCATATAGTACAGATAAAAGGTTTATTAAATTTCTCAATGGTAATATTATTTTTAAAAAAATCAAAATATATATCCAGGTTTCCTTCCAGGCAGAGGATGAAAGAAATATCTAGTCAATAATAAATTTTGTTAAGACTCCTGATGCAGAATTCTAGGGCGGACCTGTGACAGGTTGAAAATGGTCCAACTGATTAGGTTTATTATTGTTGTAAAAATGATTGTTGTATTAAAGGGATTAATCTACTTTTTTTCCAACTCTATTATTAATGTGTATAAAGTTTGCTCAAAGGCACATCAACAACAACGCTTGGTAAAACCATCTGGAAGCAAATAATCAAAAGAGGATAAACAATTATTGTTAGCTACTCCCAATGAGTAGCAAATAGTTAAAGTGATATCCTTGACCATTCTATATGTTTATTTCTAGAACATGGAATCATTGTTTTCAGAGATCAAGAGAACAATAAGGAGCATTAATAAAGATATGTTATCCATTTCTAGGATACCTTGTAAACTCAAGCTACATATGTCTAAGATAGCAACAGCAATCACCACCTATTTTGAGGATGCTAATAAAGAACGTAATTAGGAAAAAATGATCTATTGCTAGGGCCACAAACATAAACATACCCAATAACAGTGGGAAAATGCCTTGCAAACGCTTATGCTAAAACTCCTATCCTGAACTTCTTTTCAGGAAATATGAGTATTTCAGTTGGTAATCAATAACTAGTTTAGCTATATATTTATGATATATATCTATTATTTGGACAAGATAATTTTTTATATTTTTTAAATTAAAAAATCTCAAATTGATTCATTAAGAATTGATTTAAGGCCTAGGTTATAGAATAGTTGGACTCTCGCAAATGATAATTCTCGTTAAAAAGTTCATCTATTATCCCAATATTATGATGATAATTATTTATTTACCATGGTAAAGTCCAGCCAAAAAAAAAAAAAAAAGAATAGAAAAGAAAGAAAAACGTGACCAAGAGAACTCCCCCCATTGTTACGGTGATAAAATTATTTTACCGTGACAGAAGAAGACTCTTTTGGATGGGGATAGTAATTGACCTCTCAACCAAAATAACAGTATTGAAAATCAACTGAAACTCGACTTTATTAAAGCATAAAATAAAGGTACGTATACAATGGAATAAGCAAGTGGTTTCAGAACTGAAGAACCACTCATTCAAATTTTTGATAGTTACGTAATTAGTACATGTTAAAGCTGTAATCATAAAGTGGTTATTATTACAATAACAAGTAATAGAACATTAAACATACACTACTTAACTACTCCTGCATAAATAAAAATTAATATTAATATTGATATGTTAATAACCGTGAAATAAAATTAAGAAAAACATAATTCTATCTATATCGTATAAGCCTAAGACTAAGATCCATAAATGTTCTACCTTGCGATCTGATAAATTTCCATGGTTGAAACCAAAAGCACAAAATCTACTTGCTGCAATCAAGAAGGCCTGCAATCACTGCATCAATGCCCAAGTTATGATAGATCTATCCATACATTTTCGGTGCCTAAGTCTACAGTGAGATTGTCCCATGCAAGAACATTGATTTTCGGCTACGAATTTTTATAGGTAGATAAAGAAGACTTTTCTTCGAGTGGAAGTGCCAAAAAGTGAATCTTCTACTAGATCTGAGAAAATTCTAAACAGAGGGCTATCTTTGTAATATGTATACCAAAAAATTAAAATATTTGTTGATAGTATTGTGGTCATGATTGTATCTTGTATTTGAATTTCAGATCTTCTTGGAGGTACTACTTAGTCTCTTATGTAATCATTGTAGAAAACATACTAATTTAGATGTTGCCACAAATATTGCCATCCCAGTTGACAGACCTACTGTATAACCACTGAGTTGATAGCTTAATGGTAAGGTTGTAGCTGTTCCAAATCATCACAAAGGCATATGTGTGCACAAAATGCATACAGAATGATATCTATGTAGTGTCTTATATTGTTAACTTTAGGTCTTGTCCATGTTGAACTTTAATGCTACACATGGGAGAGCTATGGGTTCCTTGTGTTTTTATGGGTGTGCAGTCTTAAAGGGTGCGCTGGATTTAACATGTTAACAAAGCTTAATGTACTGATATATTGTGCTGGATTTAACATGTTAACAAAGCTTAATGTACTGATGTATTGTAATTTTTAGGTGTGATTTTTTCTAGGAGTTTTGAAAGGTTAACTTGTTCAATTTAGTTCACAAATCGGCAACATTTTTTTTTTTTGGAAATGTTTTTGGAGATTTACCATGGAATTTTTATTTTACCTATTGAATCTGTCTAAACTCAGAATTCTGAATGGTTTTACAGGAATAAAAAGTCTTTTGAATTATTTTCATTTATAACAATATGTGATGGTCAAATGGCTGCACATCTATTGATTTATGGACAGGAATCAGATACTGCTTCGCTATAAAATTCGAAATGCTCTTCAATGTGGCTTATCTTTGCTAGTAGAGGAGGATGCATTAGATGATGGCAATGAGAGTGATGGCCGCTTGCTCAAGTCAATTTTCCACCTCTTGCAGGTATATAACTATATTTTGCTGTCACTTTAAGAAAGAGTTAATTTTGAATTTTGTTTGGCAACTACGCAAAATGATTACAACTTAAAAATGATATTTGTAGATTTGCTTTACGGAAAGCATTTTCTACAATTGCGGAAATAAACTAGAAACTCTTTGCATATCCACAATGTTTTAAAAACCATCTCAACATGCATATTTAAGGATTTTTTTTATACAATACCCAGCAAGCATTCTTTAAAAAGTCTGAAAATATAGTACTTGGCATTGTAAATGAAAGCCAACCCAATATTACAATTTATTAATGTTACAATCAATCATACACATGACAATCTAAATGTCACCACCAAACCAAACACAACCTCACAACAAAGCATGCAAACACACCCTTCCACAATTATTGAGACCAAAACCCAAGCAAAAAAGTGGTTTGTTATAGTATGAGTTATACAAAGATCAAAATTAAAATTCAGTGATATGGATTTTTTGGTAATGACCATAAACAGTAGTAATGATGATAGCTGTGCCATTTCATAGTAAAAGTAGGGTTTCAGTCACAACAAATGAAACATCTTACAACATGAGGGTGAATTCAGAAGGCTATTGTTACAGTTGATCTCATTGCAAAAGCTGTATCATGTATCAACTTATGAAGGGGGAAGCTACACGTGCAGTAAAAACTGGTTAGCAAGGTTTGCACAATGATTAGCAAGTTGAGGGTGCTCTAATTCCGTTGATTCTTGAGCTTGATTTCATGTCAAATCCAAAACAGAAAGCGCATCCTTTCAATGGTATCACAAAGCACAAAAGATTTGAATTTCTTTTGTTAACTGAAAAATTAAGAGGCATAAAACTTACCAAAAAAGTTGGATAAACATTTGTTAATAAAGGTAGTAATTTCCTATTCTTCCTTTAAAAGGGAGCAGCTGATTTCAGTCCTGTCTCTTATGTCTCTTTGCTGAATTTCTTGACTTGATTCTAAAATATGAAACATGGAACTTTGCAGCAAAATTTGCAAGAACTTATGCTAACTAAAAATATTGATTGACTTAGGTGCTCAGGTCCTCTAAAGGGAATGCAACTGATGCCTTTAATGACTCTTATGTCTTTTAGCCAACTGTAATAATGAGGTGTTAGCTTAGTGGTAAGATACTTGAGTCGGAAGCTCCAGGTCATGAGTTTGATTCCAGTGGGCAATGCTGAGTTATATAAAGTTGTAATTGGACTATATATCTTAGGGTGTACCTATGTTTCACCTGTTTCAGGTTCCAGCAATCCCCTTTTAGCCAAATGTAACAAAGACCACTGTGATTGTAGAGGTCCTTGGAATAGGTTCTTTTTAAAAAACATGCAAGTGTCTATAGTTTGTAGTAAGGAATGGAATTGTGGAAGAAACTCAAAGAATTAGAATTACAAAAAGTAGATAAACTTTGTATTAAGAAGAAAACCCCATGTTGGAACAGAATGAAAAATAAATTCAATATAGCTTAGATATGGAAATTGTTTTAAAAAAAATACTTTTATTATGCCATATAAACAATGAGGTGTTAGCTTAGTGATGAGTTTTGACATGGAAACCCCAAATCATAGGTTCGATTCTAGGGTACAGCCCTACATTATAGGATGGTCCAATAGATCCAAGAGGGTCTGAGTAGACATAAAATGCCTTTGGTTGTTTCACTTCTCATTAGCATGCTTCAAAGTCATAATTTTTTGAAATTTACTATATTTGATTTTATTGCTACATGACAAGTCTACCTTGTAAGGTTAATCTCTTTGCTTTTAATTCAGTAATACTTTTTACTATTGTTTCAGGAAGTTGATGTTGCAGATGATTTTACTCTCCCTCCGGAAACACATACAAGAACCCTATTGAGAAGGTGCTTCCCTTTGAAAGGAGGTTTCAACAAAATTGTATAATGATCCCTTTTGAATCAAGACCATATTTTTCATCATAACTTAATTTAAGAGTTTTTCTAACAACATTATTAGATATATGTAGCATAAATAATTTCCCAGATATTGTGAGCATTTCACATCCATGCAGATAAGAAATTGTGATTTTAATTTTGCTTTGTAAAGCTAGCTTCTATAACCCTCTTGGATTTGTTCTTTATTTTTGTTTTTAAGTTTATCAAATTTCATCAAGCCTTACAACATCATGGATGTTTTGTTAATTTTTATATTTGTTATAATATAGCTCATATTAAGAAATTATTAAATTCATGTGATATAAAGGATCATTTCCCAAAAGCTCAATGCTCATTCTGCCATGGCAAGGCCTAGGAGGGGTGGTGGATGAGCAAAAGCTTAACCTCTTGAGTGGCTATGTCCAAGCTCGAACCTAGGTCTTACAACTTGAGAGACAAGTACCTTATCATCACTCCAAGTGGTGCTCCTTAATTCATATGATATAATTATAGCATTAGTCATACATATTAATTATCATCAAATCCATGGCCTCTCTTAACATTCTTGTGGTAGCTTTAGGTGACAAAGTTGTAAAGTATGTTTATGAACTTTGTCCTTAAAAGCATATTATTTTGACATTCTAGAAATAAAGTGCATGATGAGATGGTTAATATAAACTAGTATATATGTGTGCGTATATCTTTAACATTTGGATGTGAATTACATGAATTGCCCAACTTGATTCTTAGATGAGTAATAAGTCTATTTTTGATTTCCTAGATCAAATAGTCCTTTAGCCATGTTTTGTTAATTGAATTTTTTTAAATTGAAAAAGATAAATTCATTTGCTTGTTTAGTTGCACCTATACAAGGGTATTTCTTTTCCAGAGCATCTCCATTGAAGGTTTAATGAGGAGCAACATTTTGTTGCATCAAAAGTCACTATCATTTCCTTGTAACCCTTTACATTCACTATTTTTTCCATCAACATAAAGTTTTTGAATCATATCTAAAGGAAACACTTTAATAGTGTTCAATAGTCAATTTAAAAAAGAAGTAAATGCATTCTCTAGAATGATTTTTAGTTGAAAGAGTCCTTGTCAGTAATATTGAAAAAAACTAGTGGATCAATTGATTTCTTTTGAAGCCATTTTTATAAATCAATTGTTAAAAGGCATTTTGAAGCTTCATATTGAAGAGTAATTGATGAAATATTTGAAGCTTTCATACTATTTTTAAAATTAGGAAAAGCTTTGTTATTTTACCGAGCTTGATAATGATACTTCTATATAAAATACAAGCTTTCATTAATAGAATATACCATCTTCTTTTTCACATTAACAACTATATCTTGGAGCAAACTAAAACCTAGATAAATACTAGGTGTCTAATATCAAATAAACAAAAAAGCAACATATATATGTTTGAAGTTAAATTGCAATTCCAATAAACATGTTGAAACAAATCTTGGTTTTAACAAAGAAATAAACATGTTGATTGATGTTTTAATATAATGAATTTACTTGTTATAAGAAAAAAATTGATCAAGATATAGCAATTTTTCTTTAACTAATCTATGAATTCTATTAGAGAAATAAGTAGCCAAAGGTTTATTGTCAATACTAAAAGCTAGAAATCACCTAAAAATAACTTTGAAGGTTGTCAATATTAAAGATATTTAAACTTTTCATTTCCGTTTTTTTGTTTTTTCAATCTCTTTGTCAATGTAATCAATGTCATCATTATTCTGCTATTAGTGTGACAATGCTACCACCACCATGGTAAAGAAGTAATCAATGTCTTAATTAACTCATGAATAAATTCATTAATAACATTGTTAATTGTTTCTTTCATGTTATGTTTGGTTATAGCGGTTTAACTTATAGACACATCATTTCACATGACTTAAATAACCTCCAAAAGTTGGATCTAGATGGATAGAGTGATCACACTTTCCATTTGTCTCGTCACAAGGTTACTACACTAAACCTCTTGGAAACTTAACATGTATTAGAGTAGGATGGTGAGTAACTTTTGAAATTAAAAGTGGCTCCTAAGGAGAATTAAAAGAAAGAATCTTATATAGCCATGATGAAGGTGAGAACTTGTGTACATTGCCTAAGAGTCAAGTTTGAATGCTTTAAATTATAATATATTAAAATTATAGATGAGATTTCTACTTCAAGGTAATGGCGTTGAGGAAATATTGGTGGAAATCTTTGTGGTGGATAACAACCTTGAGTGTGTTTGGAGAATTTGTGTAGCTCATGAAAAACTAAGTGATGGGTAGTGAGTATGTCCAACATTCCATCATACAATCTACAAGCATTGTGGTAAACTATGTCATAATCTGTGGATGGTACTATTGTTATTGTTTAGGAAGTTGGTGGATAATTGTAGATCATTGTATTTTGACTTGGACTAGGAGTGGCTCTATTATGTATGGTTTAGTCCAAGGTGAAATGTATGATTGTGATGTTGTTTGATCATTGATTAAACTAATTATAAATAGAAAAATTATTTAATTAGCCTAATAAGTAACAAAATAAAGTCTATGCTAGTATAGGATGATAAGTGTCCATTCCCAACTTGTCATACACATCTTGAACTCACGTACCCACTATTGAGATTACCAAACAATATGCTATTGGACGAACCAAGTACTAATGTTGTTGGAATTACTAAGCAATTATGTGTTTATGCTCAAAGTTGGTCACATTCATTCCACCATGATTTAATGTGCATAAAACTGTAAATGCTATGCTAGGAAAGTAGTAAATAAGCATTGAAAAATAAATACTAGAAAGAAAATCTAATCTAAGTTAGAGTGCTCCAATGGTATGAAATCAATCTCAATCTTTATTGTTGCTCATGAAATGTGTTAAGGTACATTCCACTTGAATAAAGACTCTAGATGACCAATTCACAACCATACTATGGGCACTCAATAACTGCTAATAAGAATCGAAAAATGCAATTGCAAGAGCCTGGCTACCTACTACATTTATGATGTCATATATGTAGCATGTGGGTAGTATTTATAGGCCTAACTAACCATTGTGATTTGCAATATCGTAGTTAGCCAATTAACTATTCATCATACCCTCTTAACTTAGTAAAAACTTGTTCTCAAGTTAAATAAAGTTAAGACATAGTTTGTTACAAAACTGTGGGAGTGATACTAATAAATAGATAGATAGACTAACTAGTTAGATGACTAAGTGCTATATTACAAAATTTTATTCGAGTGGTTATAAAAGATTGACAAAACTTTAAACAAGTATAAAAGAATTATAAAATTTTCAAGAATCTTTAAAATTGCCATTGAATAATCTTTAGCTTATCTCTGGTAGTGGTGACTCCTTAGCTCTTGGTGGCTCTTGCAATAATTTGGTTGGCATTTCTCCCTTCATGCAGAAATATTACAAGAGAATTATGAATTTCTCATTGTTGATTTGTGGATCCCCTATAGTCCAAGCAAGCTTGGCCAATTTATCAGTCATTAGGACATTCCACAAATATAGTAGTTTCAAAAACATTTTATTAGCTTTGCATGAACTAGGTGGAAAAAGCGGTAAGCTCAACCTCGAACACTTATAATCATTTCTTAATCTCCTGGTAGTTAGCCATTCTTTTTATCAAGTCTTTTACAACATCTCTTTTGACCAATGTATTGTGCTCTAAGAACCACCAACTTCACGCTTGTTGATTGCAATTTCTTCTTGGCCTAGTCATAGAGTTGGAACTCACATTTCTAGAGCACAAACATGGTGGCAAGTTGCTTCTCTAGGCCTACTCGTTGTCAACATGATGAGATTGGTGTAATCAAGGTTAGCCAGCTTCATGTAGTAAGTCATCTTCTCAATCTACAACTCTTTTATTCATTTTCATTTTGCTTAATTCATTACATTAATTCTATTAAGGATGCTCTTCTAGATAATGTGCAATGATTATTGCAAAGTGGCATTCAATTGGGTTTTGGTCATTTTGATCTCTTTTTCATTAATGTCTTTCTATATATTAACCTAATCTTTATAGTTGATGAGGAAATCAACTTATCTCTTTGATGTAAATTGTATCCTTAGTGTGTTTAGAGGCCATTGGGAGTCTATGGTATTAATTTGGGATAATCTAGATGTCATTTGAATGAATTTTATATTTTGGATAGTCTACTACCAAGGATTGCTAATTATAGTCACTCACAATCTGGAGACTACTAGCTCATGCTAATTACAATAGCTTAGAGTCTCAAATTATTGGCTCATACTAGTAGTAGCAATTGGCAATTGAAGAAAATTCACTTTTCGAAAGTCTCGAATGGTTTACTAATGTAGGGAATTGTAAGCCATAGTTTACTCACAATGGAGAGTTTCTAGGAAGATGAGAGTTGCAATTTGATGGTAATTAGAAGTTAACATATTGATGTCCTTAAAATTGTTGACTCTAGCTACAGTTTGATCATAGTTTGAGATTATTAGCTCATGCTAGTCACAATAGCTCATAGTCTACAAAAAGTCAAATTTTAATGAAGATACATGTGTGAAAAGAAAGCCCAAAGATTACCATGAGGTTATAAAAGCTAGAGGAGGTCTCTAATGTCAATGCCCTACATTTTTTCTTATCATGGAAGTGTGAGAGAGCTCTAAATGCATGGGAGAGTCTCTTCCTTATGTGACCATTATTTTGTATACTTACCTTGAGCAATTATGATCTTTAGAAGTTGTGAGAATGAGAGATTATTATGGGTTTCATTCTAAATCATCAAAGGTTGTTGTTTCCAACATTGTACTTTGAATTTTAGCATGAAATAAAGGAGGTTTCTTTTCTTACTTATGCTTATTTCCTTTAACTTTTTAATCTTGAGTTTCTAAGGGAATCTTGAAATGTTGATGTGGGATCCTTACTAGTAGTATTTTTTGAAAATCTCTTATGTTGTAGCTTCATTTTGCTATACTCTAATTTCAATCATGAACCTCTAGTAAATCACTCAAACCTCTTCCATGGATAGGCTATAGTTCTCCCTGGCTAACTTTATCTCCAAATTTACCTTGACCTATTATTCTTGGTGATGGCTTAAGCTTGCTTTCATTTTTACCTTTTCTTTTTCCACTTGAATCCATCTTTAGTTTTCTACTATCATGTCTTTATTCTCATCTTGCAACATGACAATGGTCTTTTCCAATCCATGTGACTTTGCATTTGATTGAGATGCATTCCATGTTGGATTTTCCTTCTTCCACTCAATTTTTCTATTTCTTGGCCATCAAGTATTTAGTCTCATCAACATCAAATTGGCCAAGCTGCTTAAGAGCAACAAATCACATGGGGTTGTTAAGCTTACCATAAAGTTGGGCCACTTCATCTTGTAATTTTTGTCTAGTTTGGCTTGCTGTAATTGGGTTTCAGATAACACTAGTGTTTTCTTAGTTCTAATCAACATAAAATGTAGGGTAGTGATATCTTCAAGAATGTTGAGTATGTTCTATATTGTTTACCTTGATTGTAGCAATTTGTCTAATGCATCTTTGTGCTAAACTTTGATCATGCTTCCCTCTCCTTTGATCCCTGTCCCTATAGAAATTTGGATGTCTTCGATGACAATGAAATCAGGAATCAATGCCATAGAAAAGTTGAGTGTTGTAAAAATGTGATCAGTAAGTAACTTTGCAGATCCTTCAGAGCCTTCATGGACCATCAAGATAATGGTTCCATCCTCGCCAAATTTCAAAGTGACTTGAAATATGATTGTAGTTTTAGAGATCTATATCTAGTCATCCCTTGTGTTCATTAAAATTTGCTTAGTTCAAGGAGCCATTACAATCTCAAGCTCATCCCTAATGATGTTGAACATGTTTGCTAAGTCTTGTGGCCCCAAATCACAACTGGTGACAACTCTTGCAAATGACTTATTACAAGGTGATAAACTCTAGGATCAATTGTAGGTACTTGAGTACTAGTGCTTATAATGCTAGTTCACATTGTATGAAGTCCAACAACTATGGTCCTTATTGTTGGAATAGATGTTATTAGAGTTGATGTTCTAGTTATGGCAAATGTGCTCGTTGGTGCGACCTTAGTGTTTGGAGGTGGCAATACCTCTTGATCCTTACACACTAGCATAACTTTCATGATCTCAAATCATAAAGCATTTTGGATCCACTTAACAGTGTCATTTATGTATCCTACAATCCATGCTCACTTACATAACTTTTAGATCAGGTAAGGGAACAACAGATTTTTCTTCCCATATCAGTTTTCTTAGAATTTTCACTGAATCTTGAGGAAGAGGAGATGAGCTAGATTTACCAAGTATCACTAGCTTAGGATTACATAGCCATGGCCTATGAAAGATGAGATTCTATTTAAGTACATCATGGGAAAGATGTGATAAGCCTTGATCTTAAAATAGACTTTCTCTATTTTTGTTAAAGGCTTATATTCCTTCTCTCAAATACTATAGGTTCTCTATAGCCACATAATTCTATTACTAGTATTAGAGTGGATGGAT
>MNCI01001519.1:319094-384470 GCA_015680685.1 Gnetum montanum
ATTATAATTTTTAAATTTAATAAATAAATATATTAATGAGATATTATCATCAAAATTCAATAAAATTAAATTATAAATTATAAGAAAATTAAATTGAGCTTTATTCATTGTGCAAACACTAACTTCACATTAATCAAAAGGTTTCGATATGTGAAAGCATAATAGTACTTTAACAGAGTCTCATTGCATGATGAAGTGATGACTCAAAAATACAAAGGGAAATAAATGGCACACTTATGCAAGAGAGGAGGAGAAATTATCATAAAAAATGCAAAAGAAAATTTTTAAATAACTAAATCCCCCTTTAGCTTTTTTCTTAGTGGTGAAGCAACATAACATGTAAGGCAGTGCACCATGTGAGGTAGTGAATAAGATAAGGCAACACTAATGATGTATCACCACTTACTAAAACAAAGTCCAAACTATAGGTTTAAATGCACACAAATAATTTCATGCATTCGAGTTTACATAGAAAAACAAAATTTCCACTAGATGTCTCATCATTTCCCCATGATTCAATTAAGCTAGTTCTTTAGCTTACAACTGTAAAAATTATACTAGGTATAACTTGACTTATGATTGGCATAGAGGAGCTACAAAAAAATCTGACACAAGACCAAACATAGAGTTGCCACCATAAGAAGAAGCACTAGGAGTGGTGGCTATGGTGAAACAACCCCAAGCATGCTTGATGTGTATTGAGGGTATGCTAGATGTCTTTGGGATTGCTCCTCTAAGCTCATCATCCTTACTTGAAAAATCCAATGATTTCACATTAGTCCTTGCTCCTACAGTTGTGCCCAATGTGATTACTTGCTCTCTAGTTTGCATTGATCATGACATCAATTTACTTTCATGAGCTTAGGTTGCATGAGTTTCAACCTTCTTTTAGACATCCTCTAAATCAATGAGATCTACTAATAGATCATTTAGGGTGGTTGTTGTTGTGCATGTCCTTGACTTGGTATTTCAGAAGCGAGATTTGTGACATTATGCTTGGTTACAAAAATTCAGCTACATCAGGTTTAACTGGTGGTTTGAATGTTGTATCTTTTAACTTGTTCCACCATGGAGGCTTAAGATTCATCATATTCATCTAGTCATACCCTTTGGTGCATGTAACACAATTGTTGGAACTTGATTTGCTATGAAAAATGCTGAAAAATCATATAAGTTCCTCGAGATTCTATACATCCATTGCAAAAAATGCTAGCAAGAATGATGAAAAGCATAAAACCCAGGATAACATGTGAAACATCATCATAGTTAAGGTTCCAACACATGTAGGTATGCAAAACATAATTTTTTTTAAAAGCATACCTGATATTGTTCCTCTACAAAATTGAGGTACAATGCACCTAACTCAGACAAGGAAAATAAGCATTACTACTATCAACAAGGGCACAAAAACAAAAACAACAAAAATGAAAAAAAATAAAAATGAGAGTGATACAAATCAAGGTAAAATGATCAAAAAAACCAAGACAAACTGCCAACAAAATGGAGAAGAAGGAAGAACAAATTATATATATATATAATTTTAATTATTATTTATATATAAAGATANAAAAAATCTAAAAAAACCAAAATATAAAAATATAAACAAATTAATTAAAATATAAATAAATAAATAAAGTATAAAAATTAAAATATATAAAAACAAGATAAAACTAAATTCAATAAAGGAAGATAAAATAGCAAACATTTAAAAACTTTAAATAAAATTAAAACAAACAGAAATAATGAAAAATAAAATTAAAATGAAATGTTGGCCAAACACCCAAACACTAGTCATCAAAGGCATGGAAAAAAAATTTAAACAATGTAATCACTGAGCATAATGCTACAATAAAGTGAAAACTTGGAAAATCATAAAATCTCATCGTCAAAGTATTAGAGAGGGAAAGAGAAAGAAATGAACGGGACCATAAAGGATTAAAATTAAATACATATTTAAATTCAAAGCTATAAATCAATTAAGCAATCAAATATGAACAAGAAAAGAAATATCCTTATTAATTGCTAATGCATATGAAGTTGTTACTACCTAAGCATGAGACCAATTAAAGTGCTTTATGCAATGCAACCACCACCATCCTATAAAAAATTTAGCATCAAGCTCATTTGCTCATAATGTTGAACCATCAAGACTTTGTAAGTAGATCTTCATCATAGCAGGCTTCTGCCCTTCTTGGCCTTATGAATCCTGTTGGTGAGATACTTATGGATTCCCAACAATTAATGAGACATTAACATTAAACCTGAGTCCATCCTTTGAATGGCCAATTCTCATCCTCTACTTTACCTTGGTCAACATCTTGCATGCATAATGATGAACTAGAGATGCACTAACAAGAAGGAAATGGGATATTTGAATGGACTAGAAATAAGAAGGGAAATACAATATTACTAGGTCCTAACCAACAATTCAATTAGCTCATGGGAGCACAAGAACATTTATCACACTTTATAAGGGAATCTTCTTTCGGTTCTCTTTATTACTACTTGCCCAACTAGTGAGGATAGATCTCCAAGTTTCCTTTTAGAGATGCAAAGTAGCACTACCACTTCCACTGTCATTTAGCTTTAATTATTCCATGGTCTAACTATTAATGAAGCTAGATTGAGTGAATTGCTATAAAATCATCCAAAAGCCTAATAATTTGGTTTGGTCATTTTCCTTCTCTACACATATGTAGGGTAGGTTTCCAAATTTAATGCTACTAGAAGCCTTTCTTCAAGCCCTGTAGTTGTGCTAAATAATCAAATCCATACATTGTCCTTTGGTTGGGTAATAAACATGAATGTCCCATCATTGTCAAATAAGATTTTGACCTTTGGATGGAGACTTGATTGAAAGTAACATTTAACTTTACTAGAGTTTCCTCCAAGAGTGATTTCTACGTTTTCAAAGCCACTAGATCTAGTGTAGTGCAATGATTAATGATTGTAGATTTACACTTATTTGGTATTCTTAAGTAACTCAACAAGTTGATCATAGACAAATCATCTTGCATAGATGGTACACCTACCAATTTGAGGGACATATACAAAACTCATCTTCATATTAATTGTGAGCAACTAAAAGGTCTTGAGGTTGGAATGGTAATGCTACCAATATGTGTGGACCAAAACTACAAGAAAACATTTGTTGCTCATATCTTCACTATCTCATTGTTTATTTTTCCTTTTCTTTTTTTTTTCTAAATATATTTTTTGAAATATTTTTATTTTTGTTTTGTTTTATTTTTTCTTCTTATTAAATTTTCTCTTTCTTATTTTTTTTCTTTTCTTCTTCTCTCTTTATTTTCTTATTTCATTTTTTTTTAAAAGAGAAGAGGATCATTACTTTTGAAAAATCAGCCCTTTGGAGATGCTTAGAATTCTTTGTTATTACATGGAGTTCTTGACATGCATTTGATGAAACATACCCATGAGTTCAATGTGACTATCATAGGTTCATGAAATCACGAACCTTCTTTGATGACTATGGTAAGGAAGGCAACCACAAACACACATTCCAACCCCATCAATCAAGATCCATTCCAATGGTCATAGGATCCCTTGATGGTACATCCTTTTTTAAACCACAACCAAGCACTCAACTAGGCTTCCAAAACTCACACCTTAAAGTCTAGGCCAACAATATCCTTGCATAAATCCAATAGTAGTAACTTCCCTACTTGTGGCATAGGATCTAGCTTCTTATTGAATATATGTTTGATTCATTAATAATGGTAGAAGAAAATGGGATAGATAAATTTGCATTATGTGTGAATTCCATCAACCAAAGTTTCACATTAGACCCATTTAACACTCTTGCAGCATCATTGCATTTGTAAGCTTACCCATCCACCATTTGGCTCTAAGAAGAAGCATTTATAAACCATATTAATTGATGTAATTTTCAATTCATGTAAAATCAGGTTGGCTTTCTTGGTTGGCTCTACAATCAACAAGGCTGCACGTTTGGGTTTTAGTTTTTTGGCAGAGCCGTGGTGGCTACAGTGTGCCCAAGCAGCGCAGTTGCACGCTGCATTTTTCATTCTGGGTTTTTTTCATAACAAAACGATGTGATGACTGGGAAGGCGGCAACAAAAAACCCCAGATTTGGGTAGATTTGATTGCAGTGCTTGCGTTTTGTCTACCGTTGATCTTTAACTCGGGATTCTGTTTCTTTACGGCCAGATTACCAACGTTGAGCCTGTTCAAATGGACATGGAGCTTCCTTCATGCAAGGGTATGGACAAATCCTCAGCGTCTGCTACTTCTTCACTTCAGGGAAGTTCTCCCAACTTAGAATCTTTGGATTTTCTTTTACCTGATGACATCTTTGAATTTTTTTCTCAATATTTTTCTGCATGCTTTATTTTTTTTCAAATAGTGGGTTTTATATCCTCGATTATTAAGCATCAATTTGCATATTAAAAATATTTTACAAACCCACGAGATACAGGTCTTACATGCTCGATACTATGCTTGTAATCTTGTCCTCGCTGAACTTTCTGAGGCTTCTCACATCGAGAAAGCTCTCTCTCTTTGGATTTTTCCTGCTCGTAATGCTACACCTATTGTCCTGGCTTGGAAATTTGATTTCAATGTCAGGGACCCAACCTTTAATATCATCCCTTGTTATGTAGAGCTACCTAATCTTCCTTTAATCTTTTCATCTGTTGAGCGAGACATAGTTAGCACCTTAGATCGAGTCATCTCCAACCATGGAATTGAGGTTAACGAGGCTCACTTTAGTCGCTACTGTATTGAACTTGACATTTCCCAAAAGAAAACCACTTTAACCTTAGGAGCTGGAGGCAAAGTTTTTACTCAAAAGGTAGACTATTTTTATCTTCCCAACTCTTGTAGCTACTGCCATCGTGCAGAGAACCACATTTCTACCTGTCCCTTTCTAGCTAAAAAAAAATCCCAAACTAATCCTTCCAAATCCAGTCCTGTAGTCACTCCTCAACCTAACCCACCACTTGATCCCATTAAGTTTGGTTCTACTTCTAATAATGCTCCACACCTTTCTTTCTCGTTTGCTTCCTCTAAGGCAAGAATCTTCCAATCCCATTCTCTCATTAAGGCCAGGTCCAAGGAACCAATAATCCAATCACAATCAATCAAAGATTCACTTTTACATGATGAGTTTGTAATGGTAGGGGGAAGGAAACAAGCCAAAGCATCTAAAACCACTACTCCCCCTTCCTCTCCTTCACCCAAAAATAACCCAGCTTTAACTTTAATACAAGCAACTCCTTTGCAATTCTTTTCACTACTATGATGAATGACATTCCTAACCTAGATCCTTCTACTGTCCTGTCACTCATAACATCTAGAGCTTCTCCGTGAACCTCCTATCTTGGAATGTCCGAGGCCTAACTGATAGGCTTCATTGCAAATGAGCCAACAACTTCCTCTCTAGTCTAAATATGACTTTGAATTTTCTCCTTCTTCAAGAAATTAAGATCTCAGCTGACCAATTATCTCTTTCAGCCCATTGGTTTCTCCCCCATTCTTTTGTTCTCACTACTTCTCATGAGTGCGACAAAGGTGGAGCAGCCATTCTTTTTCCAGCTGATGAGTCATGAATTTGCTGGCTATGATATCACTACCATGATACCACAGCCATGATATCCTAGTGGCTGTGATATCATAGCCATGATATCACTTCCATGATATTGCATGGGCTATGATATTGCGTCTGTTGCAATATCATGTACGCGATGTATCATACGCGATATCGTGTCTTTTCCTGCGATATCGCGTTGCGCCGCCAAATCTATAAATAAGAGGTGGCTCTCCCTTGTTTCTTAGTTTTATGTTAGATTGTAGCAAAAATCTGGCAATTTCCTCCCTCTAGACATAGAATATTTTCCAGTGTCTGCCCACAGTGTGGTGATTGTAATTGTATGACATCCTTTATTTGAGTGTGACGTACTTGGACATGCACATGACTAGCAATAAAGATCAAGATTACTTCATCATTGCAGCATTTACTTTGTTTATTTATTTATTTAATTGTTATTTATTGCTTTCCTAGTTAATATCTTCTCATCCTTATCTCCTAGCAACGCGGAATGAGAACGACTTAATTACGAGCATTTAAGTGTGACTACTTGGTAACCCAGTGGCATACCTAGGATCTGCGCTTGGTAATCCGAGTGGTAGTCATGCACAAAGTCCAAGATGTATACGGATAATCAAGGAATGGATGCTCATCGCACTTAGGCTAGATTAGATTCTTTTACCCTTTCTCTCTTAGCTTAGATAATATTACTTTCTATTGCCTTCAGGAGTAGCATTAGATTAGGAAACCCATCATACACCTCACTCTAGACTAAATCATACATGATAGATATAATACTAGTACAGGTGTGAAGACAGCGAATTGTGACCTAAGGATAACTGTCTAGGTGGCACAACTAGTCCGTTTGCAGAGTTCGACCAGATCATGTGTGTAACGCTCGTATTTGTATGGTTGAGTGTAGGGGTACTTCGCCACTCATCATTGGCGCCATTGCCGGGGACGGTGCTAGTTATCTAGATTAGTTATATCATATAAGGTTGCTATATAGGAATTAACGATATATCTTTTAAGAAGAATTAATTATAAAAAGTCACATACGAATTCACACACAGCTTCACAATCATGCCTCTCCTACAAGACTATAATAATACCACATCTAGTGAGGAAATTCATTGGAGAACCAATGAATTATTTGATAATGAAGATTGGAGTACACAACCTGAAGTGGGGGTTTCTTATAAACATGAATGAAAAAAATGTCATCACAATGCACGAAAGCATAACTTACCTGATGACGATGAACCCCCATTGGCCACTATAAGCTTCACGCAAATACAAGAGGCCGTTCGAATCTCACGTAGGCATTGTAAAGAGAGCTGCCTACCCAAGCTCGATTTAAACAACTTCCCTACTTTGTCAGGAGGCTATGACTTATATCCACATCAACATTTACAAGCCTTCTACGATGCCTACACATGGAACAACATTGATAACGGGTGGCAAAAACTTAAACTCTTCCCTATGACACTCGTTGACCAAGCAAAAGTATGGTATAGATCGTTAACACCAAATTCAATACGACGTTGGTCAACAATGGTAGAATGCTTTAACAAAAGATATCAAACCTACGCAAGAGTGTTAGCCTTGAGGAAACAAATCCAAGAGTGAAAAAAAGCACAACATGAACCCTTGGACATGGCCTTAGAAAGATATTATGCATTGTTAAAGAACTGTCCGGGCCATGGGTTTTCCGAGGAAAGGAAAATGTATCATATCATTGATGGGCTACGTAATGAAACAAGAGAGACCTTAGGAATGTATGCCCAAGGTCAACTATATGAACTACGAACCCATCAAGTTTAGGAGCTTATTAAGCGGGTAGAAAAAGAAGAAGGAGAAATTGCTAGATGGGAGAGTGTTGAAAAACATCAATGGGACCAAAGTCTTAATTTAATAAAGGTCCATGATCATAAAAAGGAGAAATCAACCAATTTCAAGGTGGAAACATCATCTTTACCAATACAACAAACATTAGAAGAAGTCGAGGCAAATATCAATAAGATGTTGGAATGGATGTATCAAAAGTGTGGAGAGTTCATCGATATCATTGAAGGTAGAGTTTTGACAACCCAAGAAGCAGGACGAAATAGTAAACAATCGAAAAGAAGGGATAAGAAAAATAAGAGCTTAACTACTGATCATACATATGAATGCAACATATGCCTATATGATCACCCCAATGTTCAATGCCCAATCTTGTTACATTTACATGAGCATTGGAGAAACACATTACATCCAGAGTTCGTACAGAGATACTATGTTTGATCATAGTGGCAACAATCCCAGTCATGGGGGAGACCACCCCTAAACTAGAGACACCCTTCTTATCATCCGAATCCAAATGCTTATCTTGTTCAACATCCTGTTTCTCCAACTGAGCCAACACACTTTATCTCATCACAGTACCATTCTCCTCAATACTATCAGCCCATACCTTCAACGCAACCACTACCTTGTGCACCTTATACTCCTCCTCACTTTCAGCATTCTCATTCTTTTCCTCCTTCTATAGTGCCACCAACTGTTCCTAAGGTGTTTGCACCACAACAAAAACCCATGAATGTTACTTGTGCTCCTGTTTCCAATAGTAGTGAAAATCCTCCTCTACATCCAAAGCGTCCCTTCTTTAAACATGGCTATAAGAAGGGACAACACAATTTCGAGGCCACTGCATCTTCCAACTCAGCACAAGTCCCACATTGTGGTGCACCCTTACCTTCAAACCCAACACCTCATGTAACTTCATCAGGGCCACCAACTCACACTCCAACAATAATACGGCCCAATGAACCCATGAATGGAGAGTGAAAACCCGATCCTTGCATACCATCTAATAGTCCCAAACATCATAGTGGGTCAACTCGTTATCCAGGAACTACATTGTATAAATTGCCCCACTATGCTTATTATAACCTAGTGTGTGAAACCCAATGTAGTAAATATGACTAAGCCAGAATACTTTCAAAATGCAAGGATCCTCATCGTCATTTATTAATCCTTGTCGTCCTTAACCATTTAGCTATGAGGGATATCCCTCATTCTAATAAGCAAGATTAATAACCACTTTTTATTTTCTTTTATTTTTCAATTTTTGTTTTCTAGTTTTTCATTTTTCAAATTTTTGTTTTATCTTTTTGTCTTTTTGTGTTTATTGTCTTTTTACGTTTTTGTAAGTAATCTCATCTATGAATAAAACACTCATGTGGATCGTTGGTTGAGGTGTGTTCTATGTTTTCATGTCTTGAGTGATCAATTATTTGGATAGTGAGCCCATTACACCCACTCATCCATTCTACAAATAAGAGGGTAGAGTGATATTCTTGATTTTTTAAAACTTAAAATTAATTTTGTGTTCATTGTACCCAAAATGAAGAAGGATGGATCAAGAGGGAATGATTAGGATGTGACATGAAGGGGACTTGTGGATTGTCTTTGGTCACGACTATGGGTGTTATCATGCAACATGGTCGTACTAAGAGTCTTGTAGATCTAATGAAAAATGGGAGTAAGAGTAATCAAAAGGGCACTCGAAAATCCAATGCTGTTCTAGGGGGTCCCACTAGAAAGACATGCACCCATGTCTGAAAGTTGGTGGCTTCTCTGGATTCTGTAAAGTGAAAAAGAAAAAAAATAGAGACAGAAAAAGAAAAGTGCCACAAAACAAAAATCACTCCTCCCTTGAACAAAACGCCAAGTGATCGTACACCTTGTTGTTCTGGTACTCTCATAGTTGCTCATCATGGGATGAAACAATGTGATGTCATTGATTAGAGGAATGGACTTGGTCTTGATCTTGGAACGATGGGTTAATGGCACGTTAATCATGCTTTACACGTAGGATTCACTGTGCCCCGAGTCAGTTACCTCATGTCCCAATCTCTATGATCCCTTTCTATAGTTCATCTCATCTCACTATTCGTGTAATTGTAGCTCGTTTCATGTGTAGCATAGAATTCTTACCTCATTCTGGTGATATTTACATGTGTGTGTTTTGTGGAGTTAGTGCAGATTACATTTAACCCTTCTAGTGCCCGCGGACACTTTAAGTGTGGTTACACAAGGGCATTATAGGTTGGAAACTGCTTTGGGGAGGACCCACTTATGTAATCTTTTGTAATTTTCACTTATGACAGCTAACACACACCATTTATTACCCTCAGCGTATTGTTCATGATATTCTTTCCCTTATTACTCTCCCTCCGATTCAACGTCCCTATGAATCATCACATAGCCTTTTTCTCTATCACCCAGGGTCCTTATTGATAAAACCCACAAATCATTATTCATGCCTTTAAAACCATCTAATTACCTGAGAACCCCTTAACAATTGTCCAGATGTCCTTAGTTTACATCGCTTAATTTCAAAGAAATATTAAAAATTCGGTACATTCTCTAAGTGCCCTAACTTCAATGAAAATAAATATGTGACCCCCTTATGCTAATCAACATCATTTGCAATTGTTCACGCAGGGGAAGTTTTTCAATTTCTCTCTACGAATCTCGATTGTGTGTCCCTTGCTTTCATATCCATAACTCACTCGCTGATACTCCAATTTTCATTCCATTTGAACCTACTTGAACCCGAAGTGTTTAGCTTAGTCGTGGGGGAGGGGCACATGCCGAATAGTGCATAAATTTTTTATAAATTTTTTGAAATTCATCATCACCCGAAGGACATATTTAAGGGTAATTAGTTATAAAATTAAGAATAGAATGTGTCAAAAAAAAAATTCATCCCCTTAGCTATACCAGAAAGTTAAATTTAGAAACCACCTAAGCAAAGAGGACTCAACACTATAATATTTCAGGAACATGTTCTTCCAATAATTAACATCACATGGAAATAAAGTAAATCTATTAAGGCAAGCAGTAAGGTATAACCTAACTTTGGTAACAACCTTACTAACAATTGGTTCCGTGTGATTGCAGATGGCCCCGAAACGCGGACAACAGGAAGGTCCTACTCAAGGTGTGATCAAATGACCTAGGAGAGGTGAAGGACAAGTTCCTACCGAACAACATGTAGAGCAGGAGGAACAATCATTTAGTATCCACCAAGAAGACCCTACTACTGTACAATCAAGGCCTACCCTTTCTAAAAGTGGTGCCTGATACTTAGGGAAAACGTACCAATTTTGGCACAAAAAAGAAGAAGGCATCATGGTTAACAATTGTGGTGTGACTGTTGATTTCTTTGTTCAAGCCATTTTGGAAGTATTAAACCTTCCGAATATAGGGCCAAAGGTTGCTCAGAACTAGCTGGACACTTTCAAAACTGAGCAACTTAATAAACTGGTGGCAGAGAATAAAAGGGTGGTAGAAGAAAAGGAGAAGGCTGACTAGGATGCCTCTATGGCACAAGTGCAAAATTACACGTGCACCAAGGCACTCAAGGCCTTACAAGAGGAGAAACTCCAGGCCATACTTCAACATCATCAAATCCAAAGACCTAGAGCACAAGAAAAAGGGAAAGACACCTATGGAGGAGCCACCGCCACCAGGAACTACATGAGTTCCACCAATTTTATAATCATAGGATTTTCTTTTGTGTTGTGTCTCAATTTTGTTTTGACTCCACACTACGGCATGAATCCATTCTAGTTAGTCAATATTCCCATACCTATCCACTGTGTAATCAATGGAGCTTGTTCTCTATGTAACTTAAGGACGAGTTTTCATTCAGTCGTGGGGGTATGATGAGTCATGAATTTGCTGGCTGTGATATCACAACTGTGATATCATAGCCATGATATCGCATGGGTTGCAATATCACATATGCAATATCACGTACACGATGTATCATACACGATATCGCGTCACACTACCAAATCTATAAATAAGAGGTAGCTCTCCTTTGTTTCTTAGTTTTATGTTAGATTGTAGTGAAACTCTAGCAGTTTTCTCCCTCCAAAGATAGAATATTTTCCAGTGTCTACCCGCAGTGTGGTGATTGTAATTGTACGACATCCTTTTTTCGAGTGTGACGTACTTGGACACGCACATGACTAGCAATAAAGATGGAGATTACTTCATCATTGCAGCATTCACTTTGTTTATTTATTTATTTAATTGTCATTTACTACTTTCCTAGTTAATATCTTCTCACCCTTATCTCCTAGCAATGCGGAATGAGTACGACTTGATTACGAGCATTTAAGTGTGACTACTTGGTAACCTAGTGGCGTACCTAGGATCTGCGCTTGGTAATCCTAGTGGTAGTCATGCACAAAGTCCAAGATGTATATGGATAATCAAGGAACAGATGCTCATTGCACCTAGGCTAGATTAGATTCTTTTACCCTTTCTCTCTTAGCTTAGATAATATTACTTTCTATTGCCTTCAGGAGTAACATTAGATTAGGAAACCCATCATAAACCTTACTCTAGACTAAACCATACGTGATAGATATAATACTAGTCCAGGTGAGAAGACAGCGAACTGCGACCTAAGGATAACTGTCTAGGTGGCACAACTAGTCTGTCTGCGGAGTTTGACCGGATCGCACATGTAACATTCGTATTCATATGGTTGAGTGTAGGGGTACCTCGCCACTCATCACTAGCCTATTGGAAAGACAAACTCCTACAACATGGGTCTGATTTAGGTCAAAGAGTGGCCTAGGCTGTTTTCTCCTCCTTACATGGTCCCTTCGGAGTTTGTTCTATTTATGATCCTAATGACTCTACTGAACGAGCCCGATTGTGGCATGAACTCACTCATAGCCTCCCTTCTATTCCTTGGATTTTTGAAGCGATTTTAACATGATGGAATTCTCTCATGATAAGCTTGGGGGTGTTTTCTCTCAACTTCCTCATCACGAATATCAAGCCTGGTCAAATTTTAAGAAATGTTTCTATCTTTTGGACGACATCGCAGACATTGCTAGTGGCTCTCTAAACAGCTTCACTTGGAACAATATTCGTAAGGGGCAGGCTCACATTTATAGTCAGTTAGATAGATATTATTTTTCCACTCTTTCTTTTTGGTAGAACCTTTCTACTACTAAATTCCACCAACACGCAACCTTATCTGATCATTTCCCCATTACTTTATCTATGCAGATCCATAATGACCACCAACGACGGAATTATCATCTCTTTAGGCTACATAGACAATGTTAATCTTCTCCTCCCACCTAACAACTTCTTTCTAGCCTTTGGAACAATGAACCTAGACCCTTAGGTCCAAAGGGTTGGATCCACTGGTGGCTTTGGACTACTAGTAGAGTTAGGAATCTCGCCCGTCATTATGGTAAGGAAGTTGCCTCTTGTTCTCGGCAAGAGTACACTAACATATGCTCTACCATTGAACACCTTATGACCAATTTAACTGATGATCCCTTCAATATTCACCTACAAGGGGAGCTTGCCAGAGCCCGTATAGCCTTTCAACATTGGGAAGTATATAAGGCACAAGGTGCCTTGATTAAAAGCCAACTCACTTGGCTAAAAAATTCAAGATGATCACTGTAAGGAATTCTTTAAGTACCTTAACCAGTCCTCCCCTTCACCCTCTTGAGATAAAATCTTCATAAATGGATCCATTATCAATGAACAAAATAGTCTTCTCTCTTATCTTAAGGAACACTTTGAGGCCTTATTCACCACTACTCCTATGGATCCCGCATTCTTCATGGCCACCACTCTAAATTATCCTAGACTAGTTAATTCTTCTATGCTGACAATTTTAGAAGCCGATATTACTCCAGCTGAGCTTCGATAGGCTTGCTTTAACCTAAGCCCTGGGAAAGCCCTTGGTTATGATGGTTTTCCAGTCAAATTTTTCCAAAAGCATTGGGATTTGGTAGGTTCTGACCTCTTCCATGTTATCAAAGAGGCTAAGCTTACTGGTTCTTTGGGACCAATCTTAAACCAAGGGATTATTCGTCTTCTCCCTAAATTAGGAGATCCTACTTGTATCTCCAATTGGTGACCTATCACCTTACTTAATGTGGTTTACAAAATTTGGGCTAAATGTTTGGCTTTGCAATTAAAGAAAATACTTGCTCTTATTATTTCCCCCCAGCAGACTAGCTTTGTCCCAGGAAGATACATATTAAATAACATGGTGGCTACTTGGGAAGGTCTTAAGTGCGCTGAGGACAAGGGTCAAGATATCCTCCTGATGAAGCTTGACTATGCTAAAGCCTATGATAATATTAAGTGGGACTTCATTATCCAAACCATGACTAAATTGGGTTTTTGCCCTAAGTTCATTCATATGGTAGAATGCTTATTCTCAGATGCTACTATGCAAATCACAACTACGTTCAGCATAACTTCTCCCTTTTCTATTCATAGGTCTATTAGGCAAGGCTGCCCTCTTGCTCCTTACCTCTTCATCATTGCTGCTAATTTTCTCTGTCATCAAATCAACTTGAATATTCAAAACAATGTTTTATTTGGGTTTCATCTATCTTCTCCTCAACATCAGCTCCTCAATATGCATTTTGCTGATGACTCCTTTTCCCTTATTCAAAATAATGCTATTAATATGTAGCATCTCTTGTCTCGAGTAGAGCAATATTGCTCCCTCTCTGGATCTATTATAAATTGGCATAAATCTTCAGTATATAGCTTCACCAATAACTATAGCCATTTGCCCAATTATAGTTGGAAGCGTACTCAAGATCATGAAATCATTAAGCTTTTGGGAATCCCTTTTCGCTTTAGAGGCCCAACTTCAGAGCTCTGGGACCAAGTACTTTCTCGAATTCAAAGGAAAATTGAAAAATGGAAAACCAAACCCCACACCCTCATCGGTAAGTATCTCATCTATAAGTCTATTTGTGCCTCTATCCATGTTTCTTATTTGTCATGTTGGGCCCCTTCCCATGCTTCTTATCAAAAGCTTGAACATTTATTTCGAGACTTCATGTGGTTGTCTAAAGACTCCCAAAAAGGCTTTCATCATATTGCCTGGAATATAGTAACTCTTCCTAAGAACAAAGGTGGATTGGGCCTTTTTAACTCCTTTAAGTAAGGTCTCACCCTTGTTGCTAAGTGGTTGGTTCAGCACTGGGATGCCCCCAATATTATTGGGAATCTTCTTTAGTTAATGCTTCGACAAGCATTCCCTAAGAATAAGTCCATCTGGAAGGGTATCCACCCTATTAATTGGATCCTTTCTCCTCATGACATTATCATTCTTGGAACACATGTTTTCAAAAGCATTTGGAAGGCTTGGCAGGTCTTACATTCTCATGTGAATTGGAATAATGTTTATATCAATCCTACTCTCCTTTCTAAGATTTGCCCTTGGTGGCTACCCCTATTGCCTGCTCCTCTAGCCACCTCAAATGCCAGGACAGCCACCATTTGGTTTCAAAAGGGAGTTGTTTCCCTTAGATGTCTTCGTCTCATCAATCAGTGGATTACTTGGGATATGTTCAAAAAATTATATGGGGCTTCCAGATCTATGCACCACTGCCTTGACAAACTTTATCACTTCATTCATCAGTACTTGCATTTGGATGCTTTGGTTTCTAGTCTCTTCCATGGTCTTCAGTGGATTAATGGATCGAACCTTCTACCCTATAAACCACATGTGCCCTTTCAGTTGTTGCATGATTCCTCTATGATTATTAATCATTGTAATATATCATGGCACAAAGAAGAGTCTAAACAGTTTTGGCTCTCCCTCTTCTCATGAGTTTGGAGCCTTCTGACTCGTCCAAAAATTAAACAATTTCTTTGGTGCCTTCTTCCTCAAGGCCTACCTATCGGCAAACATCATGAATACCTTGGGATTCCAAACCCTAATTGCCCTCTTTGTGGAGGTCTTGATGATTTTGTCCACATTTTTTGGCATTGCCCCTTCGCTCAGTCTTCATGGGAGTGGGTTTCTAAAGTTTTCCGTTTGTGCAATTTTTCCCATGAGGATATCTTGTTCGGCTTTCTGGCCACCCCCTCTGCTGACCTTCAGTTTCTTTGGGAAGTTATTAGGCCCCTCATTCTTTACTATATATGGAAGCGATGATGCACTGCTCTTTTCCAGAACACTGATTCGTCTAACTCTAACCATTTAGCTATTATGGAAAAATTTCAAATTCTTCACCTTGTGCATTTCCAAATTATATCTCACACTTCTAAGTTAAAGTTGGATACTAATTAGTTGTTTTATTGTTTGCAGCCTTGGAGCAGATACACCAATTCGTGCACTCTTCCCCATCTCGATCTACTACATCAGAGTGTCTCATCATAATTTTGAGCATTTTTAGCTTTGTGTTGTTCCCCTGGTCTTATTAACTTGTAGTTCTTATTGATTCCTAGCATGAGGTTGCTCTTTGGAATGTACTTCCACACCCTATGAAGGACTATGTATCAAGATGTTTTCCATCAACATTTTCATTTGACATTGTTCTTCTCCCTATTTAACCATCAATATGTTCATATGTTGATCATGTACTTAATCTCATTTAATTAATAAAATTATCTTTTTGGGGTTCAACACCCCTCCCATATTAATTGATGTTCCAAGAACACACAAAACACACCTAAAAGAATATAAAAATTAAAATTGATTAATCATTAATATTTAAAAAAGAAAAATAAAAAATCACATCCAAAATTAATAGATCCATATGCTAAAAAAATGCATACAAAATCAAAAGAATGAACATATTAAAGAGAGATATATTGTTAGTTTAAAAAAGTATGCATATAAAAAATACACACTAGCTAGAATTAAAGCACATGAATAAACAAATGATTGTCCTTGGTGATTGACTTTTGAAGATGAAGTTTTCTTTCCTCCACTTATGGATGTTTTTTCTTTATCTTTATTTGAAGAAGGAGCAGAAACTTTATTTTCTTGGTCCTTAAAACTACAATCCCCTTGGTTGTAATCTTTGAAAATTGATGATGAAGTAAAGGATGAGAATGAATCCTTACTAAAATTGGTACTCTTCTTTCTTTTGAAAAAATAATTTTGTTTATGTGGTGATAAATTTCTTACCATAAGAGGTATACAATTATTTTGATACTACCCAATACTATATGATGATAGAAAATGAGGGTAGTACATTGCATTAAAGAATTGGGCTTGTTTCTACTGTGGTTGATTTAAAATTTTTCCTTGTAATGGTATAGAGGGTCATGATGGACATGGCTAGAACAACTATTAAAATAGTTATGATGGATATGGTTTATATTGATGGAACACTACTTGAGGTACTTGATCCATAGCTTGTGGAGTTTTTTGGTAGGAAGAAGGGTGGCATGATGAAGCTTGAGGCATTGTAGAGGGCACACTCTAAGGTGCCAAGTTTAAATAATTAGATCCCATCCATTGTTGATGTTATTGTGGAAAAAGAAATAAATTATAAGGATAAGACACTTAATCAGGGGAAGGCCTCTTACCTTTTTTCTTACTTTCACCAATCTTTCCCTATGGTGTAACTACTTTCACAACTACTTTAACAACTTTATTGAGAAAATCCTTAACACTTGAGTCATCTTTTCATTTAATACATCTAAAAACTTATCAAAAACATAGGCAAGGTTCACTAAAGTTTTGTTAATTTTCATGCTCTCTTGCATAAGGACTTTACCAACATTAGAAGGTTGAATCTTACATTTAACATTTATCACATCCTTTTAACATTGGGGTTTTATGTTGACTTCCTTTACATTAGCATGCTTATGTCATTCACCTTCTAATCTAGTCACAAAATCTAACATAATTACAATTTGAGCCACTGATCTTTGGTAGAAATTATTCATATCATACATATCCATTCTTTCATGAATTTGCAACCATAGTCCTTCTACCAAACATTAATTGGTCATGTTGTTTGAACCCATGATTTGGACACTTATTGAACATGGAATTGTACCATTTTATGGCTACATCCATTGATTCATTAATATCTTGCTTTCATCTTGCTATCTTCATTCTAACATTTGCAACTCAAGCATAAGATTGAACCTGACATTAAAATTTTTTAACATTTCTACCTAAGAGGAGATAGAATTGGATGAAAGAACTTGATACCATGTTTTAGCATGTTTAGTGAGTATGTAGGGAGCCACTCATTGTTCAAACATTGTAGCTCACAAATTATGAAAAATGCTTGAACATGAAGCTATGGATCATCATTCAATTACTTGTTGAATGTAGAAATTTCAGCCATATCAACCTTTTTAATTTTTCTCTCCTCAATACTTTTAGTTGGGATGCAAACTACTTCATGAATTTGACACCAGTAGATTCATGAAAACAATAGATGATCCAAACTATTAACACCTTCATTCAAATTAAGGAAAAACAAATGAAGAATGATGGACTAATTCAAGTTACCATAAGTGTAGCTTAGACTACATGAGCAAAGATGCATAGACCTTCTTCTTCTAGAATCATTCATGTTGTAGCAATGCAAGTCTCTAGGAGAAGGTCCTACCTACTTCTGAGCATGTATGCACTTGTACTCTTGCTCCATAATCATATCATGAAGCTCTTGCTTCTTATGAGTAACATACTCTAATTGTTGGGGCAACATGAATTTGTAACCCACAAAATCCTCAATAAATCCTTAACTGGACAAATCCTTCTTAAGTAGTAGGTGCAACTTTTCTAAATCCTTTGCAAAATTGTCCATGTACATCACCTCATCATCCTATTTTGGCTTGATGAAATTTCACCACAATAGGAGGTGTTGCTTTATTCACCATGTTTTTAGAGTAATTTGGATCAATTAAGACTGTTTCTACAATTTATTTTTCTTGTTCATTTCAACCATGATTAATTTAGTTCTTTGTTTTTAACAAAATCAAGAACTAAGAAAAGGAAAATTGTAAATGTAAATATAAAATAAGAAATTCATAGATGCATTCCTCAATAATGATGTCAATGACATGATCTTCCCTAGTCGAGATCATAGGAGGTCTACCAATGGTATACGTAGTGCATCCCTCATAAACATTGAAGATGACAAAAATGTGAATTACAAAGTTTACTTGCATATATTGTTGCATTCAATAAATAAGAATGCTATAGTATATATGATATAAATGAGGAAACCTATGTTTCCATGGTAGGAAAATGATATTTTTATAATTTTTATGTATTTTATAAATATAAATAATTCAACAATAATTAAAGCTTGTTGTAATCCCTTGTGAGATAGGTGCAAGGAAAAAATTAAACACACATGCAAACCATGCCACAATCTCTTAAGGGATAACTGTGACACTAATACACAAAGTGAAAAAATCTTTTTAGTTACACCCTGAATGGCCCAACACCATTTTGTACAAGTATGACCTTCTCAGGAAAGGCAAAATTATCATAAAACTCCACATAGCTATGCTAATCTATCTAAAGGAATTAATAAATTATAATTTCTAAATTTAATAAATAATTTTATTAATGAGATATTATTATTACGATGCAATAAAAAAATAAAAAAATTTAAGAAAATCATATTAAGCTTTATTCATTGCATAAATGCTTGACTCTGTGTTAATCACATGGTTTTGGGTTATGAAAGCATAGCAACACTTCAACAAAGTTTGGCTACAAGATCAAGTGATGACTCAAAAATACAAAGAAAAAGAAATAACATCCTAATTCAAGAAAGGAATAGAAGCACTTACCAAAAAATGCAAAAGAAAATTGTTAAAAAAATGAATTCTCCTTTGAGCTTTTTTTTTTCTCTTAAGGTATGGATTTGTAAAAAAAGTGGTGAGGTAGTGTATGAGGTAAGGAAGTGTACTACGTGAGGTAGCATACCAAGTGAGGTAACAAATTAGGTAAGGCAACGTACCATATGAGGTAGTACACATGGTGAGGTAGCACACCACATGAGGTAGTGTACGAGGTTAGCTAGTGCAGGAGGTGGGACACTATCAATCGTGTATCACCATTCACTAAAATAATCTCGAACTATATATTTGAATGCACATAAATAATTTCATCCATCCGAGGTTACATAGAGATATAGAATTTCCACTACATGCCTCATTATTTAGGATCCCAAGTGTAGATACAATGGCTTCAATGATAGGAGACAAAGATATCTCCTATCTTTATAGTAGCTTTGGCTACCCAATTGTTCCAAAAAATATAGGTCTTATCTAAAAACCACTTGTTGTTGGTGAATAAGATGGGCAATAGTGGAGAGGTTTGTAGGTACTTTCTCATCTCATGTGGAGTGAACTCTAAGAAGGGTATGATGTTTACCTTAGTGATGAACCGCGATATCGGGGCCACGATATCAGAGCCTACCATGTGATGTTGGATACCCGATATCGGGACCTATCTCCTTGCCTATAAATAAGAGGCGAGTGCACTTGGTTTTGCAATAGTTAGTTAGACCCTTAGCTGAACTCTTGCCTTTTCTCTCTCCCAAAGTTAAAATTATTTCTGTGTGCCTACAATAGGAGTCATAAAGTGAACAGATCTTTATTCGAGCATTGTGTACCTAAGCACACCTTGGGTACAGTAATAAAGATGAACTTTATGATAAACCTTGCAACATCTAGAATAGATTAATTAGTGTTAATTGATGTTATTAAATGATTTTCTAGTTAATTAATGTTTTCTCTCACCCTACACTTTCTTAAGTAAATACACTTAGTACAACTGCTTCAAGCATGTGAGTAACACTTGGTAACCCAGTAACAATTAGCGTTTGGTAATCCTAGTAGTGTTGCACTGGTTCAGGATGTGTATGACAAGTGGGAATGGATGTGGGTGTTAGGATTAGTTAGAACTTAGTTAATGAGTAGTTAAGTTAAATTAGTCACTTAGTTATCTCTCTCATCCCTTATTAGCATAGGACATAAAAACATAAAAGATATAAAAATCATATGCCTCAAGCTTACTTAATCATACAATTGTGACATACAAGTAAGTTTGGGAAGACAACCATTAACCAACCCATCCATGTTCCACATAGGCACATAAGCACTTAGTTCTTGAAATTCAACTGGATCGTGCGTGAAATGCTCATATTCGTATGGTTGAGTGTAGGGGTACCTCGCTGCTCATCATTGGCACCGTTGCCTGGGACTTAGTTGTTTGTGTGCTAATTAGAACTTAGGAAATCACTCACATCATTGGAACAAACCCTTAGGGTTGGTTGAGAAAATGAAAACAATACATTGCACACTGAACAAATAAGTATGTCTTCTTCTTCATACGAAAGTGCTTCACCACCTAGGTTTGAAATAGGAAATAATCGATGACATAATACACATGATGTTGATCCACTTGTCCCTCAACAATTTTGAGTGGTATATATTCATCCTGATGAGTATATACTAGACTTCACCTTTATCCTCCATCAAGATGAACAACTATGTTGGTGAGACTTAGAAGGTAACATAATGTTACCTCTCGATTGTTCAGTCCCAAACATGCTTCTTCATGTTCTCACATGAATTGGCATGCAACACTTACATGCAGAATACGTTATGCAAGATCATGACTCAAGAGAATAGCATCCCATGGAGTCACAACATCAAAGGGACTTTTCAAAGGAGAGATATCATAAGTATTTGAAGGGTAAATGGTCCTAGGATGTCCCACATGTCTTAAGCAAAAATGAGGGTGGTGAACCTGCCTCGGGTAGTCACCCACACAATGATGTTCCTCCCCTTGACATTGGCCAAGGGGTTGTGTATCAGAACCTTCATTCCACTATTCATAACCTAGGTTCTAATACCCATGGGCACAAAGGATCCAAAAAAGGGACATGAACACATGATAAAGGTGGACATATTGATCGCAATCGCAATTGAGGCTGGGATCATTGAAGAGAAGTTAGCAGACACTACAATGGTGATGGTTCTCCTTCTTCTTCACCTTCATCATCTCCTTCACCCTCTCCTTCAGTATCCGGACGTAGTCATAAAGAAAAAGACCATGGGGATAAAGGTAGGTAAAGTAGAAGTCATAAATGAAATAGCTAGGAAAGGGGACGAGGGCACTCTAGAGAATCACAACATAGAAGAAGGGAGAGTAGGGAACAACATAGGCATCATAGATGCCATAGATGAGATGATCACGATGAACCCCTACTCACTACTCAAAGTATGTTAGACATAACTGAGGCCGTTAGAATTCCAAAAAGGCACCAAAAATATTGTAGGATCAAAATATTAGATATGAACAACATCCCACAATTTGAAGGGGGATACAATGATGATCCTCAGAATCACTTACAAGCATTCCATGATGCGTGTGCCTTACAAAACATAGAGAACGAATGATAAAAACTTAAGTTGCTGCCACAAACACTAGTTAAAGAAGTGGAAAGCTGGTACTGATCCTTAGAATCGAAATCCATTCATAGGTGGAGTACTATGTTAGAACTATTCAACGACAAGTACTAAACGTACTCTTGAGTGTTTAAGTTGCGAAAGAAAATCCAAGGATGGAAACAAGGAGGACATGATCCCTTGGATGCTACCATGGGTCGATACTATGCACTATTAAATTGTTGTCTTGGCCATGGTTATTCACAAAGGGATCAACTATGCCATCTCGTAGATGGGCTTAGGCATGAAACGAGAAGAACCCTTGGGGCTTATGCCCAAGGAAGACTATTCAAGCTTAGGTTCCATCAAATTCAAAGACTATTGGAGCAAGTTTCTAAGGAAGAACGTGAGCTATGGAAGAGAGAAAGTGTGGAAGAGTATAACAAAGATCCTTCCCTCCAAAAGAGGGGAGTAAGATTTTGTAAGGATGAAGAAGGGTCACCACTCGAAGAGATGGTGAATAGGAAAACTTTACCTATCAAAAAGTTGACATCAGAAGTATCGGCAAAGGTAGAACAAATATGGGATTCCCTAGACAATAGATTTCAAACTATTCTTAAATTAGTAGAGGAGATTAAAGAGCAAGGTAGTGAAAAAAGAAAAAAGAGAGAAATCGAACATGCACATAGCAAGGGTAAGGACACAGTTTCCATCATTGAAGAGGTTGTGGATTTAGAAATAGACAATGATAGTGGATGCAAGATATGTTAATATGACCATCCTAAGGGATGTTGCCCTATAATCTCACATCTGCAGGAGTTTGGAGTGTATGCACTCAACCCACAATTGAACAAACAACAAACACCCTGAAGGTTACCTTACCCCCAAGGTAACCCAAGACAGTTCCACCAACCTTTAACATATTATCCAAGTGGAACTCCACCACAACTGATTAAGAAATATCAACAGTGGTAGCACCCACAATCATGGGAAATGCCACCACCAAGGCAACATCTATCTAGAGTTGGCCAACTAATCCATCACTATCCCACTGGGACTAGTGGAGGACATTGTTACCATTGTTTGTGGATGGTTGTACCCAACTAACTTCCTAGTGATTCAGATGAAAAAAAATAAGGGGGACTTCCCAATCATAATGGGAAGGGCATGGCTAAGCATCATCAACACATGCCTAGGGATCTGTGATCTTTCCCTAGAAATATCAAAGGAAAATACATTCGGAAAGATTGAGAAGAAGAAAGTTCCATGCATCACATATAGTGACACGAGGTGTAATTATGTATAGAGGTCATGGTTTGTGCAAAGTTTAGCATTGCCTGCATGTAATTAGTGTGCACAAGTCATCAACATAAAAAGATGCCTATATGCAATAGCCATATGATAGGAAGGCACCTAGTGGTTGATAGCTGATCAAGAGAGTAGTTCAATCATATGCATGGAACCAATTGAGGGTTTGACTTGCACTTACATTGATAGCATAGACACATTAGAGTAAGTCCACCACCAACTTCCAAGTCTTAGCCTTAAAAATATCAACTGGGGGAAGTTGGAAATCTTTGAGAAATTTAAGCAGGAGCCCCTTGAGCTGAAACCATTGCCCACTGGTATGGAATACACATTCCTTAAAAATGAAAAACTAGTAATTATTAATGCGAAGCTTACTCCGCAACAAAAAGAGAGACTGCTGAAGGTGATAAATAAATGGTTGAAAGACTTTGCTTGGTCATATCCTGAATTAACTAGAATAGACCCTAGGATATGCTAGCACAGAATTTACATCGACCCCTCCATGAAGCCTTGAATATAATCACAGAGGTGATTGAACCCAAAGTTGAAGCAAGTAGTTAAGGAAGAAATCGAACAGCTTCTCAAGGCTGGGTTCATATACCCCATTGTTGATAGTGAATGGGTTAGCCCCTTAATTATTGTGCCTAAGAAAGGAGACAAATGAAGGATGTGCATATATTTCAGGCTAATAAATATGGCAACATTTAAAGATAACTTTCCATTGCCATTTTTTGACCAAGTCTTAGACACCATCGCAGGGCATTGCTATTATAGTTTTCTGGATGGATATAGCGGATATAACCAAATACAAATAGCCCTAGAAGACCAAGCCAAGACTATGTTCACTAGTCCTTAGGGAATGTTTGCATATAAACAAATGTTGTTTGGCTTGTGCAATTATCCTGCAACATTTCAATGACTAGTTCTAAGCATATTCCAACAGCAGATAGGGAATGGTGTGGAGGTCTTTATGGGCGACTTTTCCACTTATGGATCAAACTTTGATCAAGCCTTGGACCAGTTAGAGTAAGTGTTAAAAAGATGTGTAGAAACCAATTTGAGGCTCAATTGGTAGAAAATCCATTTGATGATCCAAGAAGGCATAGTACTAGGGCACAAAATCTCATGCACAAGGATAGAGGTAGACCCCAAGAAAATCAAACTTATCTAAGGAATTACCCATCAACCGGAAACTGTCAAAGATATTCGATCATTCCTTGGACACATTGGCTACTATAGGAGATTTATTGAGAACTTTTCAAAGGTTTCCAAACCATTAGTGGAGTTAACAAAAAAAGACGTACCTTTCGAATGGACCAGGGAATGTGAATTAGCTTTCCAAACTCTGAAATAGAAGCTAGTAGAAACACCCATTCTACAAGCTCCTGATTGGTCCAAACCATTCCATATCATGATTGATGCATCCAACTATCTCTTTGGAGCTATACTTACACAGTTAGATGATCAAAAACGTTCTTATTACATCCACTGTGCAAGTAGAAGTATCACTGGTGCACAAATTAACTACACTACCATAGAGAAAGAATTAATGGTTGTAGTGTTTGCACTAGAAAATTTTAGACACTATGTATTGGAATATAAAGTATATATACATACAGATTATAGTGCAATATGATTCCTCATGAATAAGCCAATGGTAAGCCCTCACATCATATGATGGGTTGTAATCTTACAAGAGTTCAGTCTTACGATGATCAATCATAAAGGCACCAAGAACGTAGTTGCTGATCATTTATCTCGGTTGTGATGGGACAACAAAGAGGATGAGTATCCAATTTCTGACTATTTCCTAGATGAACTCCTCTTTGCAGGTGTTGTAAATAATCAATTAACCATGGAGACAAACTAGTATAGTAGCATTCTTACCTATCTCCTTACACAAAAAACACCACCAGGGTTTGACGCCAAAAAGAAACAACAATTTCTTTACTGAGCCAAGTATTTTATGAAAATCAATGGGAAACTTTACAAAGTATGTTCTGATGGCTTGGTTTGATGGTATGTTCCTGATATAGATCAACTACAAGTTCTCCAAGATGCTCATGAGGGTCCTTATGGGGGTCATTACGCTAGGAGACGAACAACCATTAAGGTCTTGCTTGCAGGATATTATTGGCCTACATTGTTTCAGGATGCCAATCAATTCGTTGAATCTTGTGAGTGCTATCAACGTGATGGGGGAATGACTACTAGAATGGAGGGTCCACAAAAATGGATTCAATTGTTAGAACCCTTCGACATTTGGGGAATTGATTTTATGGGGCCCATTACACCAATGTCCAGTGGAAAAGCTTATATTATTGTTGCCATTGATTATATAACAAAATGGGCTGAAGTAGCTGCTGTTAAAGATTGTACATCATTTATAGCTGCACAATTTTTTTAACAACAAATCGTGAATAGGTTTGGTGTGCTGCATGCACTTATTTCAGATAATGGTACACACTTCACAGGTGCAACTTCTTGGAAATTAATGCAACACTTAGGGGTTGAGCATAAATTGCCTACACCATACCACCCCCAAGTGAATGGTCAAGTAGAGGTCACCAATAGGGAGATTACGAAAATATTGACAAGAACTATTAGCAAGTATAGGCGAGATTGGAGCACTAAACTGAATGATGCTCTTTGGGCATACCGCTCCACATGGAAACTCCCTACAAGCTACTCTCCCTATGAGTTAGTATACAGGGAGCTTTCAACACTTTCTATTCAAACTGAGATTCGTACACTATCCATAGCATGTGACCTCAACCTTGATCTTGACCTAACACAGAAACAACGGTTAGTAACCCTTAACTTGCTAGATGAAAATTGACTAGTTGCCCTATCATCTAATGAATTGCACAAGGCATTCAATAAACAATGTCATGACCTAAGAATTAGGAAAGTTAAATATCAACCAGGAGATAAGGTCCTTTACTAGAATTCCACACATGTTCCACAACATACTAAATTTCAAACACTATGGGAAGTACCTTATGTTATTTATGCAACTTTTCCTTTAGGGCCCATGATAATATACAAACTTGAGAGCCCAGACAAGAGACTGTTGGTCAACATGCAACAAAAAAAACCTTTCCATGAGCTTAGGACAACCAGTACACATGCTACCTCTGTTGGTGGATAACCTTGCTCACTATTTTAGATCTCCTCCTTCCAACTTAGTCATGGGGGAGATGGCCACCTATGTTAATTGTTCTAGGCCCTCAGTTCTTTTTGAATTTTTGTTTTACACTTTTTTTTTGCACATTTTTCAATCTTTCTTATTTTTTTTACATCATCGTTCACATTTCTACTATTTCTTTATTTACTTGATTTAATTTTATTCGTCATCCAATAAGTGCTCATGATGGTGGATTGAATTATATCATATTGATTGTTAATGTTTAGTTTTTACCTTTGAATTATGATGTTGATATCAAGGGATGCCTTGGTAAAATAGGCAATGAGTCCACGTTGTCTACTCATTCGTACAACTCTATGGTCTCCTTTGGCTTGGAACTGTATAGTCCCCTTTTCTAAGTAAACTAGTTAATAAATTGGTGGTTGGGTATTTTTCAAATGAAGGAAAGACTCAAGGTATGAAAAGGGTATGACTTCAAGGGGATTTGATGCATTTGTGTTGGCCATTCTCTTGGGTGCTTGGATGTTTTTTCTTGGGTTTTCTATCATTCTGACATTGTTCAAACATTAGGAAGCTGAGTGAATAAAAATAAGTCTTTGCATGGTGTGGTTCTCACCAAAAAAAAAGAAAGAAAAAAGAGAAAAAAAGTGAGAATTCAAGGCACACCCCTTAGACACAATAATGAAGTATTGGCTACAAGCACTGGTTATGGAACTAGAAAGACATGTTACCCATGCCTGAAGGTTCCCTCTAACTAAGGCCATTTCTCGCTTCCTGCTTCTCCATCTTGCTCTCCTTGGAATGGTGGTGACTCTTTGTGGAAGCATTCTTGTTGATTCAAGTGGATGGATTGGTCAAGTGTGTTGATGCAAGGTCACTGGATGTGGTTTGTTTGAGTCTAGATTTGGGATGACTTCTATTGAGTCACATTAACCATAAAATACACAGGGGACTTTACACAACCTTGTTCTTGAGATTCCATTCCATTTTCTACTCTCCATCTTCCTTTCCATTTTTCACCTCATCGCTAGTTTTATCATTAGTCCATCTCTAGGTTGATGCATTATTCTTCTTTGGTGAATTCTTGTAGGTAAGTTTTTAACTCTTGCTTCCAAATGACATTCCTAGAGCCTATGGACTCTTTGGTTTGTGGGTTTGTCAGGGCATAAAGGGCATGAGCCTGCTTTGGGGAGGACCCATTGGCATTCCTTTTTGGTGCAATTGTTAACTTATTTTCCTTAAAAATTTCCTACAATCAATCATTTCTTGTTTCATCCCCATCCATGGCATCCATTTTATTGGCGTTGCCGTTGTTATTTTTCCCATCTTTCTTGTTCCTCATATTTTTCCATCTTATAGCTACCAGAGTTTTGCTCTTAGTTGTTGGGGCCTTGGCACAAATTTTTCAATTTTTTCCATTCTACTATTTGCCTAACCCCTACACCTTGGGTAGTCACTAATGATAAATGTCTGAACCAGTTTCTACCATAACCACAACTCAGCTAATGCGCTTCATATCGAGGAAAGGCATCAACTGCATTGTGGTTTATCTATCCTTGCTCATTTGTGATTGTGTTGTGTGTGCAGATGGAAATCATACAAACAATGGACTAGGCTTGGAGGAAGCACTCAAGATGGATCAGAATTGGAGCGTTTACGAAAGGAGCAAGTTTGGTGGTGTGGCTATGGATAAACAATGGAAGGCGCAATCTCGGCATTGGTGGAAACACGCTTCATCTTCTTTCTCTTTCTTTTTCTTCAAGCTGCCAAATAAAGGCTTGGATGTCATTTATATACGATTGTTCACCACAATGGTCATGAACACTAATGTTGAAATATGCTTATTGATCCATTCACTGGGCACGTTAAGTCTGTCATCTCATTCCACTGTCAGTTGTCATTTAGTCAATAATCCCATACCTTCCCAATATTTTGTAAGGAACTCGAGGATGAGTTTTCATTTAGTTGTGGGGGTATGATGAACCGCGATATCGTATCCGCGATATTAGGTCCATGATATCAGAGCCTACCATGCGATATCGGATACTCGATATCGGGACCTGTCTCCTTGCCTATAAATAAGAGGTGAGCGCACTTGGTTTTGCAATAGTTAGTTAGACCCTTAGCCAAACTCTTGTCTTTTCTTCCTCCCAGAGTTAGAATTATTTCTGTGTGCCTGCAGTAGGAGTTATAAAGTGAACAAATCTTTATTTGAGCATTGTGTACCTGAGCACACCTTGTGTACGGCAATAAAGACAAACTTTATGATAAACCTTGTAGCATCCAGAATAGATTAATTAGTGTTAATTGATGTTATTAAATGTTTTCCTAGTTAATTAATGTTTTCTCTCACCCTACACTTTCTTAAGTAAATACACTCAATACGACTACTTCGAGTATGTGTGTAATGCTTGGTAACCCAGTAACGATTAGCGTTTGGTAATCCTAGCAATGTTGCACTGGTTCAGGATGTGTACGACAAGTGAGAATGGATGCTGGTATTAGGATTAGTTATAACTTAGTTAATGAGTAGTTAAGTTAAATTAGTCACTTAGTTATCTCTCTCCTCCATTATTAGCACAGGACATAAAAACATAAAAGATATAAAAATCATATGCCTCAAGCTTACTTAACCATACAATCATGACATACAAGTAAGTTTGGGAAGACAACGATTAACCAACTTGTCTGTGTTCCATAGAGGTGCATAAGCACTTAGTCCTTGGAATTTGACCGGATCATGCATGAAACACTTGTATTCGTATGGTTGAGTGTAGGGGTACCTTGCCGCTCATCACTTAGTAAGTACATTGGTGACAAGTACCTTGTCATTGATTGCTCTAATACACTTCTTAGTGAGTATCAGTTGTGTTGTGGTTGTAGCAATAGATGGTGTTGGTGCCTCTACTTGGATAGATTATTGAGTTTGGAGTATTGGCTAGTACACAAGTGTACCTACTACTCTTCTTGTCCTTGTCCCCTAGCCTAGGATTACTACAACTAGTCCCATCCTTGTCCACGTCCATCCCTTGGCATCTTCTCTCTTTGTTGTGAAGGTTTATTGGCCTTAGGAACATGTTTTGGTGCCATCTTTAATTATCCAATGGGTAATTATTAGTTTTTGAGATTTATTTATGATGACCCAAACCCTTATTGATCCCTTGGTTAGCCCAACATTTTAAAAAATATGGCATTTATGGTGTAAAGTGATTGTGAGTTTTATATTTCTAGGGCCCTAAAGCAACAAAAAGATCATTTTATTAATTATTTTTAAGGTTATCTAAAACTTTCAAGAATGGGATTAGAAATTTTTTTAGTTGATGTCTTTGTGGCTCCCATGATGAAGAGCTTAATTCTAAGAGCTCATAGGTTTCTTTAATAGAGTTAAATGAACACTTGGATAGCAAACTATGATACTAGGAAGGCTTTAGAACTTGAAAATGGAAAGAACACTTTTTGTGTTTGAGAAAAATGTGAGAGAAATGAGAAGGGGTGTTGAGTATTTATTGTTTTTGTTGTGAGATCACAAGGACTATAGTATATGTGATATGCATTTTTCTTAGCATTTTTGCCTAAAACTTTGCCATTTTTATGCATCTAATGGATCCCATAGATTTTAAGGGTTGCTAGGCCGATGTAGATTCAATTGATGCTTGAAATAGTTGAAATCATAAAATATGAATCTTGTTAACTCAAAGTTGATAAAAATGAGAGGTTTTAGGAGAAAATCATGAAAATCCAATTTTAAATTAAACAAAAAGTGAGGAGAAGTGTGTTCTATAATGATGCATAAGGTTGATGAAGTTAATCATAATGCTCTAGAGAGTGTGAGATTTGTTATTGATCATGATTCCCAATAGTTATACATGTGGGTCCCCCCTAAAGTAGACTCGTGTTCATAATACCCATGTATAACCACTTCTACAAGTATCCATGGGCATCCTAGAATTTAAATGTGGGTCATGTTCTTGTCCTAACATGCACAACCACAGTGGTTGAAGTCCTACATTATGCTATATAACACTACAATTCATAATTGTAGCATGGTAGTGAGGTGAAATGGAATAAGAAGCATTAGAGAATTAGGATGTGAGGTATCTTACCATGGTTATAGTAGGTTGTGCATGTTATACATGATTAGAATGTCCATCATACTTGTCTATTAGGATTCCAAACCAAGTTCAACCACTTACTAGTGACATTACATTGCGTCATCTTGGGCCCTCCATCATGAGACTAACAAGGCATCACACAAAGAAATCACCATTCAATAATAAAATTGGAAACTAAATGTTAAAAATCTTGAGAATAATTAATTAATTATTGAAATTTGGTGCTTGTCTAATGGTGATGACTTTGTGTGAATCAAAGTTTGTAACCTCTTTATTGCAACTACTTGTACATGTCTAATGGTTACAAACTTTGTGTGACATACTTGGATTAGCAAGGTCTTTTGTTGGACCACTTCCTCTAGTAGTACCTCTTTTTCTAGCTCACAAATATGGATATCCTTGTGAAGAGCTAGATTCTTGTTATATTCTTATGTACCTTCCCTCTTTTGGAATTCTCCTTCTTCTTTAACCACATATCAATCAACATCTAGATTTTATTTGCTTTGTGATTGATGAGTGGTGAGGTACCCCTACACTCAACTATATGAATAAGAGCGTTACACGCACGATCCGGTCGAACTTCGCAAACTAAGTGCCTACACGCCTCATGGAACACTTAAGGTTCATTATTCGTTGTCTTTCCATACTTACTTGTATTTGTCATGGTGTATGGTTAAGTAAGTCTGAGGTATATGATTTTTATGTCTTTTCAGTTTTATCTCCTATGCTGATAAGGTGAAGGGTTGAAGAGACTAATTAACTAAATTTAACTAACTAACTAAGTCTTAATTAACCTAGCGTCAGCATTCGTTCCCACTTACCGTTCACACCCTAAACCAATGCAACCTTTGTTACCAAACACTAATCGTTGCTAGGATCACCAAGCGTAAATCGCGGGGGATGTGATATCGCGGTGGATGCGATATCGCGTACACGATATCGCGGCCCATGCGATATCGCGTCCCATCATACCCCCATGACTGAATAAAAACTCATCCTCAAGTTCCTTACAAAATATTGGGACGGTATGGGATTATTGACTCAAATGGAACTAATGGGATGACATGTGAATAGATCATCATTACAAGAAAAGAAAAAACTGGTGTTCATGACAACAAGAGTGAACACCTTATTACATTGACATCAGGCCTCATTTGGTAGCTAAGAAAGAGAGAGAGAAAGAAGTGTTGTTGCTGCCAACGCCAAGATTGCATCTTTTGTTGTCCATCCGTAAGTGCGCCATCGGTCTTGCTCCTTGCATAGTTACTTCAGCACTGCTCCATTCCAAGTGTTCCCTCTAGATCCGATCCGTTGTTGCATGATTGTCATCTGCACACACAACACAATCTTATATTAGCAAGGGTAAATGAATTTGAACATAGTTGATACCTTGCTTCGGTGAAACGTTTGTTGGCTGGGTTGTGGTATGGATGATTGTAGATCTGGAGATAATAGTGGTGCCTACCGAAGGTGTAGGGGTTAGGAGAAAATTGAAAAAATTGGGCCCTATACCCCCATGACTAATCGTGAACCTCCGGTAGCGATAAAATGGAGGAAGAAAAAGAACAAGAAAGATGGAGAAAAAGAAACAACGATAACATCAATGAAATGGATGTCAAGATGGAAATAAAAAAAATAAATTGAATTGCAAAAAATGTTAGGGGAAAGAATTTAACTGGTGCACCAAATAGGAATGTTAGTGGATCCTCCCCAAAGCAAGCTCATGCCCTTAATGCCCTGACAAACCCACATTCAAAGAGTCTGTAGGCTCTGGGAATGTCATTTGGAACAAGAGTTAAAGTTTTAACCACAAGAATTTACCAAAAATAAAATAATGCATCCACCAAAATATATACACTAATGATACAACCAACAATGAGATGAACAATGGAGAGAAGGGTGGAGAGAAGAGAATGGAATGGAATCTCAATAACAAGGTGGTGTATAGCCCCTTGTGTAGTTTATGATTAATGGGACTCAGAAAATCTCATTCCAACTCTGGCCTCAAACAAACCACTTACAGTGACTTCGCATTAATACATTTGGCCAATCCATCCTCTTGAAGTAACAAGAATGCCTTCACCCAAGAGCCACCACCATTCCGACGAAACAAGGAGGAGAGAATGGGAAGCGAGAAGGGCCTTAGTTAGAGGGAAAATTTTTATTTTGAGTTCCATAACCAGTGCTTGTAGCCCAAGGAATTATTTTGTCTAAGGAGTCTGCTTTGAATTCTCAAAGTTTTTTTTGTGTGTTTGTGCATGAGAACCACACCATGCAAAGACTTTGTTATTTTTATTTGCTCAGCTTCTCGAGAATTGGGTAACGTCCAAACGGTAAGAAAACTCATGAAGAAAACATCCAAGCACCCAAGAGAATGGCCAACACAAATACATCAAATTCCCTTGAAGTCACACCCTTTTCAATCCTTGAGTCCTTCCTTAGTCTGAGAAATGCCCAGTCACTGATTCATTATAGTTCTTATTATTGAAAGAGACTGTACATTTCCAAGCCGAGAGAGACCATAGAAACTAGTGGATGTATGGATGAAGTGAACTCATTGCCTACTATATCAAAAGAAACATACCTTAGTATCAACATCATAACTTAAAGGTAAAAACCAAACATTAGCAATCACTATAAGAATAGTTCATACCATCATGAAGAACACTTATCAATGACAAACTTACAAGATGGATAAAGCACACATACACACACACAAAAGAAATGAAAAAGGGATAAACGATGTTGTAAAACAAAAACAAGAAAAGTTAAAGAAATTTGTAAAACAAAAATGTGTAAAAAAAAAAAGGTGTAAAACAAAAACGTGTAAGACAAAAATGTGTAAAACAAAAATGTGTAAAAAAAAAAAAGGTGTAAAACAAAAACGTGAAAAAAAAAAATGTGAAAAACAAAAACTTAAAAGGAACTAAGGGCCCCAAATGATTAGCATAGGTGGCCATCTCCCCCATGACTGAATGAAAAGGGAGAGATCCGAAATAATGAACATCTGTTTGAATTTTTAAGAAGTGTCCAACTTCTCCCAACTGATGTTCTTAGATTAAGGGGTGGAAGTTGGCGATGCTCATATTCCAATGTATCTATGCCTTCATTGTTGGCATAAGTTGTTTTCCTAGTTCGTTCCATGCATATTTGTCGGTTGCTCTTTCGACTAGCTGTCAACCACGGGGTGTCTACTACTGGTTGTGTGGTTGCTACATACAGGCATCTTTGTCTCACAGTTTCAAGGGCACACCTACTGCATGGGGGACGACACAATATCACGTGGGATGCGATATCATGGCCCATGCGATATCGTGTCCCATCAGTGATCTTACAATCTCCCTTCGGCATAAATCCCAACAGTCTTATTAGTTCTATTCTAAAGCCCATCTTTATCATCTGCCTTGAATTTGAAACATAGTTTCTCAACATTGACACATGAAACACATCTTGAATCCTCAATAACTATAGAGATAAACTAATTTGATATGCCACTACTTCAACTCTTCTCAAGACCTTAAAGAGGCCAACAAACCTTGGTGTCAATTGATTTGATATCCAAACCTCAAACATATGACTTAAAGTAACTATCAATTTGATAATGTTATTTAAAAAACAAGTGGCAAAGTTTGTTTTAATGATGATTGACTTGATAAAGGTGGAATTAGGTACAACTTGATCTTGTACCTGTGAAAAGAGTAAAGATGCTATGCATTAAAATTATCTTGTGATTTCACACGGTAATATGTCCTATGTGCAAGAGGAGAGAGGTTCTACCCCTTTTGTTTCTTTTCCATGCTTTCATTTCACTTGCTCTATGTTTACCTCATCATATGCCATGTCTCAAGTACCCTAAAGGGAAAAGCTGATATGAAATTATTGAAAATAATGTATCCTCCTCATTAAATCATTTAAGATGCAAATGGATGCCTTGACAGTCAACTATTTAGGGACATAACAGATAGAACCTACTTGAGAAGGACCCATTTGGATAATTTTTGGTGTAAAAACCAAGAATATCCTAATTCCCATTTCATCAATTTCAATGAATTTTAATTTAATATATATTCTATGATTTCTTGTTGGAATTCTCTTAATTCTATTTTTGCATGTTCAAATCTTTATTTGGGAATTCCAATTGCTAAGAATTTTTCTTTTGTTTGTAAAACCTATTTAGCTACAAACATTTAAAAATTAAATTTTGTAATAGAAGATGATAATTTTTACAAAACAATACCATAGACAATGCATAGGATATACTTTGGGTCGACACTACTGAAAAACTAAATCTATATATATACACATCCACTCAACATAGTTTATTTTTTGTAAGTTCTTTTAAATGAAAATAGAATTAACCATGTTTGGACTGTTCACTTTTAAGTATTCTATTATTACCCTTTAAAATATATAATCATAATAAAACATTTGCATAATCCATTTATACTTTCATTAAAACTTATGTATAACAAATTTAATACAAATTGTAAATTACTTTTTGGTAATATAAAGCTATAATTTTACCTAATTTTACCACTCACAAAGCACAAAGTTTCTCAAAAAAGAAAATTTCTCAAAAAAGAAAAAAGGTTAGGGAAAGGCTATTATATCCATTATACAAATGATGCTACAATAGATTATGTACACATCATAATTTTATTTGGACTTTTTACCATGGAAGGGATTAGGTACGTGGTTAAAGAGTTTGAACAAAACGTCACGTTGGATTCCAAAAATGTCCAAAATTGCAAAAATTTGCGGAACAATGTTACCTTTGTGCTAACCCATTCATGAGGATCAACCGGGTAAATAATTCATTGGAATGGAACGGACTGGACTCTCTTGCCGATGCGTTGAATAAAAACGCATATATTTTCCCGGCAAAGCTTCTTCTCCTTCAATTATGGTTAGAAAATTCAGGGAAAACGCTCTTGGCCAACACGGCATTGATGGTGAACATAAACCATCGTGTTTTTAAAGAAAGGTGAACGTACACCGATGTTTTAATAATAAAAAACTGATGACTGTCCAAAAGTCACCGTTCAAAGATTTTCTTGATTTTGATTTTAATTGAAGGCTCAAATTTCATTGTGAAATGTGAAGATTATAATCTAAGAAATAGAATTTCACATACTTTAACTTTTGAGACTGAAATGTGCCTCATAAGTGGACTAGGATCGCATATTGAATGTAGAATTTCAAAAGAAAACGAGAATTATGGGAAATGGACCGGACTCTCTTGCACATGCTTTGAATTAAAAGAGCATAGACTTTTCTTAATCAAGCTTCTTTTTCTCTCTTTAATTTCATTTAGAAAATTCAGTTAAACTGATTACTTTTCATACACGATGCAGAAATTGGACGGACCATTTTTCAAAGCTTCTTCCTCTCTCCTTAATTTCGTTTGGAAAAATCAAAATGCAGCAATGAAGCTTCTTCCTCTTTTCTTATTTTCGTTTAAGAAATTCTATTCAACTGACCACTCTTCATGTGCAATGTAGAAATCCGATTTCCGTTCACCACAGCATTAATGGACTGGACTAAGCTCTGAAAACCCATAAATGTCCAGAAAAGGTATGAAGAATTTATGGAATAGGAATCTCAAACGACAACGAAAATTACGGGGGAAACAGAAGTCCAACAAAATTAAGCAGATTTCTCGTCCACCAGACAAAAAAACTTCAATGTAATACATTATTTAAGTAATGTATATAAACTTATAATGGAAAATCAATGTCCAGTCAAATGACTAAACATGGACTGAGAGGTTTAAATTGAGCTCAACTTCAACAACAATTATGTATTATTAGTATTGTTACACTACCCTTCGTTCCCGTACCTCTGCAGCATCACAATGGCCTCCTCCTCCTTTGCTGTTCCTCCTTTTCACATTCTTCTTCTTTGTTTGTGCTCTCTTTTTTTATTTGTTGCTCTTGTTAAAGCTCATATACACCATGACGGAGCTTTGAATGATATGAGAGCTCTTAGTCAATTCAAGAAATGCATCACCAGAGAGCCACTCTCTCTTCTCCACAATTGGGATAATCATGATGCTAACGCATGCAATTGGACTGGAATCAGCTGCTCCCGAAACATCATGGCCAAGTTGTGGAGATTGTTCTGCAAAATGCTATGGATCCCTATCTCCCCACTTCTCAAACTTATCATTCCTGCAAGTACTTGTTATTTTCAACAACTCTTTTTCAGGTACAATCCCATCATCCCTGGGCACTTTGCATAGGCTTAAAGAGGTTGATCTATGCATTAATGAATTTGAAGGTGGCATTCCTTATCAGATAGGAAATATTTTTTCATTGCAATTTCTTATTCTATGTGCAAATTCCTTGGTTGGTGACATTCCTTAGTCACTTGCAAGGCTCCAAAACCTTAAGAACTTCAATGTTTACCAACATAATTTGAATGGACAAATACCTTCTTGGCTGGGAGCACTCCACAAACTTGAATACCTTGACCTTGGTTATAACAACCTTCACGGCATCATTCCTAATCAACTTGGCAACCTTTCTTTCTTGCAACATCTTAATCTTAGGCCCAATCATCTGAAGGGTTTGATTCCATGTGCACTTGCCAGTCTCTACCATCTCTGTGAGAGAGGTAGCAAGGTTGGTGGTGGCCTGCTACTTCCTCCACAGTTTAGGGGCCATGGGGGCATAAGGGGTCTTCCACTCCTTGTGTCTTCGGAACCATATTGGCATGACAATTCCATGCATTAGTAAGAGGAGGCTACGACCTACCTTATTACCCCACTCAGTAGGACCTTGCTCGAGAGGGTTGCGTCTACGTTGGGGTGTTTTTATCGGGTGTGTCATGGGACGTGCTATGGGATGTTACATGCGCTCCTTGGAACGCGACACCAACTACTAGCACATGGTGATGAATTTGGAGGGTTCAGTTGGTAATCCTCGTGGTGTCCACCTGAGTAGAGCAAGGGAGTGCTATCTAACTTGTTAGCATATCGCGAATATTGAATATGAAACACCGCTCAGGAGACATGCTAACACTAACACATTGTTTGTTGGCATGTGTTTCAGGATTGTTGATTGTTGAGGCGTATTCCTCTTGAGTTTTGTCTCAGTTCAGAATCTGCTTGGGAAACTCTTGGGGTGTCAAACAACGTATCCAGGGACAACATTGTTACAAATGGTCTTAGAGCCTCATAGTTTCATTTACCAGTAAAACTTTCTCGCTAAAGGGATGAGAGGGTTTGTGGTTTGTGAGGTTTCCATTTTCAACTTCTACTAGCCGCTCTCCCTTTGAGGGTGGCCTTGTGCTAAAGCTCTCTCTTGGGCAACATGGAGCTTGGTGGACTGAGTGACATGGCTGATGTTCAAGAAAACCCAGAAATTGAGGCCAAGACAGAACTTGGTCAAGATGAGACTATGTTTCAAACCTTATGGGACCATGTCAAGGCAATTGATGAGGCCTTAGCCTACCCTGGTCCAAAAAATGCAGATGTGATCCATCACATTCTTAAAGATGTTGATTTACCACAAGAAAAAATGGATCTTTGCTCCAAGGACAGGGTGAAAGTGATAGAGGCTAAGGTTTCGATCTTGGAAGGTCATCTAGATTGCATGATCAACCTCTACAAGGACCTATTTGGATCCTTGGAAGAGGCACAAACAAAAGCATCTTTGGTTGAGGACCTAATTGGTCGGGTGAAAGTTCTGGAGGATGCCCTGGTGGGGGTAAATCAGGAGTTATTTGATTTGAAAATTGAAAACGCCATCCTGAAATCCTCCTTGGTAGGATGCTTGGTAGAAGAGCCAGTGAAAATGGCTCATATCAAAGCTAGAGAACCGAGTTCTTATGATGGCGAGAGAAATGATGCAAAAATTGATGCCTTCCTCCATGATGTGGAGATGTACATGAATACTGGGGGTGTCCCTGCAGCCCAAAAGGTCTCCACAGCATCTCAGTTCCTCATAGGAAGTGCTAAGCTATGGTGGCTTAGCCTCCTTCACGCTCAAGAAAAGGGCACTACTACAGAAAAGATAGAAACTTGGGATAGATTTAAGGCAGCACTGATCAAATAGTTCTATCTTGGGAACTCTGAATGGGTAGCTAGAACCAAGCTAGAGACCCCTAAAACATTCAGGGAAGCTTGATGATTATATCAATAGCTTCCAAGAACTCATGTTGCTGATTCCCGATATGGAAGATTGGGATCACTTTTTCAAGTTTGTAAATGGGTTACAGCCATGGGCACAGATGGAACTGCGCAAAAGAGGCATTGACACACTTTCAAAGGCTATTGCGGTTACTAGCATCTCAACTTCAAGGCAATGAAGCCAGATCAGGGTAAGCCTGGGAAGGGAAAGCATGTCACGCCCTCCCACTCTTAGAAAAGATATACAAGTTCCATTAAAGGGGGAAACACATTCAAATCGGTCCAGCAAGGCAATCGCTCAATGGGTGGCCCTCCAAGAAACCAAGGCTCCTAACAAAAACGTAAAGATATAGGGAGCATGTGGCAACCTAGGGCCAAGAAGAAACAATTTATAGAGGGTTCCTTTAAGGGGTCAATCTAATGCTTCTTGTGTCGAGGGAACCACCTAACAAGGAATTGCACCTTGAGTTCAGGAAGGATAGAAAATCGACAAGGGCAAGCTCTGAGGAAACAACTAATGACACTCGAATATTGCCTTGATCCATGCCTTCAGATCACAAATGGAGGCACATTGGGAGAATAGTGAAGGCTAGTGGTAATGATGGAGTTTTTTGACATGGTTACGTAGAGGTTAGGAGCTGAGAATTGCCAAAATCTAAATCTTGATAATTTACATCAAGTTCAATTGGCCCTAATCACTGTGAGCTTAAGTTAGTTAAGTGCCATCATTGATAATGGGGCTAGCCACAATTACATGGTTCCAGCTATGATAAAAGGTTTACAGCTAAAGATGGAACTAGTCCAAGCCTCCTATAAACTGGAAAAGTTTAGACCCCTTTGGTGCATCAGAGTGTGTCGTAGTGTCCCAGTTCAAGTGGGTTCGTGGCAAGGAGTCCTAGATTTCTCTATTCTAGATATGGACTCCTTTTAGGTTATATTGGGGCATGAATTCTTATGTAAGGTCAAAGTTTTCATGGCTCCACACTTAGACCTGATCTTCATTTCACATGAAAGCTCCTCTTGCCTAGTTCAAACTCATGGAGCACAAATGGAGAAGGATGAGGGCTCTAGCCCCCAGATTGTGTCACTAATGGTGATGAAACGCTTGGCTAGGGATCCTACTAGGAAATTTTTGCTAGCTATACAAACGAGTGATCCTTTTGAGGCTTGTGGATCCCAAACTAATATTGACCCATGCATAGCACAAGTGCTAGATAATTTTAAAGATGTGATGCCGCCTGAATTGCCAGGAAGTTTGCCACCTTAGAGGGCCGTGGATCATAAAATAGAATTGCATCCAGGTAGTGACCCTTCTATCCAAAGGTCATATCATTTAACAGGGCCAGAATTGGGGGAATTGAAGAAGTAGCTTGAGCATTTGATGTCCAAGGGATACATTCATCCCTCAAAATTCCCTTATGGGGCACCGGTGTTGTTTGTCACCAAGGAGGACAAAACACTACGGCTTTGTTGCGATTACAAGTTGTTGAATAAACACACTATCAAGAACAAGTACCTAGTACTACTCATTTCTGATTTATTCAATCAATTGGCAGGGGCCTGGTATTTCACTTGGCTAGATCTTCGACAAGGGTACTACTAGGTTCGCATCACAGAAGGGGACGAAGAAAAAATTACATGCGTAACTCGGTATGGGTCATACGAGTGGACAGTAATGCCCTTTAGGCTTTGCAATGCACCAACTACATTTTGTACCTTAATGAATGTGATATTTCAACCCTTCCTGGATAAATGTGTGGTTGTCTATCTCGATGATATCTTAATATATAGCTAGACAATGGAGGAACATGCCCTCCACCTATAGTTGGTCATTGAGAAGCTACGAGAAAATTGACTGTACATTAAGAAAGAGAAATGTCAATTTTGTTGCTTGGAGCTGAAATTTCTGGGACATCTCGTAGGGTATGTACAGGTAAAGCCAAATCCAAAGAAGGTAGAGGTTGTGCACCAATGACCCACTCCCACTAATGTGCATGAGGTTAGATAGTTTATGGGGTTAGTCAGCTTCTATCGAAAATTCATCAGAAATTTCTTAGGAATCGCTGCCCCCCTGACCAATTTGCAAAAGAAAGAAGTTCCATGGTAGTGGGATTCAAATTGTCAGCAAGCCTTCGATAGGATCAAAGAAGCTTTAACCTCCCATCTAGTGTTGGCATTGCCTGATTTCTTGAAACCTTTTGAGATTTAGAATAATGCTAGTGAGAATGCAATTAGGGGCGTGTTGCTATAGGAAGGTCATCCTATTGCTTATGAGAACCAGAAGCTGAATCAAGTAGAGCAAAACTGGCTAATCCATAAAAAAAACATTCGCCATTATCTATTGCTTAAGAACATGGAGACACTCCTTGTTGGGAAGTTGTGTCTTTGCAAAGATAGATAATCTAGTCACTAACTACTTGCTGAATCAAACGAAGCTGAGGCCCAAACAGGCTCGATGGTTGACCATGTTATCTAAATTTAATTTGCAATTGACTTACCGACCTGGAAAAGAGAAAGTGGTGGCAGATGCATTGAGTCACCATCTTGAGCTTGCCACCCATCTCTTTTCTATCACTGGGCCACAAACTTCACATGTTCAATGTGATAAAGGGTTGTTGGCTAGAATTTAAGATGGCTTAAAAAGTGATCCTCATATCACTAATTTAATGAAGCTGATAGAAATTGAGCGAGCACCATAGTTCAAAATGAGGGATGGACTACTTTGGTTCCGTGATAATCAGATATGCATTCTAGATTGGGATAGCCTATGAAAGAAGATAATCTGAGAGTGCCATGAAAGAAGATTTTTCTTCCTTGCAGCATGAGCATAATTATAGGCTCCAGGAAGCCTATCTGCGTGCAGAGACAGTTTCTGTCGATGTGCATCTACAAAAAATGAAATCTTTTCCACACAATGTTGTTCAGAATGTGGTTGAATGCATTTTCTGCATTCAACAGTCACCTGCATTTCAGAGTGCGTTGATGTAAGCCTGCATGACGAAACTGGAGGAGGCTTTCCTTAATGAATGTCTGCATTTCAACATTCATAAGGAGGCCTGTAGGAAAGCAGGTGAGCAGCAAAAAATTGCTGCCTTTGCTATTGAAGCTGAGGCTGACAGGTTGGATCCGATTCCAACTGTCAAAGAGGTCTACAAAGAGACCGTGTGTCAAAACTGGGACGCTACCTTTCTGAAGTTTGGGGAGTGGCTCAAGAATTGTGGAGCCATCCCTAAAAACTTCTCCTTTCAGCAAAACCAAGGGGCAAAATCCCAACTTGGTCTTGCTGATCATCTTTTCTCAACCTCTCAGCAGTAGTTTCACAATTCAAGGAAAAAATCGTAGAATAAATCCCAATAACAATAGCAATAACAACAAGAATCCCAGCAAAAACAGCAAAAATCACACCAAAAACAGTAACCAAAATCTTCCCAACAGTAGCAGCAACCAAAAAATTCCAGATCGAAAAAATCTAGACAAAAACAGAGCAACCTTCTTGATGAAAATCAAGAAAATATTTTTGGCCCTAACCCTACAAATTTTAATTTCCTAAACTCTAACCCCCATTCTGCAGATTTTGGTTTTGCAGGTTGTGGTTTTAATCAGGTTCTAGTTTCCGGTGGCAATTTGTTTGGATTTTCAAATTACCAACTTAATCTTGATGGTTTGGGGGTTTTTGCCCAGGGTTTTTTAGGTTTTGGCTATGGCCAGGGTTCTTCTGGTTTTGGCTGCGGCGATGGCTGCCGTGGCGGTGGCTTCTTTGGATCTGGCCACGGTGATGTTTCCTTGGGTTGTGATCGCAGCCGTGGTCGCAGCCACGGTCAAGCCCACGGCTTTTGCAAATCTAGCATATCTACGGGTCATAGCTGCAGCAAAGGTTGTGGCATAAATAGATTTGCGGATCCCAGTTCCAGATCTGTTGATTTTAATGTTGATGGCCTGGCGTGTTTTGGATTTGGTTGATCTACCCACCGACGCTCATCATAGTGCATACATCCTCCTTGGCCTCTGCCTCCCGAGTCACACGTCGCTCCTAACGACGCCACTCGTTCTGCTTTTGCGTAGTTCCCTGTTTCTGTTTCTGTTTCTGTCTCTGGACAGAATGTAGGATCTGCTTCAGTTCTTACATAGAACTCTGACCCTTCTCCTGCTGCTATCCTATGCCCAGTTTTCACGTTGCGCGCTTCTGATTTCACAATGTGCATTTCTGACGCCGTGCTCGCATTTGCTCCTGCAGCATCCATGCACACGTCTACTTCTAGCACGCCCTCATTTGCTGCTTCCTTGGTTGTTTTTGCTTCACCTGTGCCCACGTCTGGACCTGCTTCAACGCTTGTGCGTGGCTCTGCGTCCACCACCGCCTCTACTCACAACAGCAGTGGCGGTTCTTACCTTAGCGACTATTCTATGTTCTCTGATCCGACCATTAACATCAGCTGCGGTTCTTCATCCACCCGAGGCTCTAGCAATGATTATTTTAGAGAGGGTGTTGGAAATGTAAATTTTAATGAAAGGACTAATGGTAATGTTTTTGTTTTCGGGTCTTTAAACCCGACAAGCCCAGCCCAAATTCAACGAGCTGGGCCCCACATGACTCCATTACTTCCCATTCCCAACCCCCCTTTGCCATCCCTTCTCAATTGGAAGGGACCCAGACCTCCACCCCCATTATCTCTGGGACATTTGCCCAAAACAACCCCCTATTTGCTCATCCTTTTGCACAATCTGCACCTCTGCCCGAACCCTCCTCCCATTGAGTTTTTCATCACTAGCTCGAAAACCCCCTCCTTGTTCTCGTTTGACTTTTTGGTTACCCGCGCTTAACCAAAAAGCCTACGCTCGTTTGCTTTTTGCACAAAAAACCATCTACGAAATCGAAAACCGAATGACCAATTTCACAGTGCATAATTTTTCGTCTCGAGTCCTTTCGGCAAACGAAACAAAAATTCTAGGCTATGGTTTAAAATTCATCCCCCACCCCCTTCCCATGGATAAATCGACCATTTTTAAAGAATTTACTGCATTCACTCATCTTTTGTGTTTGCGTAACTTTTTTAAGAACAAACCAGAAGAAAACTTTTCGTCCTCTGATTTTATTTTTGCTCTCCAAATGGAAAAAATAAAATTGCGTCGTCCCAACAAATGAAATCCCCCTGCAAGTAGTTTCAATCCGGAGCTAGAGCACAGCATTCGTTATTTCCTTGACTCCCTTAAAACTACTCTTACCACCATTAATTTTCACAGTAGACCTCTTCTCCTGAGATGTCTTCTTGGAGCACTTCACGGACTCCGGAATGATAAAAGTATCGTGATACGTCATACGGATAAAAACTTGGGGGTATGTGTTTTGGATTCTAGTTGGTACTTGGTTGAAGCAAACCGTCAGCTTGCCGATCCAGATGTCTACCTTCATGTAGACTTTGTTCCATGGGATTCTCTTCGTCGCTAGTTGTTCTCTGTTATCAACCGGCTTTCAAAAATTCTGTTTAATTTTGAGGATGTGTTGTTGCAAAACAAGGTATTTAAACCTTGTAATTTTTACATCATCCCTAAAATTCACAAACCGGTTTTGGTCAGACGCCCTATTTGTTCATACAAGGGCTATCTCCTTGAACCTGCTTCCCACCTTCTCCATTTTCTATTGTTCCTAATTCTTTGTCATCAACCATATCACCTCAAAGATTCCTCCACCCTGATCCGAGACCTTCATGCTAGATCTCTACCTCAAATTGTGCTCCTTTTTACATTTGATGTAGAATCTTTGTATCTTAGCATCCCCACGGATCAAGGACTCTTGGCTCTTCAAAACATGGTTGATGAATATTTCACTACAAACCCTACACCTTTGCAGTCATTGTACAACAATGCCATCATGGAGCTCTCTACCTTGGTGCTTCGAGAACACTACCTCGAATTCAACGAGGTGGTCTACAAACAAATCAAGGACATTGCCATGGGTAGCAACTTTTCTGTTGTCTATGCATGTCTCTTCTTTTGTCACCTGGAAAAACAAGTTTTCGTTGCTTCTTGATTTGATAACCTTTTATATTTTAAAAGGTTTATCGATGATGCTTTCAGCATTTGGAGTGGCACAGAAGATTCCCTTCATACCTTGCTCGAAAGGTATGGTAATGTTTATCCTTCAATAAACATTACCCTCACCATTTCCAACTCCACAATTAATATTTTGGATGTTACTTTTTTCAAAGGTTCTCAATTTGCTAACACTGGCATTTTGTCTACCAAGTGTTATCAAAAACCTTTGAATGCATACCAGTACTTCCCCTTCTCCTCTTGGCATCCTTTCTATCAGAGGAAGGCTTTTATTATTGTGGAATTGAAAGGTATCTTCTCAGGGAATCTTGCCTTGGCGACCTCTAACATATTCGACGACAACTATTTCATATACTTTGGGCCCGTGGTTATCCTTCCTGCTTATTGTTTAAATGCTTCAGTCTGGTTCTTGTTGCTTCTCATGGATCCCTTCTGGAAAGACTTCATCAAAGTCATTGCGTTCATAGGAAACAGACCCCTCTCATTTTCAAAATGAATTTTAGTCCATCTACTAAATCCTTGAACGTGAAGGCACTCCTAAACCCTATACTGTGTTGGCTTTGCCAAAAAGATCTGACACTCTAGAATGCCATTCCAGATGTGATCTCATGTTGGCGAAATTCTAAAAAGTTGCAATCATTGCTTATTCAGAACAAATTCAGGTGCTCGACCCCCACCCCCACTTCGGCCTGAATGAGTGGGGCTAGTTTAATTTTTCAAACTCATCCTAAGTTTTTTAATTATTCTAGTCAAAGTTGGGGTTTCTTTAAAAAGAGCACCTTTTGGCTCTTTGACTTTGTACATCCATTGCTGAAACATACTGAAGAGGGGTGTAACTCCCCAAAAACGTTTTGTGTTGACTACTTTGTATGTTCATGTTAAGTTTGAGCCTTTTCCAATTTTTGTTCCTTTGATTTGATTTTTCCCTTTGTCTCTGCTTTCCTTCCATTTTAAACCGTATTTTCGTTAGCCGCACAAGATCATCACAAAATTTTTTTAGTTTAACTCTAAAATTTTTTCAGCTTAACCCCAAAATTTTTTTAACTTAACCCTAAAATTTTTTCAGCTTAACCCAAAAAATTTTTCAACTTAACCCTAAAAATTTTTTCAGCTTAACCCAAAAAATTTTTCAGCTTAACCCAAAAAAAATTTTCAACTTAACCCTAAAATTTTTTCAGCTTAACCCAAATTTTTTTCAGCTTAACCCTAAAATTTTTCAGCTTAATCCTAAAAATTTTTCAACTTAACCCTAAAATTTTTCAGCTTAACCCTAAAAGTTTTTAACTTAACCCTAAAATTTTTCAGCTAAACCATGAACCCTAAACCCTAAACCCTAAGTGGGTTAGGCACCCTAGATAGCTTAACCCTAAAATTTTTCAGCTAAACCTGAACCCTAAACCCTAAACCCTAAGTGGGTTAGGCACCCTAGCCTTGTTTGGCATGATGGGCACCATCCTTAAATTGTCAGCAAGCTTTCATCCTCAAACTGATGGTTAAACAGAACGGATGAACTAGGTACTTGAAGAGTACCTTTGACACTATGTTTGTAGTGACCAAAAGAACTGGCCTTTTCTGTTAAGGATTGCCCAGCTAAGTTATAACATCTAAAAGTCATTAGCTACTGGGTTTTCTTCTGCAAAACTGGTAATAGGTAGGTAGCCCATTACCCCTCATATGGTCTCCCCTCGTTGTAGGGTTGGCATCCCTTAGTAGATGAATTCTTGAAAGTGTGGTTTGAAAATGTTGAAATAGCAAAATATCATCTGGAGAGGGCAGTGCAGCAAATGAAAAAGTATGCTAATAAAAAATGCTAGATTAGGTTCTCTTGAAGTTGGACCCACGTTAGTTTAAGCCAAAATAGGGAACTACCTCTAAGATGATGAGGCAGTATGATGGTCCCTTTTGGATCATTGATAAAATTAACCCTGTGACATATAAGCTTCAGCTACTGATCAATATGGACCAAGTCCATCTAGTTTTTCATGTCAACATGCTGAAGCCATTGCCAGATGGGTTCCCGTATCTGGAAAGAAGCTTCTCGATCCAAGAGCGACCTTGTATACAATCTATACAAGGAAAGAGAGCAAACTGCATTTGAAACTTCAAGACCACTGGCCATGGTGTAGATTTGAAAGTGGAGTTCCTCATCCACTGGAAACATTGTCCTGACTTAGAAGATAGCTAGGAACCACTAGAGTGTTTGAGGTCCCAGGAAAACTTGATCATGGACTTCTGAGGGAGCAAGCAATTGACCTCCCACCTTGGCTGCTTTGATGATGGATGGAGAACCTCCCATGCAAAAAAAGAAAAAAAAATCAGAAAAGGCATGGCATGTAGTGCCTTATAGGATTTGAGAGTGAATTTCTATGAGAGTTGGCCTTAGACAAGGGAGGAAGGTGTTTAGAGCCATTCGAAGTGCTTTATAGGTGACAAGGCTTAAGGTTCAAATAGACAAGGAGCTATGTTGAACTTGAGACCCCTAGACTTTTGGATCAAATGAGTCAGGGGACGCCTTAGAACTCATGCATCCCTAGGTTGGTGCATTTTGTCATGTCGCAATGATAGACCACCTGATGTCCTCCCATAGCCTGGCATTTCAAGCCAGGTATGGAAGGATTGACAGGTCAAGTCTTGAGGGATGATACTCTTGACTTGGGTGTCGGATGCTAGGATGAGTCTGGATCTTAGGAAGATGGTCGAGTTCAACAAAAATGCTTTATGGGCTTAGGCCCTAGCAGTTAGACCTTCTAGAACCGAAGATCCCTTCAAACTTGACTTAGAATAGCATGGGCGTACTTCCTCAGAATTGACGAAATCCTCCCTTTGTTTCGATGTAGCAGCCTCGTGGGTTACCCAAGCCATGCTCCGAGGTCATTGCTCATTTTAAGCAAGGGAGGATTGTAAGAGAGGTAGCAGGGTTGGTGGTGGCCTACTACCTCCTCCACGGTTCGAGAGCCATGGGAGCACAAGGGGTCCTTTGCTCCTTGTGTCTTCGAAACCATACTAGCATGGCAGTTCCATGCATTAGTAAGAGGAGGCTACAACCTACCTCATTACCCCACTCGGTAGGACCTTGCTTGGGAGGGTTGCGTAGTTCAACTCTACATTGGGGTGTTTTTACCGGGTGTGCCATGGGACGTGCTATGGGATGTTGCGTGCGCTCCTTGGAGCACGACACCAACTACCAGATGAATCTGGAGGGTTCAGCTGGTAGTCCTGTGGTGTCCACGTGAGTGAAGCAAGGGAGCATTATCTAGCTTATTAGCATATCGCGAATATTGAATATGAAACACCGCTCAGGAGACATGCTAACACTAACACATTGTTTGTTGGCATGTGTTTCAGGATTGTTGATTGCTGAGGTGTATTCCTCTTGAGTTTTGTCTCAGTTCAGAATCTGCTTGGGAAACTCTTGGGGTGTCAAACAACGTATCGAGGGACAACATTGTTACAATCTCACTAAACTTTTACTTTTCCAAAACAGTCTGAGTGGAACCATTCCCCCCTGTTTATGCAACCTCATGGCTCTTACAACCTTAGATTTCTCTACCAACAATTTGCAGAGTCATCCTCCTACCTGGCTGGGCAGCTTTAACAAACTAGAGGAATTGTCAATATTTGAAAATGGATTCACTGGCAACATCCCACACTCATGGCACAATCTTACCCAACTCCAAAGCCTCCAATTGTCTGATAACAGATTGTCGGGAACACCACCATGGTGGTTGGCAACACGCTGGACTCAACTCATGTATCTCAATCTCAGCTCCAATTACTTCACCAGTGGAGTGAGCAGGCACCCAGCCTATTCCAATCCTCCTAACTTTATCCAATTCCTCTCTTTTAATTCATCTGAACATATATAAAAACCTTTTAACGGGAACGTTACCACCCAACTTTGGGAGTTCCTTGCCCAATCTTCAGATTTTAGGCTTGTCTGTCAATTATATCTCTGGCAACATACCTCCCGGTGTAAGAAATTTATCATCTCTTGTAGAGATTAATCTTCATGACAGTGCAATCAGCGTTTCCATACCTCCTGAAATTGCACATGTGAAGTCACTGCACAGCATTCATCTTCAAAGAAACAAGCTACAAGGCCACCTTCCCACAGAGATATCTCTCTTGAACAAGTCACTTGGCTATCTGTATCTCTCAAATAATATGTTATCTGGTTCCATTCCTGCTGATATTGGAAAACTGGTTAATCTGCGGGGGCTGCACCTTGATAGGAATGTGCTGTCAGGAAGAATTCCTTCAGAGATAGGAGACTGCAATGTTCTTGAAGACCTTGTCCTATCAGCAAACAATCTGTCTGGGCCAATTCCACCAGAGGTTGCCGGTCTCAAAACCATTGTATTTCATTTTGATTTGTCCGCAAATGCTTTGATAGGAGAAATACCTCTGGGAATAACAGGATTACAGATGGCACAATATATAAATCTTTCAAGCAACAATCTTTCCGGGAACATTGCATCTTACATAGATAGCTGGTTGGATGCCCGTCAAATGAATCTCAGTTTTAATCATTTCAACGGCAACGTTTCCAAATCAATTGGGAATAAACTCACCCAGCTTGAAAGCATAGATGTGTCTGCTAACAACTTTACCGGACCTGTGCCTGCGTCCCTGTTCAATCATTCCAGTCTTTATTTTTTGAACTTTTGCTAACAACTTTACCGGACCTGTGCCTGTGTCCCTGTTCAATCATTCCAGTCTTTATTTTTTGAACTTTTCCTGCAACAACTTTGATGGAGAAGTCCCCTGTCTGCACAGTTCCTCCTCCAAAAAGCTAAGATTGACAAGATGGTCGTTTCTTGGTAATTTAAATTTATGTGGAAGATGTTTTGGCCTGAAAGCTTGTCTAAAGTCTGCTGCTCAACACCACAGGTCTCATTTCAACAAAACCAGTATTCTGAAATTCAAGCTTGGTATTTTAGGTGGCCTTTTGTTGCTGGTTGTTGCAGCGATTACATTCATTTTTAAAAGAACCAAAACATCCAAAGGGCAAACTCTATGGATAGGTGAAAACCTCTTAAAGATATCTATGGAAGAACTTCAGGGGGCAACAGACAATTTCAGTGCTTCAAACTTGGTAGGTGAAGGCAACCATGGAAAGGTTTACAGAGGTGTCTTAAGCTCGGACATGGTAGTTGCTGTAAAATGTTTCTCCTCTGCAGAGCAACACGGAACTGTGAATAACTTCAAAAAGGAATGTCCTGCTTTAAGGAAAGTAAAGCATCACAACATTTTGAAGATTATCACTATGGTATGGTCTGAGGAATTAAAAGCTCCAGTTATGCCTTTCCTGACTAATGGCAATCTCCATTCTCTTCTTCACAGCACAGAAGATGGTCAGTTGACCCCGTTGAAGTTGGCAATGAGAGTGAAGATACTCACAAAGTTAGCAAGGGGACTTGCCTATTTGCATCATGATTGTGATTTTCAGATCATCCATTGTGACATCAAATCGGAGAATGTATTATTGGATGACGATATGACTATCAAGCTTTCTGATTTTGGAATATCTTGCCTTATTGGAGATTTTGATGGTTCAACAGCATCATCTTCTCTTACTTTGAAAGGTTCTGTTGGTTATATTGCTCCAGGTATGTGCATTTTATTTTTACTTTTTTTAGAACATCTATATTTTTTGGTTGATGATAAAGTGTGTAAGCTAAATTTTAAGTAATGATTTTTCAGAATATGGGATTGGATAAAGAGTATCTGTCAAAGGTGATGTATACAGCTTTAGATTTGTTAAGTTGGAAGTGATCACAAGATTGAAGCCCACACATGAAATGTTTTCAGGAGATGTCACATTACCATTGTGGATCTCCAGGGCCTTGAAAGGAAAATCAGGGGATGAAAGAGGAGAAACAATTAAAGATATAATANAATCAGTATATCCTTTGAATCTCTAGAATCAAAGGGCACTGCCAAGAAACTTGGAAGAAGTCATTAGTATTGTGGAATCACAACCCCCTTTGCACTTTAGAAAGGTAGAAGCTGAAAGTTCAACATTTTCTTCTGATTAGTGATTCTAGGTAAGTCTTTAGAAATCTACGTCATTGAGCAAAATCATGATATCATGCCCTAATGATTCTTCTTTGTGCTTCCTCATTTGTACAATTCATTTGTTTTTAGCATGTGGATACTTACTATCTATAATATTGGTGATGTGTAGGATTTGCTTCATCTTGTAATGGAAGAATGCACCCAAGTACCAATGCTTAACATGTGTGAATTGCTGTTTTATTTTACAAAAACCAAGTCTGCAACTCCATTTAATTAGTCACTTTTAATGCTGAAAGCAAAAGTAGAGCAAGGTTTAACATTTACTTTTAAGTATTTTGTATTATTTTTTAATTGGAAAATATACTCAACTAGGTCACCTCTCCATGTCAATAGAGTAGCCCATGATGCTTGTTCTTCTCCAGCTATGGCTGATCAAATTTTTATCATGCTTTGTAATTTTTCCGTGGTCATAAATGTGTATCATGTAAGCTTCCTTAAATATACTATTTATGTTTTGAACTTTGTAAATAGTCACAATCAATGGTAAGAAATAATGTCATTCAACCTCATGATTTAGGCAGCATGTATATTTACCAGTTAATTCTCTTTATACAAGATTTCTAATAAATCCTTGTATTTGTGGCTTGAGCTTTGTAGAGCTGGGGGTGAAACCTTTTGCATAAGATTGATCTGTTCTGAGGTTTTTGTTTTCCCTAAGTAAACATTTTAAAATTAAAACTATGCTAGCATTTGCTACAGGCTTTGTAGGATGACAGTTCCATGATCAATAAAAGATCTGCGTTCAATCCACTACTCAACTTCCTGGATAATTTAATATCAGACTTAGTTTTAAGGCAACATCTGCTTCATTCTTGTAGGTAGGGAAGCTGTCCATTCAACATTATACCATTTTCATGGAGGGGGGAACTGTCATTAAAATGATAAAACAATTTTGAGTTAAAATTTGAAATCTTTGCATTGCCAATGTCAGTAATTAATTTGTTCCTTCACAATCATGACAATCGTGTCTATGTTTGGTAGGCTCTGTAATTGCATTTGACAGTCTTGCAGAATCTGAAAGATTACCAATTTTTGCCCCTTCCAAATTTGCACATCTAAATTCTATGTTTATACTACACTTTCCTGCTTCTTACTCATAGTCCTTCTATTAATCCATCATATCAACTGTTAACTGAGTTAATATCAATGAATAATGATGGGAAATCCTGGTTCTAAGAAAGAAGAAAGAAGAAAGGCTAGGAACTGCCTTTATCTGGAAAAGATTGAAAATAATATTAAAGAGGATACATGACCTTACAACTAGAGATATTTTAAAGAATTATATGCATGGTTGAGTTAGTTAAAATATCTAAAATTATGGCAGGGGTGTTGGAACTCAAAGTAAGTGAAACATAGATGCACTTCAACATTTATAAAAGTTTATAACTGAATCAAACCTGTTGTTGATATCAACATTCCCTTGGTTGGCAACCTTTTGTTGGAAATCATTGTTTCTTAGTTTTTTTTTCTCTCTCTCTTTCTCTCTTTTTGCAATGCCATGATCTCCAACGGATGGACTGACATGAAATCTAAGTTCCTTGCCATGTATGATGTCCTCAAATCTGAGATTTCGGCAGATGCAGCTATTTAATACATGTTGGAGGCTGGCCAATGGTTGGAGAAGATGCTGGATTATAATATTCCAAATGGAAAGCTTAATCGTAGTATATGTGTAGTTGATAACTATAAGCTTTTGAAAGGTGGAGATGTATCCAAAGATGATTTCTTTCTTATCTGTGCTTTGATGGTACATTGAATGGCTTCAAGCGTATTTTCTTATGTTGGATAATATCATGGATGCCTCTGTTATTGGATGAGTGCAGCCCAACCCACACATGCCTCCACAAAGTTATGGTTGGCTTGCCATGGCTGCAATTTGGGTGGCATCAGTGATGTCCTTACACTAATGGTAGGACGAGGGGTCAGTGGTACATATGAGAATGATGCCTGGTCCAGCAACAGCTATTGCACTATGCAGTGCAAAACCTTGGATGTTCAAATAATTTTTTAATTTAATTTTAATACATGTTTCAAATGGTTGTAAACTTTAACTATTACATGTTACTCTGTTAAATATATTATGGTTATCTTTTATACACACATACTGTGTTCAATTACTTCATGCTTAGGTTAAGTATTTGATCTCCCATAATGGTACACGGCCTTCTGATTTTTTTTTTTAATTATTTTTTGAAGAGAACAGTAATGCTACATCTCTTTATTGTGATACTTGCAATTATAAGGTATACAAAAGAGGGAGCCAAACAGTGTGGAAGGGGAATGGCTGGAAGTAGAAAGGTTTTTAAAAGGTAGTGATCAAAGCAGGGGGAGGATAGAATTTTTTTTCTTTAAAAGGTAGTGATTAAAGTATTTTTGTCTGAATTGGATTTTATCTATTTCTTATTTGAAGCACTTAAATTTATTTTCCTACTTTTACTTGACACCCATATCTATAAATCAAGCATTTGAATCCTAATTCACTATGTGCTATTTTAATTCCCAGCAAGTAGAAATATTGTTTACTTTGATGTAATAAAGTATTTATATTTCACATTTCAAATTATGTTTATAACATTTTAATGATTCTATTTTTAAACACCACATAAGCTCTAGTAGTTGAAACTATTCCCAAGTTTTTGTACCCCCTATGGGAGATGTCGTAGGCGATAGTCTCTTTAAATATGTTAATTCAAAGGGTGTTGTCATCAAAATTTACACATCAACACTTGTGACTTGGGGTTACCAAGCCAAGACCCGTATGACTAGGCTAACAATTCATTAAAATATCTAAAATTATGAAGTTGAAAGTTAAATAACTAAAATGAATACTACTTATTTGTAATTACTGATTTGTTGTTAACATTTATGTATGCTATAAAACCCATTTCACAAATTGCCTTAATCTATTTTCCATTATGTAATGTAGTCAAAGATATCATAGAGAAATTTTAATGTTATTTTTCTCTATATATTTTTCCATAATTTTTAAAATAATGTCCATTTCACCTATGAACATGTTTTCAAACATAATAAATAATGTGCTCTCGAATATTTCATTTTTTACAACCATAAGACTCCATTATGATATCATACTTTATATTGAATTACCACCATCACTCTCTTGGAGTATTTCCAATGGGAATTTGTAGAAATTATAAATGTAGACTAGAAAGTGACAAAAAGCTTCAACTTCTAAAGTCATCATCTTTGCTTCAAGAAGTGTAATATCATATTGTGTTTTACTTCACTTTGAATTTATTCTATTTGTTTCCAATATTTATTTACTAGACCAAAATCTCACACAACACACTCACAAAGAATAATTTGTTTGACAATAGCATAATAGAGTTTGTTTTAAATATGCCAAGCCAAAGTAGATTTCTTGTTATATTTCCTTTTTAATGTAAATAAGGATTTCATGAAGAATTATATATAAAAACTAAAAGAAATCAACATTAGCTTTGTTTTATTTATTTATTGAAAAAATAGACATTGAAGCCCAAAGCACAACCCTTACCTACACAATAAGGTAAATGTGATCCTCTAAACAAGAATGTCCCACCACAAAACTACTCTACTATGGCACTTGTAAATAGAGGTAGGAATTAAACCAACAAGCTCCAAACTAAGAGATGAGTGTCTTGCCCACTATGCTACATCCATGGGTTCAACATCAACATCTTAGAAAAAGGAAAATAAACAAAAATAAAGCCAACATTAATGTCTTAATAAAAATTCAAATTTCTGGCTAGTATGAAGAATAAAAGTACAAAGAATAATCTAATTAAAATAGCATTACTTAACCATTCATGTATCTATCATGTAGCTAATTATTATTGTGACTTGTAGTATAGAAGTTATATGTTCAATTCCAAGGGATGTGTTGATTTGATTCAATATAGCTAATTATGGGATGTTGGAATCCAAATAATTGAAACATAGGTACACCTTAGGATATATAGTCCAAATAGAACTTTATAATGCATCATTTCCCACTAGAGTCAAATCCATGACTTAAAGCTTCCAAATAAAGAGTCTTACAACTAGGCTAACACCTCATTATTCAATATAGCTAATTATGATAAAAATAGAGATTGAGTTTAAACTAATGATAGTGCTTTTAAATCTTATTAGAAAGATAAGAAAGTAAAAGAAATAATCTAATTATGATTTTACATGATTAATTAGTCATTGGATATTGGCTTTCTTTAACCAAAATATAATGTAGATAAAGTAGAGTTTAAGGAGGTTGTTAAGGTATATAAGATGGAGTTTAGAAAAAGCTAATCTTAGATTTAGTTTTAAAATATTAAGGTATCTTGACAACATAAAATAAAAGTCCTAATATTAATTGAGGGGGAGGGGGGTGTTGGAAGATAACTAAATAGAATGTAAGAGAGTTAGCAAGTTTAAGATAAAGATTATTACTTTCTTTTATGTTTACATAGGATACAACACAAGTTGCAAGTTCAAATTATGATTCAAGAATTATGGTTTCTTCTAAGTTTTGAAGTTATGTAATAAGAAAATATTAGTTACTCAGTTAAAGTAAAATAAAACACTTTGGCCTTTTAGATAGAGCTATGTTTGCTAGGTAGTAAGACCTAGGTTTGAAACTAGGTGTAGCCATTTGAAAGGAGGTTAGGCTTTTGCTCATTGATGAGTCATGTTTTACCTGGCCTTGACATTGAAGCCTTGGCATCGGAGCCTTAACATTAGAGGCTTGTATCATAGCCTTGTATCAGTGCCCCAATGTTGGAGCCCTAACATTAGGTACCTGATGTCACGTACGCAACGTTGGAGCCAAGACACATTGTCGGATACCCGACATCACGATATGTACTCTGGTCTATAAATATAGGGCTCAGGCTCATGATTTCCATATAGTTTTTCAGTCAAAGTAGTGGAACTCTTACAGTTTGTTTTCTCCAGAGTTAGAATATTCCTAGTGCATGCTCGCAAAGTGATGTTTATAATCATATGACATCTTTGTTCGAGTGTGAAATACTTGGACATGTTACATGACTGGCAATAAATATTGAGATTACTCTGATCATTGCAGCATACACTTAGATTATTATTTCTTTTAATTATTAATTATTAACTATTATCTTTAGTTAATTGTTTCCATTTATTGTTATTTACTATTCATGTTATTAAGTAAAATGCATATGCCTTAATCACGAGCGTTTAAGTGGAAGTACTTGGTAACCTAGAAGTGCATTATTTGGTACACCCAGTGATATATGCTTGGCCATCCCAGAAGTAGTCTCACAGAGTCCAAGATGTATACAGACAATTAAGGGTGGATACTCATCGCACATAGGCTTGTTAGATTTTACTTTCCATTATCCATTCGTTTAATTACTTTACCTTTTTATCATCATCAGGAGTAACATAAAATTAGGAACAACATCATATGCCTCACTTTGGACTAAACCATACGTGACAAAGCTACCACTAGTGCAAGTGGGAAGATAGCGAGTTGCAATCAAGGCATAATGATCTAGATGCCATAACTAGCCCCATCCATGGAATTTGACCAGATCGTTTATGACTGCTTGTGATTCGTATGGTTGAGTGCAAGGGTACCTCGCCACTCATCATTGGCACCATTGCTAGGGATTGTACTAGTTATCTATATTAGTTATACTATACAAGATCATTGTAAAGGAATCAACGATATATCTTTCAGAAGCTATTAAATCACACACATTATAAACCAACAACAATGTTTCTCCCACACGGAAATGATAATGCATTGTATAGTGAACACATTCATTGGAGAACTAATGAGATATACTATGAAGAAGATTGGAGTGATCAACCTTATGTAGGGATTTCTTATGATCATGACCACCCTAACGACACTCAAATACTACATTCACCTAAGGTAGAAAATCTTGGAAGAGATTATGTGAGTCCTAAACTAGGGGAGGCCTCAAGGCCTAGGACCTCCTCGAGACCCAGAAATGATAAATCAAAGAACCCTAAGGAACACTATAGAAGCCATGGTGATTCTCCTAGTTCCTCATCTTTCTTTTTTCCTTCAACATCTAGTTTTGATGAAGATGAACATAGGTATAGAGATAGAGCTCCATTAAGGGTCAGATCAAAAACTAGAATCGAACCCATGGGAAGAGTCAAAGAGGACACCATGAACATAGGAACTTCCTCCACAATCTGTTTGATGATGATGAACCCTTGTTGGCCACTAAGATCCTAATGCATATCACAAAGGTTGTTAAGATATCTCACAGGCATCACAAAAAGAGCATCTACCTAAGCTTGATATGAACAATCTTCCTTAATTTGCAGGAGGCTATGATGCAGATTTGTAGCATCATTTGCAAGCCTTCTATGATGCCTATGCTTTCTACAACATGGAAAGTGAGTGGAAAAAGATTAAGCTCTTTCATATGACACTAATTAATAGAACCAAATTGTGGGATCGATTGTTGAGACCAAACTTAATCTAATAATGGTCTACAATGCTAGATTTTTTCAACGAAAGATACCAAACTTATAAAAGAGTGTCTAATCTAAGGAGAAAAATCCAAGAGTGGAAACAAGAACAACATGAACCCTTTGACATGGCCTTAGATAAATATTATGCCTTATTGAATCGATGCCCAAGCCATGGTTTCTTTGAGGAAGAGCAACTTTACCACATCATAAATGGGCTTCACAATGAAACAAGGGCAACCCTTGGGATGTATGCCCCAAGGCAATTATATGAGCTTCAAGCCCATCAAGTCAAAGAGATAATAGAGCGTATGGCAAAAGAAGAAGGAGAGATGTGCAAATGGGAGAATGTTGAAAAATATCAATGGGACCCAACTCTTCAATCAAAGAAGGTCCAAATTTATGGCAAGGGAAATAAACTACCATTGATAAGGTGATTCCACAACAAACTTTGCCAATAGAGGAGTCTTTGAATGAATTAGAAGCAAAGTTTAATAGGATGTCCAAATGGTTAAATGACAACATCATAACTCTTGTTGAGATGGTCGCAGAGAAGATTATGCAACACACGCTTGGTGAACACAATAAACATAGGACACAAAACCAAGAAACAGTTAGGAACACTTTTTGGTAGACAAAAAAAGGGGTTGATGAAAGTGAGGCTAAAGACTTCACCATAGACGAAGATGATGGATGTGAGATATGCATATATGACCATCTGAAGGGCCAATGCCATGTATTATTGCATCTGCAGGAGTATTGGGTAGGTGCCTTAAATTTGAATTTTGTGAAAAAGCACATGCCCAGGAGACTTCCTCTCCCACAAGGTAATTTTAGACAGTTCCACAACCAATCACACTATCCTAGGGGGACTTATTACCAGCCTCAACACAATCATCAATTGTAGTGGCAACAACCACAGTTGTGGGGGAGGCCACCGCCAAATTAGTACTATCCTTCCTACCCATTGAAATTGCATGGATACTATGTTCAACACCCTATTTCTCCAACTAGTTCAACATCCTCCATTTCAAATTTCCACTACCACTCTCTCAAGTACCATTAATTCATGACATCCCCTAGAGGATCATCACCTTGTGCCTCTTACCATCCATCCTACCCTTGATATTCTCATAATCCACCTCATTATATGCCACTGCTAAGGATTTAGGAAGGTTCAACATCACAGTATCAACGAATGAGTGCCACTTGTGCTGCAGATGTGCATAGACATGTTGACACCAATGGGTCCCAACCACAACATTGGAAATGCTCCTTTGGAGGAAAGGTCGTAAGCCAAAACAAACCACACATGGATCCATTGCATCATATGAGCTAGCACAAGACCAACCTGGTGCANAAGATAATGGCCCTTGTGTATGGTCAAAGGACGTTGGTTTAGATGAGGAAGGCAATGCACCAGGTTGGTCTTGTGCTAGCTCATATGATGCAATGGATCCATGTGTGGTTTGTTTTGGCTTACGACCTTTCCTCCAAAGGAGCATTTCCAATGTTGTGGTTGGGACCCATTGGTGTCAACATGTCTATGCACATCTGCAGCACAAGTGGCACTCATTCGTTGATACTGTGATGTTGAACCTTCCTAAATCCTTAGCAGTGGCATATAATGAGGTGGATTATGAGAATATCAAGGGTAGGATGGATGGTAAGAGGCACAAGGTGATGATCCTCTAGGGGATGTCATGAATTNCCTTTTATATTTTCTTTTATTTTGGTGTGATTTTCTAACTTTTTGTTCATAAGTGCCAAGTACAATGGTAATGTGTTGATTGATGGAGGTATATACTTTTGTTATTTGATTGTTGGTGTTTGATTTTTGGCTTTGAATTTTGTTATGAATGTTTAGGACATGGTCTCTTTCTCATGCAACAAGCAGTGAGTCCATGACATCCACCCATCCACAAACTCTATGGTTTTCCTTGTTTTGGAAATGTGCAATCCCTTTTTCACTAATAAAACTTTAATAAATTTGTGACTTTGGTAGTTTCTAGAATTGGGAAGGATTCAAAGGTTTGAATAGGGTGTGGCTTCAAGAGGATTTGGTATTATTTGTGCCTTTTTGTTTGCCTGGGTGCATGTGTGTTTTCATGAATTTCTTACCATTTTATGCCCACCAATAAAAGGAATTTGAATAAGTCTTGCATGGTGTGGTTCTCATCAGAAAAAACAAATGATGAGGATTCAAAGCACACCCCTTAGAAAAAATGAATGCATATGTCCTCACACATAGGCTAGTTAGATTTTACTTTCCATTATCCATTAGTTTAATTACTTTACCTTTTTATCGTCATCAGGAGTAGCATAAAATTAGGAACAACATCATATGCCTCACTTTGGACTAAACCATATGTGACAAAGCTACCACTAGTCCAAGTGGGAAGACAACCGACTATGCTCAAGGCATAATGATCTAGATGCCAAAACTAGTCCCATCCACAAAATTCGATTGAATCATGCGTGAATTCTTGTGATTCATATGGTTCAGTGTAGGGGTACCTCGGTGCTCATCACTCATTTACCAATCCTCCGAAGATCCTACTTAGTAGGAGGAGAAACGAGTTATTCCTTTCCATATTATTTTTGGTGCTTTCTATTAAGCACTTTGGTTATGGCTTTGTTAACTAATGGCAATCTCCATTCTCTTCTTCACATCACAAAAGATGATCATTTGACCCCATTGAAGTTGGCAATAAGAGTGAAAATACTAACCTAGTTAGCAAGGGAACTTGCCTATTTGCATAATGATTGCAATTTTTCTATCATTTATTGGACATCAAATCATAAAATGTATTATTGGATGACAATATGAATGTCAAGCTTTCTTATTTTTGAATATCTCGCTTGATCAGAGACTTTGATTATTCAATAGCATCATCTTCTCTTATAGTGAAATGCTCTATTGGTTATATTGCTCCAAGTATGTGTTTTTTATTTGTACCTTTTTTAAATATATATTCTTCTTGATGATGAGGAAATAACGCTAAATTTCAAGAAATTTCAGAGTATGGGATTAGATAAAGAATACTTATGAAAGGTGATGCATGTATCTTTGGAGTGGTTAGCTTGAAAGTCATCACAAGATTGAAGCCCATACATGAGATGTTTTAAGGGGATGTAACAATCTCATTATGGATATCCATGGCTTTGGATGGAAAATTAGCAGAGGAAAGAAGAGAAATAATTAATTATATTATAAAAATAGTAGATGCAGTTGGAGGGGGAATTGAAATGGACAAAAATGAAGAAATATCAATTGTGGAAAGCATTTTAATGCTTGGTCTAGGATGTAATTGCCAAAATTCTTCCACAATGCCTAGCATGAAAGAAATTGAGCCTTTTCTATAATCAATTATTCTTCTAAATTGCAAGATCAAAGGAGATTATGAAGAAACTTGGAAGAAGTTATTAGTATTATGGAAGGGAAGAAGTTGAAAGCTCAATGTTTTCTTCATAATGGTGATTCCAAGTAACTGTTTTTCTAACAGACTAGACTATTAGCTCTTGTATTTGCATCACTTCGCAAGTTGTGAAAATGTTCTATGGAATAATGATTCTCCTAGTTATGCTTCATTACGTGTATGATTCAACTATTATTATTATTAACTAGAAACTTATGCTATGAAATGCTTATACATTTTAGTGTATATAGTTGTAAAATTTCCTAATTACTTGCACATTATCTACCTCTTAGGTCAAGTCTGACTATCCATGATAACTTATTCTAGTTCCACATTGCTCTTAAATCTCATATCCACATACATGTTCTTTTTTAAAGTTTCTAACTTTTAGTGAAGCACTATTATGCATCACAAGGCTAAAATTAGAATTAATGAGGAGCTCCTATAGATTCCATAATCCAAGCTTTCTCAAACCAAAAACAAGCCAAATTGAACAAGAAAAGAAAAAGAAAAATTTTGTTCTTACTTAAGAAAATAAGTACAAGCACAAAGGAAACATACACTTCCAAGGATTGACAAGTGATTCAATCCAAGCCTTACGTCACACTTAAGTAAATCTATCACACTCAAGAAGGATGAATAAAGCAATTGGCCAAATGTACACACTCTCCTCACTTTTAGACTTTCAACTCACAACTCATACTCCCTAGACATTCTTGACTAAATGGATGCCAAAGAAGTCTATTTACACTTTTTCCTCATGTCTTTTCATCTTCCTTGACATTCAAAATTATAATTTTGAGTCTATTGGAATCCATACAAAAATGTCTCATTATCAAATAAGACATCTTTGGGTAAGGGAATATGTCTTTCCTATGTGAGAGCAACTTACAAAGGTGACTTCTTTTTCCCAATTGATGAGTGGTGAGGTACCCCTACACTCAACCATACAAATACAAGTGTAGCACACGCGATCCATTCAAACTCCATAGACTAAGTGCCTACACGCCCCATGGAACACTTAGGGTTAATCATTCGTTGTCTTCCCAGACTTACTTGTAGTTGTCACGGTGTATGGTTAAGTAAGTCTGAGGTATATGATTTTTATAGTTTTTATGTTTTATGTCTCCTATTCTAACAAGGTGAAGGGTTGAAAAACTAATTGCTAACTCTAACTAATGAACTAAGTCTAAATTACCTAGTGTCAGCATCCTTTCCCACTTACCGTACACACCCTGAACTGATGCAACTGTGGCTACTAAATGCTAATCGTTGCTGGGATCATCACGCATAACGCACTTGCTCGTAGTGGTCATACTGAGGCACTTAACTAGGAGAAAAGGGTTGAGAGAATCTAATCTAGCCTAAGTGTGATGAGCATCTGTTCCTTGACTATCCGTACACATCCTTAAATGCTCATAATCAAGTCGTACTCATTCTGCGTTACTAGGAGATAAGGGTGAGAGAGAAAGCAATAAATAACATTAAATAAAATCCTATTCCATGCACTGCAAGGTTTATCTAGGAAGTTCGTCTTTATTGCCATACACAAATTATGTTCAGGTACAATGTTGCTCGAACAAGGATCCATTCACTTTAGGACTCCTACTGCAGGCACATGGAAAATATTCTATCTCTAGAGTGATCAATCTACCAGAGTTTGCCTACTTCTAGCCTAGGATGGTGAAACAAGGGAGAGCCGCCTCTTATTTATAGATATGACAGCACACCGCGATATCGCGTACGTGACATTGCAGGGGACGACGTGATATCGTGTACGCGATATTGCATGGGATGTGATATTGTGGCCCATGCGATATTGCATCTCATCATACCCCCATGACTGAATGAAAACTCATCCTCGAGTTCCTTACAAAATATTGGGAAGGTATGGTATTATTGATTGAATGGAACTAATGGGATGACTTGTGAACGGATCATTATTACAAGACTTGACAAAACTAGTGTTCATGACAACAAGGGTGAACACCTTATTACATTGACATCAGGCCTCATTTGGTAGCTTGAGAGAAAGAAAGAGAGAAAGAAGTGTTGCTGCTACCAATGCCAAGATTGTGCCTGTCGTTGTCCATCCATAAGCGTGCCATCGATCTTGCTCCTTACATAGCTGCTTCAGCGTTGCTCCATTCCAAGTGTTTGCTCTAGATCCAATTCATTGTTGTATGATTGCCATCTACACACACAATACAATCTTATATTAGCAAGGGTAAATGAATCATCATGTAATTAATACCTTGCTTCGGTGTAAGTTTGGCTAGGTTGTGGTATGGCTGATTGTGGATCTAGGGATATAATATTGATGACTACCAAAGGTGTAGGGGTTAGGAAAAAATCGAAAAAATTCGGGGCTAAGAGAAAATCGAAAAAATCGGGCCCCATACCCCCATGACTAATCGCGAACCTCTGGTAGCGTTAGAATGGAGAAAGAAAAGGAGTAAGAAAGATAGATAAAAAGAAACAATGGTAACATCAATAAAGTGGATGTGAAGATGGAAATGAAAAAAATAATATTAATTGCACAAATGTTAGGGAAAATAATTTAACTGATGCACCAAAGAGGAATGTTAGTGGGTTCCTCCCCAAAGCAAGCTCATGCACTTAATGCCCTGACAAACCCACATTCAAAGAGTCCGTAAGCTCTGGGAATGTTATTTGGAACAAGAGTTAAAGTCTTAACCACAAGCGTTTACCAAAAAGAAAATAATGTATCTACCAAAATATATACACTAATGATACAACTGGCAATGAGGTGAAGAATGGAGAGAAGGATGGAGAGAATAGAATGAAATGGAATCCCAAGAACAAGGTGGTGTATAGCCCCTTGTGTAGTTCATGATTAATGTGACTTAGTAGATCCCATTCCAAGTCTGGCCTCAACCCAACCACATCCAGTGACTTCGCATCAATGCATTCGGCCAATCCATCCACTTGGATAACAAGAATGCCTTTCCCAAGAACCACCACCATTTCGACAAAGCAAATGAGGAGAGAATGGGAAGTGAGAAGGGCCTTAGTTAGAGGAAATGTTTTTAGTTCCATAACCAGTGCTTGGAGCCCAAGGAATTATTTTGTCTACAGGGTGTGCTTTGAATTCTCACTTTTTTTCTTTTCTTCTTTTTTTGTTTTCTTTTTGTTTTTGTGTTTTGAGTTTTTATGTGTGAGAACCACACCATGCAAATACTTTGTTATTTTTATTGCTCGGCTTCCTGATGATTGGGTAACATCGAAGTGATAAGAAAACTCAAGAAGAAAACATCTAAGCATCCAAGAGAATGGCCAACACAAAAAGCATCAAGTTCCCTTGAAGTCACACCCTTTTCAATCCTTGAGTCCTTCCTTAGTTTGAGAAATGCCTAGTCACTGATTCGTTGATGTTCTTATTTAGAAGGGGACTGTACATTTCCAAGTCGAGAGAGACCATAGAAACTTGTGGATGAATGGATGAAGTGAACTCATTACCTGCCATATCAAAAGAAACATACCTTAGTATCAATATTGTGACTTAAAGGTAAAAACCAAACATTAGCAATCAACATGAAAACAGTTCATACCATCATGAAGAACACTTATTGGGTGACAAACTTACAGGGTGGATGACACACGCACACACACGCACACAAAATGGAAAAAGTATAACGATGTTATAAAAAAAATAAGAAGAGTTAAAGAAATTTGTAAAACAAAAATAAGAAAAGTTAAAGAAATTTGTAAAAAAAAATATGTAAGACAAAAATGTGTAAAACAAAAACGTGTAAAAAAAAACTTAAAAGAACTGAGGGCCCCATATGGTTAGCATAGGTGGCCATCTCCCCCATGACTAAGTGGAAAGGGAGAGATCTGAAATAATGAGCGCCTGTTTGAATTTCTAAGAAGTATCCAACTTCTCCCAATTGATGTTCTTAGATTAAGGGGTGGAAGTTGGCGACGCTCATATTCCAATGTGTCTATGCCTTCGTTGTTGGCATGGTTTGTCTCCTCAGTTCATTCCATACATATTTTTCGGTTGCTCTTTCGAGTAGCTGTCAACCACGGGGTTTCTACTACTTTTTGTGTGGTTGCTACATATAGGCATCTTTGTTTTAAATTTCCAAGAGCACACTTGTTGAATGGAGGCATTTCCTCCATGTCATCACCTGATGAATCACTGTATGTGATGCATGAAACTTTCCTCTTCTCGATCTTTCTGTAAATGTTTATCTTGGAAATTTCCAAGGAAAGAGCACGAATGCCTAGGTATGCATCTACTGTGCTTAGCCATGCCCTTCCCATTATAATTAGGAAGTCCCCTTTGTTGTTGTTTACTTCAATCATCAGGAAATCAGCTGGGTAGGACCAACCACACACAGTGGTAACAATGTCCTCCACCAATCCCAAGGGAATGGTGATGGACTGGTCTGCCAGCTCTAGTTGAATGTTGCTCTTCTTAAGTTGGGGCAAGTTCCAGGTGTGATACATCTCTCGTGAAATTAAGTTGACTCCAAAACCTAAGTCAAGAAGAGCCTTATGTGGTTCATTTCCAGCAATTTGTAAATAGATTAAGGGACTTCGAGGGTCAATTAGTTTCCTGAGAAGGTGACTTACCTTGATCCAGTCAGTTACGGTATGCATTAAGCTCTATTGGACTGAAGGGTGCTTCAAAGTGTTAGATGGTGGAGGAGTGTACATAGACTCAACTGCTTGTTGTTGTGAGAGCTTGTCTAGGCTTCTAGTTCTGAAGAAAGGTCTTCTCTTTTTACAATTTTTAGAACCAACAGCAGGTTGAATGTTTACTGCTCTCGTAGCGTGGCGTTGTTGCGGTTGAGTGAGGAGTTCCCCTTGCATTGTTGGAGCAGGAGGTGTTATGGGAACTATAG